>CM062818.1:187101922-187653978 GCA_031772625.1 Pinus tabuliformis
ATTAATTTTTTAAATTTTAATTTAACCTCAAAATGTTTACATAACATTACAACATCTCTTCCATACTGGACTGGGGACTTAGTTTCAGCACAATTATTAACCAATTTAGATCCATAACTCTAAATCTACCAAGAGGGATAGAAATTATAATCCCTCTTAGCTCTTGATAGATTCAAAATTAAAATACATCTAAATTAGTAAAATACATATAATTTCTTATTACATAAAAATATTATGAAAACACATAAAATATCAAAACTAAAAGCGACTAAAAATAAATTAATTATTTTACTTTACTTTAATTTAATTATTAATTATTAATTATTAATTTTAAACCAACAAAAAAATTATAACCACTCTTTCATACTCAACTCCTCTCAAAACAATGAATTAATTTGATAATTTTATTTAAATATATTGATGTTTATTTAAAAATTTGGAAATAAAATTAGTAATAATGAATATCATAATATTTTTTTCCTTAAAAACATGTGGAGCCGGTTAAAAAAATTTACATTAATCGGAAAATTAATATTACATGATATTTTTATTTTCTATTAAATTTCTAAAAATTTAAGGCTTTTTTTAATAAAATGTAAAATTAATTTACATTAATATGGCAGATTCATGAGATTTACAAGGTGAGCACTTATAATTTTTCTTTTTACAATAAATATCACTTAATAGATTTTTCTTCATTATTAATTTTGTTGTTTATAATATAAAAAATAACAATTAATATTGTAATTTTTAAAATAAAAAATAAAAAATTATAATATTATGTGGTTTTTATTGTTATTTTCAATTATAAAAATAAAGATAGATTACAAATAATATTATTATTTTTCACATAATAATATCATATAGTTAATTGCCTCAAAGAGACATTGTAAACACATAAACGTAAAGTAAGTATGGGATAAAGTAAGTGTGTGATAGATCTCAGATAAAAACGTAAATGTAAACATAAAACATAAATATAAATAGGTAAACATTTAACATGTAATGTTTAACATTTAACATTTAAATTTAATGTTGGTCTTATTTAAAAATCAATCTGATTATTATTATGTATAAACACAATATAAATTTAAAATATGAAGAGGTTTATGAACACTAAAAAAGAGGTATGGTAAATAAATAAAACTTTTTTTTATACTTACTCCATAGGTATGGTAAATAAATAAAAATAGAAATAAATTATAGGTATGGTAAATAAATAAAACCTACTCCATAAACAGCGTTATATATACAAAAACTGGAAAAACATGTTTTATTAAGGTGAAACCTATGAGACAAATTATTATTAATACCATGGGCCAAATACCATATTTATAAAAGATGTATAAAGAAGTGCGGTAAATAAATAAAAATATATCAAATAGGATTAGAAATCAACATGTAATTATATAATATGTCTATGAGCCAAATACCATGGACCAAATTGTTATTAATACCATGCAAAAAAAACATTATTAGCCCTAATATTAATATTAAAAGAATATTATTATTATTATTATTATTATTATTATTATTATTAAATATAAGATTCATATTAATATATTATAATATTAATATTATTAAATTTAATAACTTTGGATTAATACAATATTAAATTTGTTATAGTATAATATATACTAATATATCATGATATATATATTAACTCTAGATATATATGGGAGAGAAGATCAAATACATAGAGTGATAGAGGTGGAGAGATAGGGGGAGTGTTACACAACATTTTGTCATTGTCCTTGTACTCCCCGTCCACGATCTTGGAGGACCTCTACAGTGAACCCTACATGCTTTCCCATCATGAAGAAACTCCCAGTATGTCCCTCTTCATGAGTAGAATAATTCCCCTTTGCATCATTTCCCAAGAATATTCCTTTTATCCTAGTTTACAAGACCAGTGCTACTGACCAGTTTCCTCCTCGCGCCGATTTGTAGAGATTAAAACTAGCCCTAGTGTCGTACGGAGTGACTGAGCCCTTTTCCAGTCGCGCCGATCCTCTTTTGGCAAGTTTTTTAAATATGGAGTCGAAGCTTCCAACTCTAGAAGCTTCGTAACGAAAGTCTGGTAGATGGTTGGGTTGGATGGAGCCGAGGAAGTTAGTTTGGGCTCCTTTCCCCTATTAGGATGGAACAAACTCAAGAGATAAGACCTTCTCCCATGATGAGAGGAACCATCTCCCATCCATCCAAGCTATATAAACCTCTCTTTTCTCAAGCTAAATTAGTTTTGGAATGAGTTTGAATGATCAGCAAGACACCTATAGCTTGTAGCTTTCTAGAGTATCTTTGAGGGAGAATAGTGTGTTTTGGTTTGGTTTGAGACTAGAGGGAAGAGGCCTTAAAACTTCCATTGTTGGGGCTATCCATGAGATGCTAGCAGAAGTGTGGGAACCCGGATACATCGGAGGAGACCAGCAACGTCAAGGCATTGGTTGTAATCTTTTTTAGATTTATATGAATACAACTATTGATTGGTTTCCTACATGAAGTATTATTTTACATCTTTATGGCTTAATGTTCCTTGACCTATTAAGTAGGCTGAATACAATACTATATTCTTTCACGTTTGTTGATGTTGTTTGTTTGCTTGTTTAAGGTATTCAAAGGAAGGAAACGAAAGATCACTCGAGTGAGGAAGCAGGGTCATCACCAAGCGAAATAGCGTTCTAAGAGATAGGCCCTCTTCATTGATTCTAACTTAAGGAGATTTTCCATAGATTATTTGTTTGTGGCTAGACCAACTCTCTCGGGCTAGAGGAATTGTTTGTGTTCGCACTAAGAATTTACCTGCACCACAAATTGGAAACTCCACTGGGGAAGCCAATTCTTCTGTTTGATTGATTGTCATTTTATGGTTTTGTGTGAACTTTTGTAGTCTCATCGTTTCCCTTTAGTGTTCTCCGCTTTGCCTGTTTTATTGCTCTGAGCCTAAAATTCACAGTGGCAAGTTTGATTTTAGCATTTGAAAATTTTATTTTTTTCCTTGAATCCTCGATCAACGCATTTATTTTTCTGACAGTCACGCCGATCAGATCAAGTTTCTAAAAAACAATCGTGTTGATCCCCTTCTGGCGCTTGTTGTCAGTTAGGCAGTTGCACCGATTCCTGTAGGTGAAGATCAGGGTTTCCCCTAGATCATAGCCAGTGTGTCTTTCCCTTCTGATTTCTGTCTCTTAGCTTGTTTTGATTGTGTTCTCCCTGACTGGAAAGCTCTTTTAGCTTGGTTTGTATGCTTGTTTGATTTGCATTTTCTTCACTTGGTTTCTTGAGTTCTTGGATGGTGTATAACCCTAGGGCATCTAGGTCATCACCCATTCACCTGTTTGCATGCTCAGCAAGTCAAGTCGATAGTCAAAGTTGCTCCTTGCATTTCGTTTGATTAGTCTTTTTGTTTCTTTGATTTTCATTTAACAAGTTTGAAAAGTTTTGTTTGTTGTTTGAGCGTCTCTTTTTAGGCATAGATCACATTGCTCATCTTGTTTTTGGTTGAGTCTTTACTTCGTTGGTTTGAAAGGAATTCTCTTTTGTGCTGTGCATTTGCTTGTGATTGATTGTATTGGAAATGTTCCATTGAAGTGTGAAGTGTTTGTGAAAGATTCATTCAATCATTTCATTGAAAAATACATAATTCTAGTTTGCTGAATCAATATGTTACATTAGTTATCATCATCGAAGACTAGAGTTGCATCATCATTTGCATTGGAGAATAAATGAATTCTCTTTACTAGTGAAAGGACTACTTGAAGTGCGTTTGATAGGAAAGATACTGAAAAGTTCATTTTGCTTTCAATTGCTTGTTTTGTTGCATTTGAGTGTGTTTCCTACTCTCATTAGTGTAGACAATTCATCAAATTGAAAGGGTCTTGTCTCATTTAACTGCATATAGGTGTTTTTCTGGTCACACTGATAAGGCCTAAAAATCGAGACATAATTTCAAGATAAAATCTAAAATGTATTCAATTAACCTAAGGCGCATTTGAAATCGAACAATCACATTTAGAACCTTCTAAATGTGATCGTTCGGTTTCAAATGCGCCTTGGTCTAGGCTAGAGATGTGTTCCGGCATCTTTAAACCTAACAACTGTCATTCGCTTTGGCACTAGACAACATTAGTACGGACTTGTGCTCCCCATACCATCGCGTATATAAAGGGATACCCCACTAGGTTGCAATCCTTTATCCATAGGAAGCTGATTCTGCTGCCTTGTAAACGTGATACACCAAACACAACATTCGGGGAGATTGCCTGCCCGTACTTCTCGGTTCGCCGGAAGGTATTATGCAGTTCACGATTACCTTGTAATCCTTTTTTCCTATATCATCCTGAGTAGTCATTTTGATCTTTTTGACTCCCTAAATATAAAAGATCACCCGAGCGTTTGTCCTTTTGAGCTCGTTTCAAACCGAAAGTGATAGAGTCACCTTTGCTTCTTTCTTGACTCTTAAAACATGAAAGAGCACTAGTTTGTTTTTGCGTCTTAACAATTTGTTGCCCACAATCATATAACATCCCTGTTAGTCTTTTGCTAGACCACATCGTGAGTACACCTTTAAATAAATTTTAAAGCCTTGAAATCATTCTCTTTTCTGGTTATTTGAGACAAAATCATCCTAGTTGAACCAATTTGTTCTCCTAGTTACTCTTCCTCTCCTCTGTTTGAAATATTGTTTGAGAAGCCTTTTCCTGAATTGCCACAGTCGCCTGAAGACCAAGGTGTTGAGCTTGGAATTTTTCAAAGTATTCAACCTTTGTCATCTTGTCCTCCCCCTTCAGATACTGGGTCACTTTCTGACATTGGCACGGAATCTCAGGATAATCTTATCCAAACTCCCGAGAGTCCGCTGACTTCTGAAGGTCAGCTTGGATTGGTTGTTTATCCTCTGAATCCTTTGTTCGATCCTGTTGTGATATCACCTCAGCGTCTGTACAGTCTGTACAATCAGCCGAGTATTCCTTTGGAATTATCCCCTCAAACATATTCGGTCGTCCGTCGTCGCCTATTTTCGCCCATGGTATCAGACTGCGAAATCCCAGTCTCCTCTCCATGTCACTCGGGGGTTTCCACTCCACGCACAGTCGACGAGCAAGAATATCCTTTCCCTCTTGAAGGTTTCCCTTACACAGGAAGCATTCTGACCAGTGTTCATCCTGAGTTACCGCGTAATTACGTGACTTTAGCTCAGTTGGTTTCAGGCACACCTACTACCTCATCGCTATATCACAACCCTATTTGGGCATCTGGCGCTATACCTACCTCAGGTCCATTCATTCATAACCCAACCTCCCAACACACGGTGCTTTCTGCAGTCACTTCAATCTCGATGCAAACCACCATTCCAAATCCTCTTGTTTCGTCAGTTCAAGTAACCCGTCCGGTTCAACCAACGATCTCGAGTCATGTCTCTGTCAGTTCTTCGATCCCTCTAGTGAGTGGACAAGCTATGCCACTGCCTGCGGGGAAAATTCTGAATGTTTCTATGATTTCAGGTACAACTAATGTGAGTGGTTCACAAGCTCACATGGTTGGAATGAACCAACCCTCTTCAGGTGCCATTCTAAACCTTGTTGGTCCTGCTAGATCAAGCAATGTCCAGTACCAACAACCGAACCCTGTTGGTCTGTCTGGGTCAAGTAACATCTAGTGACAATAGCTTAATATGGCTCAGGTTCAGTACCAACCTCCTGATGTTCCATATGGTTCACAAGCGATGGTTAATCTGCCCTACATCCCTTAGCCTGGACCTTATTTCTATCCTGGTCCATCCGTCTCGCCTAGTGGGTATGGCCAGATACAGTTTGGGAACTTTCAAGGTGTCATTCCGGGAACTATTCAAGTATCTTTGCAGCAGCAAGGACAACTCCTGCAATAGCAAGGGCAACCTTCGTTACAACAAGGGCCATCCATGCAGCAACAAGGCTAGATCATGTCGCAGCAAGGACAACTGCAACAACTGCAGGGGAAACCCTCACAATAGTTGTAGCAAACCATGCAGCCGCAAGTGCAGTATGTGCCACAATCCTCCTAACCTATGCCTTTGCAAGGTCAACCTCTGCAGCCGTAAGGACAACCTTTAAAACCACAAGGTCGGCCCTTGCAATAACAAGGTCAACCCAGGACGCAACAACCCTTATACTCATATCAACAGGGTTAACCCTTGCAAGGGCAAGGCTAAGGTAAAGTACTGTAGCAGTAGGCGCAAAATACTTATGTCCAAGGGCAACAGGTTCAGCCTCCTTTTGTCTAAGGACAACAAGTCCAAAATCCTTATGTCCAAGGATAGCAAGTGCAGAATCCTTACATCTAAGGGCAGTAGATCCAAAACCCTTTTGCCCAGGGGTAACAGGTATAAAACCCTTATGCTCAGGGATATCAGGTGCAAAATCCATATGTCCAAGGCCAGCAGGCTCAACAACCTGTTAACCCGTATGTTTCTTATCAACAACTTATGGCTGGACAGTTTCAAGGCTTTCAAGGTCAAAATCCTCCCTATGGGCAAGATAACCTACAGTGGGGGAAAAATAAAATGCCATGGGGACAAAATCCTTACCAACAGGGATAGGCCCCGCGAGTTTGGCCTCCTTATCGACCTCAAATGTCTTTCAATACCCAATTGTCGTTCTTGGCTACACTGGAATTGCCAAATGTGTCTAGACTCACGAATGACCCAATTCTTCATTCACCATAGTGTCCTCCAGTTCCGCCCAAGATTCTGAGTGATTGTGTGAAGTTTGAAGGAAAATCGAAAGAGGATCCACAAGCCCACATGATGACATATCACCTCTGGGGCTCCTTGAATTCCTACGTTGATGATTCCATTCGTCTTTGACTTTTCCAATGAACTCTTACAGGTGTTGCAGCCAAATGGTATATCGAGCTACCTCGAAATATTTATCATGACTTTAACACTCTCGCCATGGACTTTCTCACACATTTCCAGTTGTTGGTTCGCTATGAAAAGACACCCATCTACTAATGTCGCTCAAGAAAGACACTGCGACCCACATCTCTGATCACATCCATGAATGGATACTTTGGCACTGTCTGATTAAGTTTGAGATTGCTGATCAGTTGTTGATCGAGTGGTTCACCAAATCATTTGTCAACAAAATTGTTAAGGACATTGCTATAGGTGGATGCATCACTGAGGAACAATCCATCATGCGTGCCTAGTATCTAGACCTCATCTAATCACAATCCTACAGGTTATATGATGTGTTACCCGATGCGCCCAGACCATCATCTCATCTGACAACATATATGTCTCTGGATACACCTCCTGTTGATGGAGTAATTGGTTCAGTGACTTAGACCCCTGCAAAATCTTCTTCCAAATAGAAGTCAGTCTCCAATACTAGTCCCAATGATTCCTCTCACAATTCATCCGACCCTGGTAAAACCTTGGAGGTGCACATTGTCCAGTCTACCACAACGGATAAATCCTCTAAAGGTAAGAAGAAAGGTAAAGGAAAGGGTAAAGCTGATGCCCCAAAACAGGGTCCTCCTAAGTCATCTGTTGGTGATGCTTCCCAACGGAAGCCCAAATATCCATGCCTCATCTGTGAGGAGGATCACTATACTAAGGATTGTCCAAATGGTCCAAAGTTAGTCGTTTGCTCAAAGGGACCCCAGCTATCCTAAAAGAGCCTTTTCCATCCCAGTAGACCCAAATGGTAGACCAGCCTCAGTCATTCACTTCCTCTGGTTCACAAGTGTTCATGATCAGTACACCAATTAACGTGGCTACCAAGTCAAAATATTATCAAACTCCTACCCCAATAGCAAGGAAAGAGAAAGAAGGCACCCCTTCTCCTTTTTCCTCATATAGTTCTAGTCCTCTCCATATAGAGCGACCTAATCCTGATTCCGCCATTCGACCACCTTCTCGAGGTGTGCTATGAAAGTCCTCGTACAATCCCAACGCTCGAGCCGCTTAGCATTATAACGTTGTTGAAGATTTGGCTCAAGCGCCATCAGCATGTCTGCTCTCGAGGTCTTTCAAATCTGTCCTTCTCAGCGGAAATTGTTATTGTTGGATATTAGGGGTATTGATCCAGCTAACACTAATCTCATCTGTTTTGACTCGGAAAACCACGTTCCGCATTTACCTCATCAGATTTCCTTTCTCATTCAGGTAATCATAAATGAGAAAACCATTCATAAGACCGTCATCAATGAAGGTGCTTCTACCTACATCATGTATGTCACTTGCTGGAAGGCAATTGGTTCTCCTACTCTGAACCAGTCCCCTAACACTTTGGAAGCTTTTGACGGACGTGATTCACGACCATTCAGTGTCCTTCCCAACCTTGTCATTAATTTAGAGGGAAAGATAGTACACGTTGAAGTAGAGATCATTGACACTAATCTTAACTACAATCTTCTACTCGGACGGAGCTGGACCCATGCCATGCATGATGTAGCCTCCTCACTTTTTCATGTGATTCGTTTTCCCCACCAAGGAAAGATACTCACAGTCAACCAACTGTCCTTCTTTGCCTCTTCCTCTTCTTATGGCAATGTTCCATATGTCAAGCACACCGGTGCTCCTTATGAGAGTGTGGGGTCAGGACTCTTTAAAGATCATGCCTTGATGGGTATTTTTCTCCTCCCACCTCCTCATGTTGCCTTTATCAACATGATTTTGGTCAAGTCTGATCCTTGGGTCATTCCTTCACCAGATACATGGGGTGAAGTTATGCCGTTAAGTCCCACCGAAATTAATTAAGTGGAAATTGTTTCTGCTTCACCTTCGATATCATCTTATCATCTTGTTTCGAGAACATCTCTCGATGCGTATTGTCAATCCCTGTGGCTTGGTTCTTCAGAATCTCTCGATCCCTTAGCCGAGACTTTTCTTTCTGACGAGAGTATCATGGAAGTAATGTCTCTGAAGGAAGTACCTTGGAACGACACTCATCATCATTCCTCATTCTTGCCTAGCCTGATGGTCATGTCTATGTGTCTTGAGAAGTTCTCTTCTCCGCTACCTATTGACATGTCAGTTTCTCCTAACATTGTCAAGATTTTTCAACTAGGGGCACCTTTATCTCTTTATAGATTCAGGTTTTTTCTCCCTCCTCGAGTTTTTACCGAATGCCCATTATTACAATGGTGTTGTCATCTTATGACTCATAACCCTCCCTCACCCAGGGGGCATGAGGGAACAAATTTATATGAGTTCTACTCTATCATTTGGACGATTCAATGCTTACTGGTCATGACAATGGTACAACTCCGTTTTTCATCTGTGTTGATTGATTATGAGGGCAATCCCTTAGACAAGCCCCAGAATGGGATTTATCTCAAAAGTAATATGGTTAGGTCATATTGCATGGTTACTTTTGTACAATAGTGTTTTATTCATTTATGTACAGTGTGGCTTGGTGTGTTATTTTGCAAGAAGCTTTCATGCTTATTATGTTTCTGCCTTCTTTGCAGATGTCGGTGTCTCCTCACATCGATTTCGATGATGGTGCTTTCCATAGTACTAGGAATCTATCATTTGCGGCAAGGGCCATTTATGACCCCCATGGTGAGTTGATTGATCTTCAAGGTATTTGTCTAGGTCGAACAACTAATAACATCGCTGAGTATAACGCAGTTATCAAATTATTGTCAGAAGCTATCACTCTTGACATTCAGGAATTGGTTGTCAACCTTGATTCATAGCTTGTCAGCCTTCAACTCAACAACCAATATTCTGTCAGAAACCCTCAAATATTGAGAATGTATCTACATATTCGTCTACTGGAGAGAAATTGTGATTACATTACATATCATCATATTCCTAGATGCACGAACACATTAACAGATGCATTATCTAATTATGTGTTGGATAGACATTTGCGAAACATGTAAAAACCCAAAACAAAAAACATTTGTACCATAGTAAGCAAGGAAGTATAACACGCAAACACACACACATATATGTCGATAATGTTTGTCATACATAAAAACCCCAAAAAAATATGTGTGTTCAAATACATCAGTGGCTCGCAGGCCTAAAAAATGTGGAATGTTGGATCTATGCACTAATGATGCTCATGGTAGCATGTAACTACTCGCACTACACGAGTCATCAGTCGGCAGATCCGTTCTAATACCCCCAACATATGCCTCTGATATTGGCATGGGACATCACCCATCTGGGCATACTATTATCAGGAAAACTAATGTCCATTCAGAGCTGCTAGTCCCACTAAGACGGATAGCTATCTTAGAAACAAACAAACTAAAGTTACTTGTGTTTTTCTTTATGAGAGATAGATGAGAGAAAAGCAGAGAGTACCAACCTCAGTATTTCACTAGTCTCCTTGCTCGTTTCCTCCCTCCCTTGATAGAGCTTTCACCACTCCTTTCTCACTTGTCCTGCTTCAAAGAACACCTGTAGAGTCAAGGCAGCATAATACCATCAAAGCATAGAGATCTATAACCATAAACAATGTAGGATCAGATGTACATTAACCATATAAATGCATATACAAATACAAGATTCAGAGATATACAAGCATATGGAGGAAAACTCAAATAACTTTATTGATAGAAGTAGTAGAAGAGAGGATTACAACCAAGCTATTTGATCCAACATCATCCTCCCAGCATGAAAGCCCTCTTCACCTCATACAAAGAAAGATCACCCAACAATGTCTTCAAAGAGAAACCAATAGCACTTCCTTGCAAATTACAAAATTCCAGCCTCTGGATCTCTAGGATGAGGGATCCATATATAGATGTTTGCAGGAGAGTGAGTCAACTTCTGGGATTTTGATTAGTGTCATTTCGCTGATATTTCTTGGTTCCACTTGGAGATTTCATGATCTCTTACTCATCCCTGGGCGAATTCAGAGAGGCAAGTGTCATATGAGAAGTTTCTAGAAGATTCTTTGGTTTCCACCTAGCAAATTGCTTCTGCCATTTGTTTGCTCTCGCTCATCACACCCTGCAGAAGGGCTTTCCAGTATGCATCGCACCCCCCGTGTGTAATAGGTGAGATGCATCGCACCCTATGCATGAAGCAGTCTGTATGGTCTAGTTTTGACCAGTTCTAAGCAATTTGTTCAAGGAGAACTTATGGGAAATGATGTAATCAGCTGACCTTGTTCCTTTAGGGTATGAAACAACACTCTTAGGGGTTTAGAAGCCCTTGGTTTATGGACATATGTGATTGGGGTTACAGTGCCCAAATATGTCTATAACAGTTGCGCCCTAAAGCATGAGGTCGTAAATCTTCTGATGTCGGGTGAAATGCTTTATAATGAGGATCTGAGGTTTTTTGAACTGGAAGGTGACCTGTAATAAGATACAATACAATACATTATCTTCATAATATTTTCATGATCTATCTGAGGTGGGCATTCCCATGCTCAGCTTTATAAATTCATTTTCATGTACATAAGACAGACAATCGTTTGTGTGGCAGACTGATGATTCTGGTAGATCCATCATCCCTTAGTTTGGATGATTATCTGTGCAACTGTGATGTACATTTGATGTCGTTATTTTCCTAAATATATCGCAGCACAGATGGATGAAACTAGATCCGGGGTCTTCAAACTCATTCAATCTTCGCCCGAAGTACAAGTCGATCCATGTGAAAAGATGTTCTGGTGTCGAACATGGAAATACATCGCCTGATTACCAGCCAATGATGTAATATGTTAACAGGTGCAAGAGGAATCACTGATAATGATGATGACCCTCAAGGTACTACAACACAATTCACGTGGTGTGAATACATGAGTTGATGTCGAACACCACGCAAAATCTTTCGGTCAAAGGCCATTGATGTAAACTTGTCGCCGGAAGTGAGAAACTTGCCATTGAGGCATGCAAGCTTCAAAGTACTGAAAGGGTTGTGTTATAGACATTTTTCGGCACTGCAACCCCAATCATACATGTCCATAAACCAAGGGCTCCAAAGTCTCTAAAAGTGTTGCTTCACACCCTAAAGGAACAAGGTCAGCTGATTACATCATCTCCCAGAAGTTCTCCATGAAGAACTACTCATAAATGGTTAAAACTGGACCACACTGATTGCTCAGTGCTGAGGGTGAGATGCATTGCACCTACTACACACGGGAGGTGCAATGCATACTGAAAAGTCCTTCTATAGGGTGCGATGAACGAGAATAGACAAGTGGCAGAGACAGTTTGCGAGGTGGATGATCATGGAATCTTCCAGAAACTTCTCCTGTGACACTTGCCTCTCAGAATCACCCAAGGATGAGTAAGATATCAATGAGATCTCCAAGTGGAAGAAAGAACTATCAGAGAGAAGACACTAATCAAAATCCCAGAAGCTGACTCAACTCCCTGCAATCATCTATATATGGATCCCTCATTCCAAAGATCCAGAGGTTGGAGGCTGGAATTTTGTATCTTGTAAGGAAGTGTTGTTGGTTTCTTGGTGGAACATCATAGTGTTGGGTGATCTAAGCTTTTCATGAGGTGAAAGAAGGGATTTAATGCTGGAGGATGACGCTGGGTTAGAACAATTGGTTGTAATCCTCTTTGCTTATTCTTGATATTAATAAAGCTATTCAAGTTTTCTTCCACATTCTTGTATGTTTGATTATATATGCATTTGTGTGGTCAATATATATATGGTCCTATATTGTTTATGATTGTAGATCTATGTTCTTCGATAGTATTATGCTGCTTTGATTCCACAGGTGCTCTTTGAAGCTGGGTAGACAAAGGAGAAGCAGCAAGGATCTGTCAGAAGGGAGAGGAACCGAGCAAGGAACCAAGCGCAAGACTGAGGTTGGTGTCCTTCATTCCTCTCTTATCTACTTCTCATAAAGGAAAACGAAAGTAGTTTTAGTTTGTTTGTTTCTAAGATAGCTACCAGTCTTAGTGGGACTAGCAACTCCAAGTGGACACTAGATTTCCCCATAACAGGTTGCTCAAAAGTCAAAGTACTAAAAGGGTTGTCAATGCCAATCACATAACCTTTGACGAGGGAATCCTTTTCCAGTCCAAATCCATTTTCCTAAACGGACAGGGGTATCAGACTATTCATATTCCTACGCGGAAACCTACCTTATAACTGGGGTTTTCCTGCCGAAGCAGACCAAGGCGCATGCCTCCTGGGTTTCAGTCACAATCACCGAATCACTCGTGCTCATTAGGTGGACGGACTAGAGATTGATGGGACATTCCTTGTGTGAAAAGACCAATTAGGGATGGCATTTGACTAGTAGCTGTGTTTGAAACGGGGAATTAAAGCTAGTCTACGAGCTGGACCACTCTGCCTTCATGCGAGAAACACATCACTTGAAAGAGTGAGGAAACAATAGCTCCCATGCTATAAATGTAGTCACACCCAAGGAGTAGATTGTAATCTAGAGGTCCTTGGACAACCATCACGTTTAGATGAACGGTATTCCTTCTCAAAGTTATAAGCAAATTTGGAAGGATCCCTAACGGTCGACTGGTTCCTTTGTTGAAGCCTGTCAGATTTTGAATCTGAGGTAGAAGCAATGGCGAACCAAGTGCTTTCCAAGTAGTTGAGGAAAGGATACTCATAGAAACCCCTTCATCTATGATAGTACCAACCAAGATCATTATGTAAGCTTGTACTATGATTCAGAATGGTACATTAGATGGTAGGCGGGGTCTGCCTAGTAGATTCCAATCGAAGGAAACCACTAGATTGCTTGGAGGAGGGACCGAATAAATGCCCGGATAAATCTCTGACGAACTTCCTCCCTGCGGTAAAGGAATGGGTAGATTTCCCCCATGTTCATCGGATTCTGTGTTAACGAAAAGAATTTTAACGATGTCGTTCTAATTCTCTTTGGTGATAGTATCATATGAAGGTAGACCTTCTGAAGACAAGATTGGGTTGACTGTCATCTCGACCTGTTGAGTTTGGTCCGGTGCAGACTTAGAGGGTCTATCTTCAACGATAGGTGCTTCTACCGACAACAACGGTGTGTCAGTCAGATTTTCACCTAGTGATGGACACGGTAAGAGTTTCTTGTATCTAGGAGGAAGTCACTGTGGTGAAGCAAGACGGTTATCCAAGACTCTTTTAGCTTCGTCTAGTAAAGGACAACAGTGGAGGGGATGATCACCTTCACACAGTCTACAAGGAAATTTAGATCTTCCTTTTTGTCCATTGGCTTCGTTTTCACTAGTTGATGGTGTGCTCTCAACATGCTCGTCAGAGGTTGAAGACATCAGATTGTGCAAGCGGGGAGACCAGTTCCTCAAGATCTGTGGGATGCATGGACAATCTCAATGATAGTGGTCTCCCTTGCAAATGACACATGGAGATTTAGGTCTGGAAAGTGCAGTGTCTGGATTTTCGTCAGATGATGCATGGTTTCCCCCTTTCGCCATTGGCTTCTTCTTCTTCTTCTCCTTCCGTTTTTTCTTCTTCTCAGTTACTTGGTTACTAGCTTCACCAAGCGAAGAGGAAGAAGGAGAGGGAGAAACAAATGAAGTAGAAGGTTGGGGGGTAACTCTAGTATCATTTGGTTGCTGTTTTGATTGCTCGGGAATTACGGTGTTTTGAACGACAAAGGTCGAGAAAACCCATAGCGGCAGGCCAATTATGAATCCTGGAAGGGACAATGTAGCCATATGTGGAGCACCAACATCTCCCCAAGAAGAGAAAGGACTAGGATTTACCCCAAGGGGAAATCCTTGATTGGTGGACTTCATTTTCTCAACCTAAGACCAACGAGGGAACAATGATGTTATTCCGATTAAAATAAATTTTATGACGCTTTGACACAACTTGCTTTTTCAATTTTTAAGAGTCGAGAAAAATCTAAAGATGACTCTAGTCGCCTTCGATTTTTAATGAGCCTGAAGTGACAAGTGCTCAGATGGACCTTTTCTTTTAAGGAGTATGAAAAGGAATGAAAGTGACTACTCTAGAAATCTAGACAGAGGGATTACCAAACCAATCGCAAAACTGTAGAATACTTTTTACGGTACGGCAGCCAATCTTCCCGAATGTCGTGTTCAGTGCATTGCGATTGATAGGGCGACAGACACGACTTCCTAAGGATAAAGGATGTAGCCTATTGTGGTCTCCCAATATATACTCAATGGTACGTGGGAACACAAGCCCGTACTGGCACTTGTCGTCTCAAAGAGGAGGAATCACCCAACCTACGATGAAAGCGATAATTACCAGGCTTTACGACGCCGAAATACGTCTCTAACCTAGACTTCTAAATGTTGTGCATTAGGTTCCAAAGCGTTTTTCTATTCATTGAGGCTTATTTTACAATTGATCTTTCTTAAGAAGTTTGCCTTTAAGGTTCACCACGTGATGTACATATACAATTCCTAAATATGCAATCTAATATGATAAACAATCGTTTACTTTCTTTTTGCAATGAAAATCCTAGCTACTAAGGAAAGAGAAACGAAATTCTTTCAACATAGAGCAGAGAGCACACACTAAATGCACTTTTCCTAAATCAATTTTAGCATGTAGTCTAAATGCAAATGCACATGCATGTATTGTTTTTCAGTTTCCTTAATGTGAGAATGATAAAAAGAAAACTAAGTACAGATCTGAATTATTTTCTTTCAAAGCAATAGTACTAACAATTTTCTCTTCAAAAAGCGAAAGGACAACACTTTGCGATTTTGAATTAAAATTGCTTTCAACACTTGAAATACTAATAATTTCAAATCAAATATGATGGAAAAAGTGTAATCAACTATCTAAAAGAGGAATGCTTTACGACACTCTTTTTCTTGACTGAAAATGACACTTGCGACACTTTCAAATCAAAAGACGACAGTTCGATTAAGCTACTATTTGCAAAGGAGAATTGTAAATGATGAAAAATACATAAAGAAACATTCGCAATTCCTTTTGATGGAGGTTGAAATAATGCAAAGGAAGATGGTTTCAATAGTGATGTAATGATCATAGACAGCAAAACTTCTAAATAAAGCTGAAGACAATGGAGAAAAAACCAAAATCTGGAGGCAGAAACAGTCTTAGTCAATCATCGCACCTGTAACACAGGGAAACAGGGATGCATCTCACCTGCAACACACGAGAGGTGCAATGCATCCAGATTTCCAATGAGAGACAGTGCAATGGTCCAGGGACGAGACTGAGCTTGGTTTTCACTCACAGTTTTAGCTAAGTTCAGGGATTTAGGCTGAGCTAATGATTGTCAGTAAACACAAAGTATAGGGGTTGTTCTAATGAGGTTATTTGAGCTACCACCAAGGCACTTAGGATGTTTGCAAGTTAGATGTTCAATTCATAAACCAACCCGGAGATTGACTGAAGCAACGTTGATCTACTTTGCAGTTGCATAGCAAAAGCAATTCGAAGGCTAGCTGGCTTAACTTCAGGCTCCCTCTATGGTTTATAAAGCAAGCAACAGTAACAAAACAAACAAACTATTTGCTCCCCAGCGGAGTCACCATTTTGTTATCGGGAAAACTAGTGTCCATTCAGAGCTACTAGTCCCACTAAGATGGGTAGCTATATTAGAAACAAACTAACTAAAGTTACTTGTGTTTTCCTTTATGAGAGATAGATGAGAGAGAAGTAGAGAGTACCAACCTCAGTCTTTCGCTAGTCTCCTTACTCGTTTCCTCCCTCCCTTGATAGAGCTTTCACCACTCCTTTCTCACTTGTCCCGCTTCAAAAAACACCTGTAGAGTCAAGGCAACAAAATAACATCAAAGAATAGAGATATATAACCATAAAAAATGTAGGATCAGAGGTACATTAACCATATAAATGCATATACAAATACAAGATTCAAAGATATACAAGCATATGGAGGAAAACTCAAATAGATTTATTGATAAAAGTAGTAGAAGAGAGGATTACAACCAAACTGTCTGATCCAGCATCATCCTCCTAGCATGAAAGCCCTCTTCACCTCATACAAAGCAAGATCACCCAACAATGTCTTCAAAGAGAAACCAACAGCTCTTCCTTGCCAATTACAAAATTCCAGCCTCCAGATCTCTAGGATGAGGTACCCATATATAGATGTTTACAGGAGAGTGAGTCAGCTTTCAGGATTTTTATTAGTGTCATTTCACTAATAGTTCTTGGTTCCACTTGGAGATTTCATGATCTCTTACTCATCCCTAGGCGAATTCAGAGAGGCAAGTGTCATATGAGCAGTTTCTAGAAGATTATTTGGGTTTCCACCTAGCAAACTGCTTCTGCCATGTGTCTGCTCTCACTCATCGCACCCTATAGAAGGGCTTTCCAATATGCATCGCATCCCCCGTGTGTAATAGGTGAGATGCATCACACCCTATGCATGGAGCAGTCTGTATGGTCCAATTTTGACCAGTTCTGAGCAGTCTTTTCAAGGAGAACTTCTGGGAAATGATGTAATTAGCTGACCTTGTTCCTTTAGGGTATGAAACAACACTTTTAGGGGTTTAGAAGCCCTTGGTTTATGGACATATGTGATTGGGGTTGCAGTGCCCAGATATGTCTATAACACATACTCTAGGATATCATGGGTCAATCCCTCAAGGTTCAGCGCGATCTCCTCCTCATTTTTGCTTCCTTCCTAATAAGGAGCGACATTAAACTGCCAAGCAATGCACCTGGAAATCGGGGACATCCCGGCAGGACGGTCTGGTCCAACATTTGCATTCATAAAATCGAAATGTCATGAATACATATATTTCAAAAACAACAAAAAACAAAGAATAAAATTGTTTGTTTTTACCTCCATCATCATAATCCTCCCCCTCTAGGAGCAACATATTCGGATCACCGTGGAAGTCGGTACCGTTGTAGGGCCAATCCTCCACTACGATCAGCTGTCACCGTAGCCACAAGAAGAAGGCAGTCTTATAGGACATCTGTTGGCCCCCAGTAATCCTGGGCATCAACGCACTCCAATGGACCATCCATGGGTCTCATGGCAATGGCGATTCCACCTCAGCCAGCTGGTAGTGAAACAGCGGAACCCGCTCCAGGAAGAAGGTCACTAGAACAGACCCATAGCATAATTGCTTCAGGTTTCCCACCTTAGCTTTTGATAGCTGATGCTTTGTGTTGACCTTCATAGCTTCTGCCCAGTTGAAGATAGTGGGCGTTGTATAGTCGATAGCATACTGAAACTTCAACTTGTTGGTTTCATGCTATGCTTGAGCCCCAGCCACTCTGTTTATGGTCAACAATAACACTCTCAACACAAGATCCCAAATAGTCATGATCTCGATCTTGCCACTTTTTGATTTGAGTGCTTCTGGGCAGTGTTCTATGAGTAGCATGGTCAGACTTGCCCCAATAGGCCTAGACCCATATAGATTGACTAGCTCCCCTCTTCGGGATAGTCCTATGGTGAAATAAATGTTTGAAATTTCCAACTCCAGTTCTTGATCATGGATCATGAAAACTTCTCGATTCACATCCCAGAGAGTGATCAGATAGCGTAGCAATTCGGGTTGAGCTCGTATACCTAGTGTAAGGAAGAATTTGAGTTGCCCACAGTTCCTCAGAGCATTCAAGAAATTTGGGTCTACCATTTCTTGAGTGTCAATGTCCTCATGCTCACGTTCCTTCCAATCCACCATTTTTCACGATTTTTTCCTTGCAAAAACCATATAATCAAGTCAATAAACATCTTTGGCCAGAGAAATTTGGATTCAATCGGATAAATTCTGCAAAAAACTTGAAAAAAAAAAATTCACGACACCGACGCGACTGTTTTAAAAATAGTAGCTCCAATGGTGTGCTTGATAGTTTCAATAACCCCCGATCGGCGTGATTCTGTGCCTAGAAATCGCACTGACCGAGGGAAATTTTTTTTTGTCAAAATCTCCTCAAAAAATCCAAAAAATGGTTAAAAACAGGTAAAATAAGCATGAAAATGGAGCTTAAGGTCTTGGCTCTTACCTGCAACTGACAGCTCGATGAATGGCCTCCCAGATCTCCCGCAATCTGCTCCTAAAAAACTAGGGCACAAGTGGGTAAAAAGCTCTTCACACAAAGGTAAAATGGTAAATGGTAAAAAATAATTACTTTTTCCTCCTTTTATTCATTTTTCATGAAATATTAGGGTTTTTAAAGTATTTTTGACCTATTTTTCCTCAAAAGCTGGATAATGCATTTACCTTTTGTGCAGTGACAGGTGATGGGTTATCGATGATGGTACTAGAGTCATGTTTAAGCTCTTTTCTTGACTCATAAAACTCAAATGAAAAGATCGCCAAGTATTTTTCCCTTTTTGACTCGTAAAAGAGAATAAAAATGGGGGGTTCGCTTTCAAGCTCTTTTTCGACTCTTTAAACATGAAAAGATTGTCGAGCTCTTGTCGTTTTGAACTCGTTAAAGGCTGTAAAACATCGTTCACCCAGTATACATTTACCCCTTTTTTAGGCTGGGATGAACTATTTATGAAAAAGGTAATCCTTGACTAAAATGGTCAAACGATTCTCTCAAGTATCGTTTTCTACCTTTTCGTGCACGAGAGACACAAATATATGAAAAGGGACTATGTGGAGTTTTCTTTTCTGTGTCTTTTTCAAACTCTCTAAACATGAAAAATATGTCGAGTTACACCTTTGTCAAACTTGTCAAAGCATTAAACGACATTGGATTTATCTCCATGACGAACATGAGCTTCTCCTTCCTAGGGCTCATTAAACCTACTAGGTCGGATTTGTCCGAAGGATGAACTTACAATGCAAGCACATGCTATCCCCTTCAAGCTTGCGATAAAAAATAATTGGGGTACCTGCCAGAAATGGTGGGGGAAAATTGGAAATCCTATCAGTTGTTTCAACAAATCACTCTTGAACATGACACTGTCTGCTTCGTATCGGGTTGGGATATCCTCCTTTTCATCATTGACCTTCTTGGGTTGGGCCATTCATTTTTGCCTTCCATTTGATCTCTGCCATGTCATCATGACCACCGATCATATGGATCCCAAAGCTACCAAACTCTATAGTTGTGTCACTGATATGTTCAAGGGTTAGTCCTTCTACAGTTACACTTACTCCTGATTCTCTGTATCATCTGAAATCATTGCATCCCTTTTTCTCGTGTCAATGATGTGGGATACATCATGGCCCTCCTTCGACACGATCACTTCCTTTTGACTTCAGCTTATTATCCAAGAATATGGCCGAGAGACTCCCTTCCAGTACCTTAGAGCTTGCATGCCCTAATGGCAAGTTCTTCGCACTCGACAACAAGTTCACATCATTAGCCTTCGATCAAGTGATTTCACGAGTGTTCGACTTCAGTTCCTTTATTCACATTCCGTGAACTATGCTACTGGTACCTTGAGAGCCATTGTCATTATTGGTGGTTTCTCTCACGCTTGTTAACGGTTCACATCATTGACCGGTAATCAAGTGACTTTCTAGCATGTTCGACTTCAACACATTCATTCACATGTTAGGATTTGTACTTTGATCGGGTCGTTTGGAGCGCAAGACCTTGGGCTCAGATTACACCAATCCAGGTTGCAAGGTGATGTGACATGATCATATTGATATACATGTCTCTTTCAGATGGATGGCTGCAACCATACCATGAGTTGTTATATGTGATCCTTCTCATTATTGGATGGTTGCGACCATACCTTAGTTTCATTATGATCCTCTCTATTGGATGGTTGTGCCCATGCCTTGGATCCATTTACATGATCATTCTCTGGATGGCTGCGTCCATACCATGATTCATGTATCATTTGTCATATTTTTTAGTGATGTACATGTATCTATGCTTGCTTTCAAGTTTTCCGATGATGAACTCTAGTTCCCCGCATCCGCTTGTAAACCATTTCACCATCACTCTAGTTCAACCTTCACGCTTTAGGGGGCATCTGTTACACAACATTTTTTCACTGTCCCTATACTGCCCATCCAAAATCCCGGAGGGCCTCTACAGTGAACCCTACATGCTTTCCCATCATGAAGAAACTCCCAATATGTCCCTCTTCATGAGAAGAATAATTCCCCTTTGCATCATTTCCCAAGAATCTTCCATTTATCCTAGTCTACAAGACCGGCACTACTGATCAGTTTCCTCCTCGCGCCAATTTGCAGAGATTAAAACTAGCCCTAACGTTGTACGAAGTGACTGAGTCCTTTTCTAGTCGTGTCAATCCTCTTTTGGCAAGTTTTTTAAATATGGAGTCAAAGCTTCCAGCTCTAGAAGCATCATAATGGAAGTCTGGTAGATGGTTGGGCTGGATGGAGCGAAGGAAGTCAGTTTGCGCTTCTTTCCCCTATTAGGATGGAAAAAGCTCAAGAGATAAGATCTTCTCCCATGATGATAGGAACCATCTCCCATCCATCCAAGCTATAAAAACCTCTCTTTTCCCAAGCTAAACTAGTTTTGGAGTGAGTTTGAACGATCAGCAAGACAACTATAGCTTGTAGCTTTCTAGAGTATGTTTGATGGATAATAGTGTGTTTTGGTTTGGTTTGAGACTAGAGGGAATAGGCCTTAAAACTTCCATTGTTGGGGCTATCCATGAGATGCTAGCAGAAGTGTGGAAACCCGTATACATTGGAGGAGACCAGAAACGTCAAGGCATTGGTTGTGATCTCTTTCAGATTTATATTAATACAACAATTGATTGATTTCCTACATGAAGTATTATTTTACATCTTTATGGCTTGATGTTCCTTAACCTGTTAAGTAGGCTGAATACAATATTGTATGCTTTCACATTTGTTGTTGTTTGTTTGCTTGTTTCAGGTATTCGAAGGAAGGAAACGAAAGATAACTAGAGTGAGGAAGAAGGATCATCACCAAGCGGAATAGCACTATAAGAGGTAGACCCTCTTAATTGATTCTAGATTAAGGAGATTTTCCATAGATTGTTTGTTTATGGCTAGACCCACTCTCTCATGCTAAAGGAATTGTTTGTGTCCGCATTGAGAATTCACCTGCACCACAGGGAGTGACAAGATAAACTTAAGGAAAGGGGAGAGGACGAATGAAGAGAGAGAGAGAGAGAGAGAGAGAGAGAGAGGAGTGAGGGAGGTAGAGAAGGGTAAGAGAGGGAGAGGGAGACATAAATATGGAGGTGGGACAAAGAGAAGGAGAGGGGGGGAAATAGTGAGAGGATTAGAGGGTAGAGAGAGAGAGAGGTGGGGGAAGAGAGAGGGAGTTAGGAGAGAAAGGGAGGGAGAGGAAGGATGAGAGAGAGGACTTGAGAGAGAGGAGGAGAGAGGGAGGGATAGAGAGATGGAGTTGGAGGGGGAGAGAGGGAGGGAAGAAGAAAGACATAGAGAGTGAAAAGTGGAGAGAGAGAGGGAGTGACAAGGGAGAGATGGAGAGAGAGTGTGTGTGTTTAGGGGTGAGATAAAGAGACAAAGAAAGAGAGATGGAGACAAGGGGGGAGAGAAGGAGAGAGAAGGATAAAGGGAGGGATATAGTAACACAATTGGAGAGAGAGAGAGTGATGGGGAAGAGAGGGGATTGGAGGGAAAAGAGAGAAAGCGGGGGGGGGAGATAGAAGGAGGAAGGAGAGAAAGGGAGAGAGAGGAAGAGAGTGATGGGGGAAGAGAGAGGATTGGAGAGAGAGAGAGAGAGAGAGAGAGAGAGAGAGAGAGAGAGAGAGAGTGGTGGGGAAGAGAGGGGATTGGAGGGAAAAGAGGGGGGGGGGGGAGATAGAGGGAGGCAAGAGAGAAAGGGAGAGAGAGGAAGAGCGTGATGGGGGAAGAGAGAGGATTGGAGAGAGAGAGAGAGAGGACTTGAAAGATAGGAGTAGAAATGTAGGTATAGAGAGATGAAATTGGAGGGAGAGAGAGGAAGGGAATAAGAAAGATAGAGAGAGTGAGAAGTGGAGAGAGAGAGGGAGTGACAAGGGAGAGGTGGAGAGAGAGTGTATGTTTGGGGGTAAGGATAACGAAACAAAGAAGGAGAGATGGAGAGAAGGGGGGTGAGAAGGAGAGAGAGAGAGGCATATAGTAACAGAGTTGGAGGGTGAAGAGAGAGAGAGATAAAGAGAGGTGGGAAAGAAAGGAAGAGAGAGAGGATGTGAGATAGAGGAGAGAGGTAGGGAAAGAGAGATGGTTATGGAGGGGGAGAGAGAGGGAGGTAAGAAGAAAGACATAGAGAGAGAAGGGTGGAGAGAGAGAGAGAGGGAATGATAAGGAAGATGGAGAGAGAGGGAGAGAGGACAACAAGAGGGAAGAGAGATAGAAGTGGGGGAGAGGGAGAGAGAGAGAGAGGGAGAGGAGGAGGGAGTGATAGATAGACGTATTGGAGAAAGAGAGTGTATGTTTTGGAGGTGATGTAGAGAGACAGAGGGAGATAGAGATATAGATGGAAGGTGAAGAGAGGGAAGAAAAGAGAGATGAAAACAAGGAGGGAGGCACAGAGAGACTAATGGATATGGACTGAGATAATGTGTGAGTTTTGGGGGTGAGATAGAGAGAAAAATAAGGAGGCATGGAGGGATATATAGATATAGATGGAGGGGGGAGAGAGGGAAGAAGATTTCTTTCACTAGATTAATTGATTTCAGTTTAGATGGTGATTTCTAATCCTATTTGATTTCTTGCACTAGATGCATTGATTTTAGTGTAGACGTTGATTTCTAATGATATTTGATTACTTGCACTAGATGCATTGATTTCAATGTAGATGATTTCTAATCCTATTTGATTTTTTTCCGAGGAAAATAGAGTTCATAATTTCTATTAAAAAGAAATAATAGAGATTACATGTTGTTGATGCCAAGGCATATGCAGTAGTGTGGCTTTACCACTGTTCAAAAATTTACAAATAAAAACGTCCTGTAGGTGTCACTGAGGATACGGTGGATCTGTATCCGACAAAATATGTAACTTCTAATCCTATTTGATTGCTTGCACTAAATGCATTTATTTCATTGTAGATGGTGATTTCTAATCATGTTTGATTGCTTACACTAGATGCATTAATTTCAACGTAGATGTTGACTTCTAAATATATTTGATTGGTTGCACTAGATGCATTGATTTAAATGTAGATGATTTCTAATCCTATTTGATTTCTTGCACTAAATGCATTGATTTCAGTGTAGATAGTGATTTATAATCCTATTTGATTGCTTGCACTAGATGCATTGATTTCAGTGTGGATGTTGGTTTCTAATCCTATTTTCTTACTTGCATTAGATGCATTGATATGAGTCTAGATGTTGATTTCTAATCCTATTTGATTACTTGCATTAGATGCATTTATTTCAATGTAGATGTTGTTTTCTAATCTTATTTGATTCCTTGCATTAGATGCATTGATTTCAGTGTAGATGTTGATTTTTGATTTGATGTAATTGGATGTATGATGGTACATCAAATTTTAAAGTGATTGGATTAACACGGTGCATTGATTTCAGTGTAAGAAATTTTTTTATTGAAAATGTACATAGATTTTTGTGTTATAGTAATTCAACCTATTAATATTAGAGAGCAAGAGAGACAAGGTATGATTTTTACTACAACAATTCAAGCTAAAGATTTAAATGGTTTACGATTTCAACTGTCCTTTTCATATAATTGATATGAAAAGATGACAAAACTAACAAGGGTGACAATAAGAATATTACACAAAAATAGTTTGAGATTGATCACAATGAAGACTATTTGTAATTGACAACATTATTATTATTCACATTTTCTATCATTAAACACTATTACATTGTCACTTTGCATTTAAAATTTTTATTTCATCATTTTTCATCATTAAAGTTATTAACAATATTTATCATCTCAACAAACTGAGGTAACTAAGCAAATTTAAAATTAAAATGACCAGATAAATCTCAGACATATTTAACATATTTAAAATGATTATATTAATATTAGATGTATTTACATATTATTGATAAAATTAATCATATGTTTGATAGAATTTCTTTTCCTGCACATGACTAAAACCAACCTAGATCCATCTTAACTCTGGATCTATCAAGCATCAAGAGGGATCAAATCTCTCAAGGTGCAAACCTTTCCTCAAGTTTTGCACTCAAAAAGGAGGTTTGCACCTCGAGAGATTTGATCCCTCTCGATGCTTGATAGATCCAGAATTAAGATGGATCTAGGCTGGTAAATAATTTAGAATGAGAGCTACTATGTCATTCAACCTAGTATTTCTAAAGATTTTCGGAGTTTCTCAAGTAGTTAAATGGATTACGTAAGAAAATTTAAGTAGATGGAGTAATTAAATGGATTAGGTAAAGTAATAATGATGAGTATTATAACTTTCATCTTATGGTTCTAAAAATATGTATAAGTTTTACTTTACTTTACAAATAATTTATATAATTATATTAATTTAAAAATCATATTTTATTTTCCTAGGTGGTATAGGCATTTGTGCTAGCCATTGTAGTAGTTGTTAGTAGATGTTAGTATGATGAGTATTGAGGTGAGACATGACAATGGTGGTGGTATAGGCATTTGTGCTAACCACTCTAGCAGTTGTCAATATGTTGAGTATTGAATTCACGGGTGGCATGGCCACCTTCATGGATACAATCACATGCAAACTAAATTGATCTGGAAACTTTACGGGGAGGCTAAATTCTAATGCCAAGGGATATGGGGAAAGGTTTTTTGAACTGTCAGTTTGGGGGTTTCTTGCCCCCAACCTCTGTTGATAGACCAATGGTTTTTCCATGGAACCTCGAAGTGGTAGGTTCAGTGGAGAGTCTGTTATGGAGAAAGAACATTGTGAACAAGAAATAACGTATACCTGGACATCAGTCTGGGGGTATAAAATACCTACTTCAATGCCACCAAAATGCGGTGTTGGCTACTTGCTCCAATGTTTTGTTTTTAATTATGAAAATAGTTAAGCTTGTGTTTATGATCTAAAACACTGAGTTAGTGGAAATGTCTTTATACTCTTAAGTTTAATATAATTGTCAACAAGACATGCTAAATGAATAAATATAATTTCAAACCTAAATCCCTATATTAATTAACAAACACCTTCCAATGTAGACATCCAATCTTTCTCCTAAACTGATAGACTAAATACCTACTTCACTTTTTATGAAAAAGGATTATGATGATATAGGCAACTTCCCACCAATGAGGACCGAAATGGACATAAGTTCATACAACGTTTCTAAATCATATCACTGATAGACTAAATACCTACTTCACTTTTTATGAAAAAGGATTATGATGATATAGGCAACTTCCCACCAATGAGGACCGAAATGGACATAAGTTCATACAACGTTTCTAAATCATATCACTTATGGAAGTCAATTTTTAAATGATTTTTGAAATTTTTATGTATATTGTTCTCTTGACATGATAGGTAATAATTTTACTCAAAATTAGTTAACGAGTTTCTTTGGCTGTCGAGAGAAATTTCATTGCTCCATGCTTCATGAGAAATGAGTGTGATGACTTATTTATACATTTGAAATGGGAAAAAGAGTTATATATATATATATATATATATATATATATATATTATTGGCAGTTTAATTATTCTAGGTTTTTCAGTTTTTTTTTCTTTCAAATATCTTTATATAATTTTCAGTAAAATTATGATTTTTAATTGTTTAATGAGATTTTTTTGAACTCATAAATAATTCAGTTTTAAATATTTTATATATATATATATATATATATAGATATATATATATATATAATTAAGATTTTTTAAATATCTAATTATATCTTTTGAATTTAAAGTCAATATTTTTTAGGTATTTGATTATATCTTTTGAATCTAAAGTCAATATTTTTCAAGTATTTGTGATCCAGGTGGATATTGTGGCCACCCTCCTATTCCACCTAGACCTTTAGTCGGTTTCATCTATTTCCTTGATTATAGAAGCATTTACTATTTTTAGCAGTTTTTTGGGTCATGAACTTTCAGAGCTATTTGACCCCCTAAACGATGTTTCTTTGAGGTCCGTAGTAGGTCCATAGCCAATTTATAGGGCATGGTGCAAATCCTTTATTACTCAGAGAGATATTTCTAAGGAGGTAGCATACGCACCAAACAGAGATCATATGACCACGTTACGACCCCGGGAACTTGGTTTCCCAACTTATTCCAACGGGGCCCACAAACTCTTGGCGTTCCATCTCCTGGGGTTAGGGTTTTGGTTGTTTAGGGTTTTCCCTTGTTTTTCAATAATAAAAAGTCCCTTAAGCCTCATTGTAACACAATTCATAGGTATCTAGCCACCACATCTCTTCTCAGAGATAAGCTACCATCGCCTAAGCTAATTTATTTCTATTATGTATGTAAGCATATTTCAATTCTTTAATATTAATGAAATGAAGTTTTATTTCTGCTGCATCTATGTGTTTATGTTTGTATCTATATTCTGTTACATTCTTGTATAAGTCTGGATCAATTTGATTATATCTTTTGAATCTGAAGTCTTTTTAATTGGTTGAAAATTGAGACATAGTTAAAGGTTTAAAATGGGAAACATTTGGTTAGAGTGAAACTATTTCTTACAAATCAACTTAATTTCAGATTTATCAAGTATCGAGACAGATCCAATTCCTCAAAGTACAAATTTCTTTTTTGAATGAAAAACTTGCGGAAAGGTTTGTACCTCGAGAATTTAAAAGAAATGACAGTCAGAGACTGACATGCAATGTCTGACTCATAAATTTTGGAGAAATTTGGGCAATTGGTCGCAGATCTTGGTCACACTAGGAGCCGCAAGAAGCAGTATCTCTAAGCGTTATTATTGTAATGGAAGATTATAACCTTGATGTGAGAATACTAATGGAGAGTTAAACTGATCAATATAGTATATTTGCACTTTGTTGATGTTAAACATGAGCATCGAAACATGTGATTACATAAGGAGAGGATGGACGTCCAACTGACCCACATCAAGCATCACATTATGTGTATTGCCACGTCCTCTGCCCCTTCAAGCTCTAGTGATTAGGATTTTGCACCAGTAAACTCTTATAATTGACTGCATCTAGATGGTTTCTGTTAGCTCCTTTTCTTAGGATCCGCTCATAGACTCTTTGATGGTGTTTTTGAAATTAACATCCTTAGAGTTTTTCTCTTGTTATTCTATTGACAAATGGTAAAAAATACATGGTTTCTCATTGGGTAGGTTGAGACCATATAGAGTAATGATGAATGTCAGTAAATGGGTGAACTATGTAATGGTGTTTTGGTTGATGTGAGGTAGTAAAATCCAACGCAAAAAAATAATATTAAAAAGAAAAGAAAAAACATATTTATACTTAAAAAAATAATAATAAAATAAAATTTGTTTTTTGTTATTGTTGTTAATTTATGAGGTAATTTGAATATGTGGATTTTTCACAATAAGTGTTTTAACAATAAACCTATTCAGTGTCCAAAAATTTAAAATAAAATGCTTTCATAAAAATTGTAAAATCGAAATGTTAAAACCCTCTAAAATTATTAATATGTGTAATATTAATTTATTTTTTTCTATGTATAAAAAAAATAATTATAGCCCTAAGGGTTAGCTCAGATGGTTGAGTTCCCGTTGTTAAAATCACCTTGTTAAGGGGAGGTCACAGTGTCAATTCTCCTTGATACCCTCAGGGTTAGGCTCTACTAACACGTTCGTGGGAAGTGATCCCTTCGGGTGCATCTTCCTAGATATTTCCTCAGAAGAAAAAATAAAAATATTTATAAAATAATTTTTTTATATATTATTTATTTTAAAACATTTATAATTTTTTTTTGTTAACCTTGGTAGATCCTCCTTTTTCATAGATTATAAGTCAAATTTACACCACATAAATTGTCTAGGTGGCCTCAACTTGCACAGTGGGAAACCAAGTCTGTTGGCCACCTATCCGCATTGTATGCCATCCAGTAACAATAAATTTTCAGTCTTTCTATCCAAGCTATATAAGTCTCAGATTCTTGTCCATACTCTAGAGATCTACATCCATATATATTTGCATAAGGAAATGTAAAAGCTATCCGCATATATAAACAAGACCATTAAAAGAAGGCTTGCTAAGCTTGTTGTTCAGTGGAATTTGATTCCATAGGCGTTGGGTCTTTGGCATTTGTCCCCGACATCTCGGTCTGGACCAAGATACAAGGCATGTGCCTCTTAATTCTCCCAAGTCGAATATCATGTCTGTGCAGTTGAACTGCACTTTTTGGAATACCCATTTGTAATTCGACATGCCTTGGACAGTGACAACCATGCCCAACAAAATTTGCTCCATAGCCTTACCCAATAGGATCTTCATCAACCAATACAGGTAGATGGTTTTCTTGAATTGAGTGAGTCTTCCCCTTGTGTTTCCAGGGTCCAGGACAAGGGTTCTCCAATCCTCCATTTCCATGTTCATCTCACTCTCCTGTTTCACTTCCTCTTCCCAATCCTCTAACAGTTTGCAGATTTCCTCATTTGTGCCTTCACGATAAGCTACTGTCACTTCACTAATTAACCTTTCCACAGATTTCCTGCCTAAGCGACCCTCATACGAGCCTGGTTCTGTGTCATTCCTGGTCATTTGGGGCCTCCTTCCATGACCACAGGTTTTTGAACTATGTGCCATGGTTTCTCTAGCTCAACCCTATTCATTGCAACAAATCGTTAACCAGTTACAATTTAACGTAATACACTAGGGGGCTTGCACACAAGTGTTAGAAATATAGCGCACCAACTCGCCTTCATCATATCTTCCCTTATCAGTGGCAGTTCCTGGCCCTTCGGGGTCGTAGGTCATTTCCCCAGATGGGGCCAACCCACAACCAACACCAACAGGTATTCTTGGCCTCAGACACCTCCTCTCAACCTCAATCTGGTTAGCTTCCGCTCCCCGGTTCTGGGTTGGTAAGCGCTTCCATTTTCCAGCTTGCAGCCGACCTAGGTTAACATACCCTTTCCCCTTTGCCCAAGATGCAAAAGGAGGACCCAAACCGATCATCCACCCATCCCTAAGCCCCATGATGCCGCCATTGCCACTCTGCCCTCCATAGCCAGTGCCACTCCCTTGCCAGACTTCCTGCCCATAATTCTCGACCTTCTCCCTTGTGCTGAGGTTTCTACCCTCCTCCCTGCGTCTACACATGGACCTAAAGAAAAGGTTTCTACCTAGAATGCAGATGGACTGGCCAACTCTACCCCTAGGGTCTGTCTTCCTAGCTTTATTGGTCGGACTCCTACGAACTACACAACTAGGCCCTCTGTCCAAAGTCACCAGAATTCCCATGCGGGAAAGGAGAACTTCAAAGCAAATAGAAATGGAAAGAATACCAAATGGGTACGAGAGAGACACTGAACCAAGCACATGCCACCACCCTATGCCCCCAGCTCTTCCAACGCTGCTCAATTTTGCAATTCTCACCCATAATTCCTCCCCTCTCCCTGAAACAAAAACCAGAGTAGGTCAACATTACGAGAGCAGAGAGATATCTAAGTACATACCCATTAACCTCCACACACGGTTGATATTCTTGAAGTTGTTGATGGTGTCACAGAGCCCGTCCATTACACCAGTCTCCCTGTCCGCCAATGATCCGAACAACACCAACCTTCCCTCCTTCACTGCTACTAAAACCAACATTGTCTTTACTCCCGCTGCCACCTTTCCCATATTCACTGCATGCCATCATGCAAGGGGCCACCACACCCATCGCCTAGAGTGTGTGGGGGGTAGTGGTATTGTACTCTGAGGTACTGACCATTACTCCCTTGTTTGAGTGCTCAACTGTTGGCTCACACCTCAATCGGGGTAAAACATTTATAATTTTTATAATTATTTATTTTAAAATATTTATAAATTTAGCCCATGGGGCATAGAGCAGACGGTGACATGGTGTTATGTTAAGGCACTTCGTGGTGTAAAGGTCATCGGTTCCAAACTCCGTGAGCAAAAATCCAGCCATGCTAAGGGCTAGTGTGGCTCAAGGTAGGTGTGATTCCTTAGTGTTTTGGACGTCTTAGATACTGCTCGGTCACAACTACTCAAACCATGCTAGTCATCTCAATACTCACTTAACCTAGCAAATATATATATATATATATATATATATATATATATATATATATATATATATATATATATATCTTATTTTTAGTTTTATATTAAGCATAATATATTAATTTTTTTATAATATTAATTTTATCATTTATAATATAAAAATTATAAAAATAATTATACAAAATTTTTCTAACATTTCAAAATAAGGTGAGGCAAATTAAGAGATAAATAATATTGTTTTCACAAATTTCATTGTTATAAATGAACACAAATAAGTAAAATGAGAATATTAATGTCCATAAACTAATAATGTAACATGTGTTACGTAGTATCTAGTGCCTTCCACTTAATTTAAATATAGCTAATTGGAGTTGAATTGTTGACAACTAGTGTTGATCAATTAAATCCTTCATAAAAAAATAGAAATGAAAGTGAATATGTTGTGCTAAAATGGTGTGCTTTTTGGTGAGCACCCTACCTCATTAGTTGTAATGAAGCTTTACAACTTTATTACTTTGGCGTTGTTTCCTTCAAATTGATATGGAGAAATTTAGTTTCAACTGAATGAGATGTCAATTGAAACTTGTTTTGCACAACCATTTGTCTTCTACAAAGTTCATGTGCATTGTACATGATCGAGATAGTGTTGAATGCAATTAAGGCAGGGGAATATGGAACAAAACTGTTATTGATATCTCTCAAATGAAATCATGTTTTCAACAAGACTGTTTTCTTTTGCAGAAAAAAAAGGTGTTGTGATGATCTATAATTTGTGTTTTAACAACTATCTTTTTATTTATGCTTGGGAGGACTACAACTTCATCATGTCCAATATATCACCCCGATATTGGCGGGGAATTGAACCGGTGACTTCACATCAAGGAGTGCCTTAAGAGAGCACCTGATCACCATCTATCCAAGACCCATGGACAATTTAACAACTAAATTATAACTAGCACAGTTATATAAATTAAATCACTAGTAACTATAGATAGATATCAAAAAACTTAGTTTCTAATAAAAATACTTAGTTTCTAAAACATTTCATATTGTAAAAATTTTAAAAATGATTAATAAAATTAAATATTAAAATAAATTAAATATATCATGAGCCCTTTTCAAATATTTTCCAAATATTATACGTTTGTCTATGATTTGTGATTTAGTATTAAATTGGTTGAATTTTACGCATTCACTTTGAATAAAACCAAGAATAAAGTTGCAGTAGATTAAACTACTTTAAAAAAATTCACACATTAACTTTTTGCATGGTAATTGAGACCAAGCTTATGTTTTTGGTTCAAGGAAAGAAGGTAAAAAAGAAAAAATAACAAACGAATTGAAATAGACGAGAAATTGAAGACTAACCTCTCAAGAAATGTCGATAACAGTGACTTGAAGCTGAATCTGGAACTTCAAAGTGAGATCGTGGTAATACCCCCATAACTGTGCACTGGTAGAATTAGTTTGGATCCCATACCCCAACATCTGCACCATAAAATTTGAATCGCCTTAAATGAAATGAAGAGCTCCAGTGCATTGCATTGGATTTTCCGCTAGTCAAGTGTACATCTCGGCTAGAGTTTCAAATCCTTTGACCTGCGAGAACATATACATGCAACCACAAACAAACAAAAGGAGAAAAAAATCTTTTTGAAATATTCAATTCAAAAAGATCAGTTTCTTGAAATCTTGATATACCTTCCAAGCAAGAATTATAAAAACTATATTTAGATCAAACAAATCCAACAAAATTAGGAAAGAAATGCTCACAAGGTTCTAAAATCTAATTGTTTTTACTATATTCATTGAAATGGAAGCTATACTTTTTTTTTTTTTCTCGGCAAATGCTAATTCTATTAACTGTAAAATAAAGTAAAAATACAAGGGGTTGAGTCTTCGGGAATTATCATTCGAGAGCACTCAGAACATCAAAAACTATCCTATGTGAAGGATAACCAGTTACATAAGCAAGAGTGCAGATATAGACATCAGGAATTAACCAAGATAACATGAAGAAGAGGTGATATAACCATTTGTCTAGAGCGCATGACCATAGAGCTAGACTAAGACATTGCCCAAAATTCCAGAGGATATTTACATTGCCGCATATCATGGAGAGAAGTAAGACTGCCTGTCTAAAGAGGCTGAACCAAAACTGCGTCCATAACCGCCTGAACTTGTTCATATTAGTCATCCGCAAAACTGGAATGGAATGGGCCGAGATGGCCTCAAATTGTTGTGTCCTCATTCTGAGGCTCCTCCACCACCGGGCAAGCATTATCCTCCCATTCATCATCATGACCAACATTTTCGTCGCCTGGGTGCCTCAACAGGGGACACGAGTCACTAACATTATCTTCCCCGTTCCTCTGGCCAGCGGCATCTGGAGGCAGAGAGGTGCTAGGAGTGTCGCTCCTTTCAAGCCTCTCCCCCTTACCTTTCTCCAGGCTTTCCCCTACCATTACCTGCATGTTGCTCTGACTACCGGCCTCTTTGAAAGCCCCCTGAGGAGGCTCAGACATCATACGCACCCTAATTGGAGGCGGAGATTCTTCTTTAGAGAAGAGAATAGTGATATTGGTAGTGATTACAGGCCTATTAAGATTGCTTTGAAAAGTAAAATGATTGGTCTGAAACCCATGATACGGAGAAGGTTTGCGAGCAGGATTCATAGAGCGGGCTGCCTGTGGTCTGCCATGCCCTCCATGACTCCCCCCGAAACGGCTTCTCATACTATGGCATACCATGATGAGGAGATTAAGGAGAGGCAGATACAAGAGAGAAGTTATACAACACAGGAAATCGGAGGCAGATACAAGAGAGTAGTTATATAGCACAGGAAACGACTTTAGACAAAGACAGCAGGCCAGTAAGTGCGGGGAGAGCGGCACAGGTTGAATGGCAGGGGCATTTGAGAGCTGACCAATGATTCCAGAGACAAATCTGCTATCGAAACACACAACTATCCCAAGCCTGAGATAAACAGAGAACGGAATGCACACAGAGAATTTACCTTTGTTTTCAGAGACCAGCCTGCCCCACAGACCCGCATCCAGCTTCGGCCAGAGACAAGAAGGTGGAACGCTAGCAGTGGGAAGGATAGCCCAGAACGCCATGGTTATAATAGCCAACACCTTACCTTGGACGAGGCGAGCAGTAAATACATGGAGCATGCCAAATATTTTTCTCTGCAGAATATCTATCAAGAACCGTAAGAGCTTCTGGATTGTCACACTCATGAACGAAATGAACTTCTAGATTATCGCGCTGGTATACATCTGGCAGTACCAAGCGCATCTGTCTATCCGATCAATCATTAAGTCCCATTTATGTCACCCGCATCTAGGTGTGCTCCTCCTTCCTTATACATTTCATTCTTCACAAGGTTTTTATAGTCCAAGAGTTGTGACTCAGAGGCTATCCTGGAAAGTGATCCAGCATGAAGGTTCAACCCACATTCCACTCCAATGTTAGCAAGTAAGTTCGCGACTTTATTTCTTTCCCTGCGAATGTGCTTCAGAGTAACCGCTCTATGATAGGAGAGCCAACATTCTATGAGTTCTAGCCTTTTGGCCATCCTCCAGCTATTGCTCACTTTGCAAGAGGGAGTTCCTTGCAGGATTTTGGAGATCATGTTTATAATGATCTGAGAATCACCCTCTATTATAAGCGGAAAGAATCCTTTACTTTGTGCAAGAATAAGGCCTTGCCAAAGACCTTCCAATTCTGCTGAGTTGTTGGTATCCCATCCTTTTGAACCTAAAAAGTTTAAGACAGGTATACCCTTATGATCTCTGAAGATCCCGCCAAAGCCTGAATTGCCTGGATTGCCTTTCGAGGCACCATCGAAGTTGAGCTGGTACATATGCATTGGGGGAGGCAACCATTTGTCAGGTGAATGATTTTTCAGAGGCTATGATCCTTTGATAATCTGTTCTTGCTTCAAATGAAGGTTCCAATTGGCCCATATGGATTGTTCTTGGGGGTTATTTGGAAGGTCCTCCTTGTACCAGGTCTTGAGAGAAATGGTTTCTTCAATGTTTTGGAAAATTATTTTCCATATATTCTCCAGAGGCGCAGAGTGATCCTTGAAAATTCTACTATTTCTCTCCTTCCATATGGCCCACAAAAGAAATCCCGGAATGAGCTTCCATAGGAAATTTAAAATCTTTCTTTGATAAGGAGTCCGCTCCCAGTTGTGCACTGTGGTAATGATGTCTCCATGAATTCTTCCTTCCCTTTGGCATCGGAAACTAACATTTTCCCATAGCTTTTGCACTGTATGGCAGGAAAGCATGAGATGCTTTATGGTTTCCTCCTCTTGTTTGCAATTGGGGCATATTGAGGGCCCATGAAAATTCCTCTTCCTTAGATTGTCCCAAGTGAGAATCTTGTTATGACATAGCAGCCAAAGAAAGGTGGAGATTTTTGGCCATAAAGAGGGGTCCCAGAATTTGCTCCAGATAGGATCTATCACTAAATGTTCTTTGATAATGAGATTATAAGCCTCTCTCGTATTGAATGTGCCTTTTTCTTCATATCCCCATCTAAGGATATCCTTTTCCTCGGGGGGTTGGATTCTCCTTTTCTTTAATTCTGTGTCTATCATTTGTTGAACTTGTGGCGTTCCTTGTCTTAAGAACTGATCTGCCTTGAGCCATTCCCTGTACTCTTGGGTCGATGAGAGCTTCCAGAAGTTTTTAAAATTGTCATGTGCTTGCATATTCTGCTACGGTGGTTGCATATGAGAAAATTGATCCTTTAATTTAGGCATCTGCTGCCATGAATCTTCCCAAAACCGAGCAGTGTCTCCATTCTTCACTTCCCAAAAGTTGTGCTGCTGAATGAGACTTCTATGCTGCTTGGCCAAGTTCCATATAAGGGAGCCCATGCTAACTTCTGAAATTATAACTCATTCCTCCATTGGACAATGGATTGCATACTTGGCTGTCTATTAAGAAGCCCAGGGGGTGAGAAGTGCAGTCAGCTAGTTCCACCATATTCGAGTGCCCATGATTTCGTTACTGTGAGAAGGATCCCTTAATCCAATACCACCCCCATTCTTTGGGAGACAAGCTGTTTCCCATTTGACAAGAGCCCACTTACGCCTGAGACCGTTGCTGCCCCATAGGAAGGATCTTTGGAGCAACTTGATTTCTTTGAGCACCCATTTGGGCGCTGCCAGGATGGAGAAGAGGTAAAGTGGCATGGCCTAAAGAACTGCTTTTATGAGTACTAGCCGACTCGCCATATTCAGAGATCTGTGAGTCCAAGAGGAAAGACGAGTCTCCAGTTTTTCCAAGAGGACCTTCCATGAGGAGTGCTTAAGGGCCGAGGCAATCAGAGGAGCACCTAAATATTTGGATGGAAGGTTAGCAATGGAGAAGCCCAATATTCGAGCTATGGTAGCTTGAGTTGTAGTCGGGGTATGGAAAAAGAAAATCTGAGATTTGGATTTATTGATAGAAGTTCCAGAGGCTTCCGAGAAGTCCGACAGAAGAGAATTGAGCTGGCGAGCTTCCTGGACAGAGGGATGCCCAAAAAGCATGGTGTCATCAACAAACTGCTGGTGAGTGTAAGCTGAAGAGTTGTGAAAAGACAAGCCTCTGAGGTGTTGGGATTGCTGAGCAAGCTTAATACTCCTGCCTAATCCTTCAGCCATAATGACGAATAGGAAAGGGGAGAGAGGGTCTCCCTGTCTAATGCCCCGGGAAGGATGAAAAGGGGGGGAGGGAATGCCATTGACCAAGATAGAAAAAATTGAGGAGGAGATGAGGCTCATAACCCATCTTACCCATGGGGGAGCAAAGCCAAAAGCGATTAAAACTTTTTTAATGTATAGCCAGCTTAGACTGTCAAAAGCCTTCGATAGATCTAGTTTGAGGAGCATACCTGGCTTCTTGGATTGCTTCAAGGAATGAATTATTTCATGAGTTAGGATTATACCATCAGTAATTTTCCTGCCTTCAACGTATCCAGATTGCTCAGGCGAGATTATGAGAGGAAGCAGCAATTTGAGCCTGGAAGCGATGACCTTGGAGACTATCTTGTAGATTATATTGCACAGAGCAATAGGTCTATATTTTTCGGGCTTGCTAGGCAGATCTACCTTGGGAACAAGGGCGATGAATGTGGCATTCACCCCGGGAAACATCCATCTTAAGGATCATGATTCCTCCACCACCTGCCAAACTTCTAACTTGATCAAATCCCAGAAGTTGTGAAAAAAGTTGGAAGTGAATCCATCCGGGCCAAGGGCTTTTCCTACTTTCAGCTAATGAACTGCTAATTCCACCTCCTGTAATTCAACGAGTTTGAGAAAAAGTTGGTTATGCTCCTCTGAAATAATTTTAGGAATTTTTGAGTAATTTTGTCAATGGCTCTCGATCTGTCTACATTTGGCTCTCTATGCATTTGCTTGAAATAGGGTAGGAGTTCACCTTCAATCTCCTCATGCGCTTCCACCTTGACTCCCTGTTCATTCTTAAGGTGAGTTATGTTATTATTCATTCTGCGTTGGATTGTGGTACTATGAAAAAAATTTGTGTTTTTCTCTCCGTCTTTGAGCCATCTGATTCTAGATTTTTGTCTCCATAACGTTTCTTCCTGCTTAGCCCTTTCTGTGATTTGCATCTCCAGAACTTTTTCCCATTCTAACATATCATCTGATCGGCCTTCATCTATAATCCTTTGTTGCAGTTGCTTCATTTCTAGCTCAAGGGCGCTCCGAGCTTGAAAAATATTACCAAAAGAATTATGATTCCATCGTTTGATCTTGCTTTTAAAATGCTTTAGCTTCTGCTGAAATTGAAACATATTTGATCCTGTTGGGGATGTGAAATTGTTCCATTTTGAGACGATTAGATCATGGAAATCCAGATGAGACATCCAGAACTCCTCAAAGCGGAACGGTCTCCGGGTCAGGTTGCCAGGACGCGACCATTGAAGGGAGATGGGCCAGTGATCAGATCCCGACAGAGGCAGGATGGAAGCTGCAAAGTCTCCACCGATATGAATAGCATTGTCTGAAAGCAAGAATATGTACAGACGAGAAGCGACCTGTTGTGACCATGTTCTCTTGTTGCTCCAAGTGTATAGACCATTATTGAAAGGTAGGTCCATGAGCCTGTTATTCTGAATGAAGTCTTTTATAGGTTTTCCTTCCTGACTCCCTCTACACCTTCCACCCCTCTTCTCTTCCAGTCTAGTAATCATGTTAAAGTCTCCTCCAGAAATCCATAAAGGATGCACCCTGTCATGGTTGATTGCAGAGAGTGTGTTGAGGATTTCTGCTTTATGTAGTGCCTCTTGGGGGAAATATACATTGGTTAAGAGCCCGTGTATATTTGTCCCAATGATGTGAAATATTGCTTGGATGAAGTTCTTGTTTGCATGGATATTGTCTAGTCTGATAACTCGAGAGTCCCAAAGGATTGCCAGGCCTCCAGAAGCCCCCTCAGCATCCACTGCCGCGTTGAGACTCCCTGGCCAGATTTTTGCTGCAATTCTTTCCACAATAGATGAATTGCATTTAGTTTCTTGCAAGAAAAGGATTTGAGGTTTTTCTTGTCCCATCATGTTTTTAAGACTTCTTCTTTTCCCTGGGCCATCAAGCCCTCTTATGTTCCAAGATATTAACTTCATTGGGAAGGATTGTGATCAGAGTTGTAGTACTTAGTTAGCTTGGAGTACCCGCCTGACTCCACTAGCATTGCACCTATCCTGATTGTTCGCTGGAGGTCTGTTTTCCTTCCATGCTTTTTGATGTCTTTAGTAATGAATTTTCCATCCCAGGGACCGCCAATCTGAATTCCTAAAGATTTTTGCCGTTGTGCTCGATTTAGGACCTCCTCCAACTTCTCAAGTTGTTTCTCAAGAATATTTTCAAAATTGTTTGTATTGCAAGCCTGTTCTAGGCCTGGGATATCTAGTTCCCTAATTTCTATAGCCGTTGTTTCCTCTTCCATAATCTGAGCATCATTGAATTCCTCATATGGCTCTTCTGCTAACCTGGAATTTGAGTTTAAGTTGTCCACGTCCATTCCTTGTGTATTCCATATTGGGGTTTTTTGCTTCTCTGAGGTAGAAGCCCCTTTGAACATGGGTTCTGCTTGGGGCTGTTTGGGATCTACCTGCTTCGAAGGTTTGTCCTTCATCATCTCTGTCTCTGTGGTGGCAGGAGTTTCCGAGCTTGGATCATTTTGGCGAGCTAAAGCTTCAAAGTTGTTCCTTGTTGAAGGCTTGGAGGAACTGGCTGGAGGCGTTCTAGCATTTGAGGCCTGTTTCTTGTGATTTTTTCTGCAATTGGTTACCTTGGTAAAACTGTCTGCTCCTCATGAATCTGATCCTGAAGCAGGGGCAGGTTTTGAACTAAAGGACAGTCCTTGAACAAATGTCCCAAGGCATGGCAGCTTCAACATCTAAATGGTACATGTTCGTAATCAATCAACTGAACCCATTCAATATCATCATGAGAAACACTTACCACATCCGGGAGTGCCTGGTTGAGGTTCATGTAGATGCATATTCGAGCGAAGGAGGTGTATTTGCGGATTTTTGTTTCCTCTGCTACCATGATAAATTTGCCTAGAACATTTCCAATCGCTTGTAGGGATTCTTCCTCCCAATACTCCACGGGAAGAGAGTATAGTCGGATCCAAACTGGAGCTCAACTGAGATCCTCCTTATCAGGGTTGAAACGCTCTACCCATCCTCTGAGATGCAGCCCAACAGCGTTGAAGAAGTAAGGCCCTCCATCCAGCACTCTGTTCCTGTCCTCCAGGCAGTTGAAAATGGCAGTGAAGAAACCTTTTGGTCCTAGCTGCAGGGTTATATGTCCCTTTGGGTTCCATTTCGCGGCAATCCAACCCCTCAACGCCTTCTCAGTCGGCCAAAGCCCAATGAACTTACCTATTAAAGCATGGTCTCTCATGTACTGAATCTGTGCATTGATCCTGTGTCCTGGGAGTTCTACCCTCGGACGCACAAAGGCTACAGGTTTGCATGTTGCCGAGCTGACCTTGGGTTGAGTTTTATCGTCTTGTTTTGCCTGTTGTGGGTCCAAATCCCCATTGTCTTCACTCTGATGTACTAGTTTATCGCTTTCTCGATTCCTTTGCCGTGTAGCTTCGTCTTGTGGGGGAGGCACATCGCCCTCCCCCTGAGGGGGGTCCATGGAGAGCTGAACCCTCTGGCAGGAGGCCAAAATTCATGATTCCGTCAGAGTTTGCAGGGCTTCGATTGTCTGTAGCGACCTGCCGTTGCAGAAAATGTTAAAACCCTAGCGTACAGAGCTCGCGCTCCCTCTTTCACCACCGAAACCTTATATGGAAGCTATAGTTGTTACTTTCATGGAAAGAAACTTATAGAAAGGTGAAGGGAAAAAAATAAAGTCAAAATAAAAATTAACAAGAAAAAAAAACTATGATTAATGGAATTGAAATTGAAAATAGAGGAAAATAACAATAGAAATAGATTAAAAAAAAGTATAAGTCAAATTAGAAAGTTAATAAAATTGATATATATATATATATATATATAGAGAGAGAGAGAGAGAGAGAGAGAGAGAGAGAGAGAGAGAGAGAGATGGAAAATGTTTTTTAATTATTTTTTTTCTTTAAAATTTGTCATCTTAAATTGAAAATATGGAGAAATAATTATAACTCATGAAAATGAAAATAATAGAAAAAGAAATAAAAAGAAATAAAAAAGAAATAAAACTAAAAAGAAAAAGAAAAATGGAAGTTATTAAACAACACCTAAGACCTCGACCAATCACCTTACAAATAAATAAATTTAAATAATAATAATAAATAAATAAAACGAATTCCCAATGTTAAATTGTGGATAAGCGGTAATTTTTTTTGGTTAAAGACAAATTAATAAGCAGTAAAATACAAAACTGAATGAGTAATACCATGCTACAATAATGTCATTAAGTGAACACAAATACGTAAAATGACAATATTAACGTCCCTAAACTAATAATGTTACATGGATCAATTTTGAAATTATTTTAAAATGTTTATTTAATTGATTGTTTAACTTGAATTCTTTTATATAATATATACTATAAACAAATTGGTTAAAAAGTTATATTCAACATTGATTAGGTGTAGACGGAATGACTTTTTCACTAGAATCCGACGACAAGTAAGATTGTGATTTTTTGTTGTTTAAAATACATTTTTGAATGTATAATTGGATTCAACACCCTAAGAAACCACTGGGGCACTCGAATTCTACAAATTAAACAACTTAAACTCAAGTTTTTAAAAATATTTGTCATATTTTGATTGAAATTAACTAGAAAAATGCTCTGAAAAAAGACAATTTCATTTATATGTTAGATTACACCCGTTGATTATTACCAACACCATTATTATTATTATAAAATTAATATTTAATATTTTATTAAATATTACTCATCATAAATTTATAAAAAAAAAAATATTGTGTGTGTGATTAGAGGAATACTCGTGTGACATGCGCCATTTTCATGCTCATGTAACATGGGGTCAATTTCAACCGCTATACTCGTGTGACATGGTGTCAATTCCAACCACTACCACTATAACCTCTAAGTGCCTATATATGCCCCTTCCACAGACAGAGGAAAGTCAAAATATTTGAACTTCGAATCTCTTGGTACGTAACACTTCATTTTTAAAACACTTGCCATTTGAACGGCCCCAAAAACTAAAATCTTAAAAAACATAATTTAGCCCGTATGTGGCATAAAAACTTAAAGAATTAACACCCTAAGAGAACACATTGCAATAGATCAAACGAGAATGGAGAAATCCAAAAAAAAAAAAAGGGATTACCTAAGATGTGCTTGGGTACCCTTTGAAATTATTTTAACCAACTACAAATAATGAAGTACTAGACCATTTTCGAAAGGAACAGAGAAAGGTTGTGGTTGTAGGCCAGAATTATCTTAGTGCAGAGTAGGGTGTTGGTAAGCAGGAAAAACAAAAGGACAAAATGAATTCGAAATGGGGTAGTCTACCCTATCTCCCCCAAACCCTAATCTCTTTAGTCATTAGATCCTTTCATTTAATCTCAACCGTGCATCTAAAAACCCATGTGATGACCCTGTGGCATTGAGGGATGGAGGTGCACCATAGAGCCATGTAATAAGGCCATGGGTCCCAACCCTCATAACGGAGCCATGTTCCAGTGATGAGGTGGACCAACTAAACTCGCCAGGAAGTGGAACAACTAAACTCACTTATTCGTAATAGAAACCCTAGTCTAGAATGATAGGTAGTATACCCATATATGAAGTTGAAAGAAAGGTTGTACTCATACACATAATCATGGAGATTAACATACAAATCTTAGAACCCTTCGCATGATACATATTGAAATATTATTGCATACACTATACCATCCATGTACACTTCTATAGGTTTCTAGTGTAGTAAAATATAATGATACATTATCCATAATGTCAGAAGTCTTATAGTAGAAAGACATGCTTGGAATTATTTGATTATTCTTACTATTATACATAATCCTTTTATAAATTTATAAAGTTTTTATTATGTGAATGGATTGTAAGTAATTCATTATAATGGCTATAAAGTTAATCATTCATTTTGGATGGTTAGATTATATATGATAAAAAAAAAAAATAGAAAACTGTTTAATTTGATAAATAATATAATTTTTTAAGAAAAGCATTAATGAAAGGGAAATTATTTATATGCACAATTTAGGCAGGTAGTTAGGGTACTTTTTAACCATTTAAATCTATTGCACAATAATATGTTAGCTCAAGGTTTATAGAAAATAATCATGATACTATTGTTGAATGGTACTTTTGTAGTGGCTATAATGTTAATCATTCAAATGAAGAGACAAATTTTATAGGTGATATTATTTTTCTGCGAGTATGATTATGAGTTAAATTAACATCGATTGGTTAATTTATTTAAATTATATAATGTGTGGAATTAGATTAATTAATTAATGTTAATTAATTAATCCATATTAGAATGAGACTAATTAATAAATTAGGATTTTTATGACCTTAATGTTAAGTTTTATTAGGGCTATATTGTTCTTTGCTTTGATAATTGCATTTCTTCATTAACACGTTACATTTACCCCATAACATCATAACATTATTCAGATTTACATTATTATTTGGCAACATATGCAATTATATAGAAAGAAAAATATCATCATCATCAATGTAGCAGAACATAAAGGAACAATAGAAGAAAAATTGATCCAAATAGAAAATTGCATCAACCCATGGTATTCATCCACCCACGTTATTCATCCACTCATGGTATTGTAATTGACATCCACCCATGGTATTCATTCACCCATGGTATTGTGACATCCACCCATGGTATTCATTCACCATGGAATTGACCCGTGGTACTATGACATCCACCCGTGGTATTCATTCACCCATGGAATTCACTCGTGGTATTGTAACTAGAAAAGACTATAAGTAACAAGTCACATTTTTGTAAAATGATAGATTGTCCGCCACAATGTAGCCTTTATAGTTATTATCGATTTTAATAAAAAGTTTCTTTGTGGTTTTATTTACTGTGTGTTCTGTCATTTTCTTTCTAGCAATACAATTTTTCAAATCTTGGGGGCCTCACCCACAAGATCCATTTCAATCTTTTAGATCTTGGGGGTTCCCCCCAAGATCCGGATCAGTGGTATCAGAGCAGGTTATGATTCCATGGGAATGAGGGTTTGATGCATATTTCATTTTCAAAATTTTCAGCAATATTCAACAAACTTTAGGCATGTGCTACGTCCTCCATAGAACATATACTTGGGCCAAGCAATTTTTTTTTTTTTCATTTTTTTTGCAGGAATGTTTTTGGGTGGAGAATTTGAAGATCAGATATGAAATGTCTTGTGAAAAATTTACAAAAAAGAATAATAGACCTGGATTCCTTGCGAGAAAATACCCAAATTCAAAAAAAAAATCGGCCGAATCGGAGTCCGGATGAGGGAGATATCGCTGATTTAAAATCAGCTATGTTGCAGAAATGTTTCTGACGGCAATTCGTGGATGGCGGCTCTCCTATATATTTTTTGCAATTTTGGTGCAGAATTTTAGAAAATTGATTGTATATCTGAGCTCCTCTCGAAAAATTTCTCCATTTCAAAAAAAATGGGTCGAATTGGAGTTTGTATGTGGGAGATATCGCTGATTTAAAATCAGCGATTTTTTTAGAACTTTTGTTACGTTAGAAAAGTTGCACCGCGAATATGAGATTCTAGATTATCTAGATAAGTATTTCCAACACATGAGAAGATGCAAAATGGTCCTTCTGTTTCCAAAAACAGGTTATAATAAATATTTTGAGTTATATTGATCAAGTTATGTCTATTTTAACTCTCGAGTAGCATTCGGAGCGGGTTCCCTTTGGAGACGTACCCTCCCACCCCGCTTTAGTGGGCACCTGCTTCACATTCATCAGTCTCAGCATAGCAGCATTCGGCTTGGGTTCTTTGGAGACGTACCCTCACACCCCAGACTATGTAGGCACCTACTACTTCATCAACAACCAACATCACGATTATGGCTCAACCGCACAAAATCCTTGTCATCAAAGTCCATTTTCTAGGTCGCACACTGTTAGCATCACAGTTGGTCACAAGAATTACAAGGTATCTTTATCTTCGGATCTTTGTTTGTCATAGTTATGGGTCATCCACAAACCCACACTTCATCGAAGTCCATTTTCTAGGGCGAACACTGTCAGTATCATAGTTGGTCACAAGCATTACAGGGTATCTCTATCTTCAGATCTTCATTCATCACGGTTATGGGTCATCCACAAACCCACACTTCATCGAAGTCCATTTGCAAGGCCACACACTGTCAGTATCACAATTGATCACAAGCACTACAGGGTATATCTATCCTCGGATCTTTGTTTATCATGGTTATGGGTTAACCACATAAAACCCTTCTCTTCAATGGCTCTTCATATTCAACAAAGGTTTCGCAGGAGGGAACTTAACGCAATGGGGACCATTTCTTCTTAAAGATGGAGGAATGATCCAAATAAAAAATGGCATCAACCCATGGTATTCATCCACCCATGTTATTCATCCACCCATGGAATTTACCAATGGTATTGTAAGTGACATCCACCCCTGGTATTTATTCACCCATGGTATTTGCCCATGGTATTGTGACATCCATACATGGTATTCATTCACCCATGGAATTGACCCGTGGTATTGTGACATCCACCCATGGTATTCATTCACCCATGGAATTGGCCCCTCGTATTGTAACTGAAAAACACTATAAGTAATAAGTCGCATTTTTGTAAAAGAACAGATTGTCCGACACAATGTAGCCTTTATAGTTATTATCGGTTTTAATAAAATGTTTCTTTGTGGTTTTATTTACTGTATGTTATGTCATTTTCTTTCTAGCATTGCAATTCTTCAAATCTTGGGGGCCTCCCCCAGAAGATCCACTTCAATCTTTTAGATCTTGGGGGCCTCCCCCAAGATCCAGATCAAAAGCATTCACACATAGAGACACCAGGATTGGTCAGAGACCAGGAAAAAACCCACTATGGGGAAAACCCTTTCAAATTCTTCTTATTAGATTGTCATTGAATGATTCATCAAAATAGAGTACAATGATCCATATCTTCATTCATAAAACTATTCATAAAAAATAACTGCAACAACCATGAAATGAACCCAACAATGCTTATACTCAAAATTTTCATTCTAAAGCTTGTAATGAATTGTCATTGTTTGTGCTCAACTGTCGAACAATGCGGTCACTGAGTGAAATCTTCGTACAACTAAAATTCCACCATTTAGGTCTCGGTCACAAGGAGGAGGAATCATGTGTGCGATTAGGAAGCTTTCGGTCGCTCTCTGGAGCCTACAAGCGAGCGACTGCAGTGTACAACTGAGATTATGAAACCCTAGATGTTATTTGCACAGAGGACAAGTTGTGCATGTGACTAGGATGGTTCGGTCGCACAGATGAGCCTGGTAGATAGAAACTACAATCGATATCTCTCTGTCTTGTGCCTGTGACTGAGGGCCAAAACCTTATCAGACCTTTCAATTTCATCTTTGAGTGCACCTATTCCTCCGTGGACGAGCCTCAGGCCTGTACGAACCAAAAACTAAGATACAAGAGTGTATCATGATGATATTCAAATGAGATAGAGGTCACTTGAATTTATAGGCTTCCAAGGGTGTCCACTTTGCTTTAGAGCTAACCTTATCAAATATGCACATGTGGGATTTTCTTCATAAGTACACTTTCCCTTATCTATTTTGAGTGATCTTTAGGTCGATTTTGGTTCTCTTGAAAAGATGAATTCAATGCAATCATCATCTCCATCAAATGAGCTATCCAAAGTGGAATTTCACTGCAGTTTCATATTTTAACACTCCCTCTCAACTAGGGAGAATTCCACCTGCATCATGTCATGAATATCTTGTCTCTATAGAATTTTTCTACAAATCAGCTAGCTCTAATACCAGGTAGAATTTTCTCTACAAGTCAGCTAGCTCACTAATATCATGTAGAAATTTCATTTGCAGATCCAACTGATATATGCAATGTACTAAAGCATAATACTAGATCTACATCTACCATAAACTTAGCAGAAGCTTAATTGAACATGAGCAACATCAATAAGAACACATATAACTGATAAGAAGGAATCAATCACACATGACATAGAAGAATTTACCTGGGGAAAGCACCTGCCTAAAACCCCATCTCTGTATTATCATACAAGTGGAAATATAGTCCAGATTACACAAAGCCTTAGCTCGGAAGCTATCCAACTCTCAATACAATCCCTCCGCTGCTCATAGACAGTCAAAGGCTTCTCACAAACCTTCTCCTATGCCCTCCAAGCCTCTTATTTCCTTGTGCAGTTTCCTTGGGGTCCAATGATGTCACATGTGTGAATTGGCCTCTTCACACACTCACTAACCTTTGATCTAACTGCACAAACCTGAAGGAGATAAATCCTTATCATGGATGAGCTTCCTTGATAGAAAAAATATTCATCCAACTGATAGTACATTGTCCCTTCTCTGATCTCAATTGGGTCTCTGACAGAACTGACATGCATCAGTTATCCATGAGGGAATACTCAGTTATCTGAAAATAATAGTTGTCACATGCATGCAAGCATCAACAAACTATATCTCATTAATTTAACAACTTGTTAAATTAATCTAACTGAACTTGACTAAGTTAAACTAAGTCAATTGATCCTTTCAATATAGAACTCATCCTTAATTCCTGAATCAGTGGAGCAAATCAAGGACACATTCCGCAATCAGTGGAGAAATTATTGCATGTTCTCACAAAGACTTCAAGTTTGATTTTTCTTAACTAATTAACTCATGGAGAATTAATTAATTAATATTCAAACTGCTGGTAAGACCAAATTTGAATTTTACTTCCTATTTTAGACTAGGGGCTGTCTAAAAATAGGAATCCAACTTGAACTACTAAAAATAGAACTTTTATTTTTAGCACTTCCCTTTTTCATTCCCTGTTGCCCAATCCAGCACTGATGCCAAACTGTTATTTTTAGCAATGCTATTTTTAGAACTTCTATTTTTAGCAATTTCTTGTTGCCAATTTTCAACAGTCTCAAGTATCATATCGAGTTTCAAGTATCTCATCATCACGTATCCTCACTGATCATCTCAGTTCATCTCTTGCTTATTCCTTCTCATCTCTTGATTATCCTTGCTCGTATGCTGAATATTCTCAAATCTAAAAGAATAAGAATTTGACATCGGAGGGGAGCTCAATCTACCAACCTTTATCCATCAGGGAGCCACTGCTACCACCCAGAATCTCTGCTAGTGGGGAGCTAAATGCTACCAACCGAGAAACATTAGTGGGGAGCTAAATCTATGATCCACAACAACATCAGAGAGCTTAACACAATATGGAACAACATCAGAGAGCATATCATTAGGGATAACATCTGAACCTAGAACCATATTAGGGAGCATATCTCAATCCAAAATCTCATGGGGGAGCTAAACATCTACGGCCCCATATCAAGCAATAGGTGAAATATGGGAGCTACTCTCAACCCATCCTATTGCCTACTGATCTTCCCAATAATGACCCTTAATAGTCATGTTGTAGAACACCTGCATCATAATCAACTTGGGTTGTACACCTTATCCGAACTTAAACAAGAACAAAACAAATTACAGATATAACCATAAATACAGAGATGCAGCAAAAATAACACTTCATTTCATTAATATCAAATACTAAAATATGTTTACAAACAGAATGAAAATAAGACTAGATCGGGTGATGATATCTTATCTTTGAGAAGAGATGTGGCGGCTACATGCTTCTAAATTGTGTGACAATGAGGCTCAAGGACCTATTTATTATTGAAAAACATGAGAAAACCCTAAAAAACCAAAACCATAACCCCAGGAGATGTAACGCCAAGAGTTTGTGGGCCCTGTTAACTCTGCTATAATCCAGCAATTTGAGGAAAAAATGCAGGCCAGATCTTGTTGTTTATGCTCATAGAAGATTTGCACCAGCCATCATTCTTATTCTCCTTCACTCTTTTTATACTCTCATAAGCCTTTGTCATCTCTGTTTTACTCCAAATTCGGCATAAATCCATTTTTGTTTAGCCCCCAGGCGCTAAGGTTTTAAAGCACATATAACCACGCGCCTTAGCAAAGTCCCTTGCCCGCGATTTTCCCTGTCACATCAGTCCCACCAAATGTGTGTGTGCAACCTCTACCATTCGATCATCTACGGCACGATCCGACGGCATTCGCGCTTCACGTTCTTGTAACCTGCATGCTCGTTAACTAGCGGGGAAAGCGGTTTCCCGCCGGTCCCATCCGCCACGCGTCGCTGTTATATTGGATCGTGCGGCCATGTACATTTACCGCTTCCCTCCGATAAGCGGTGTGGAGAATACTGCCTGCCAACAAAACCGCCCTCCCCGCTCGCTAACCCTCGAGAAACTTCCTCGCCCGATGACTGTTGGATCTCCCTGCCCGAGATCCAACGGCCCGCGATCTCCCCGCTCACGTACCTCTCGATACTCCTTATCAAACGATCTCCGCCGTCGATACATGTGATTTGATGGCTCATAATCATTCTATCCCGCGTCCTCCCAATGCCTCCCGCCAAGAGATCTCAGCCATCCGTCTGTTCCATCCAACGGCTAATATTTATTCCCTGACCTCCATTCATTCCCCATGCAGGCTTCGTGTTTTTTGGCCTGTCCTGTGCTTCTGAAGGAAGAAGGCGATCACCTACCAGCACTCTGTGCAGTTAATTTTCAACCACCGCATTCAACAAGTAGCATGGCCGAAGGACGAGAAGGACATGCCTTGAGCAGTTAAACGCATTTATCAGTTATGGAATGTCTTCCATATTGCACTCCACCTATTTAGAAAGGACAACCGAACACCAGAGAATGTCAAATTCACTTATTGAAGTAATCAAATTGTATCAGAGACCCGTTTTAGATGATTAATGTGGTTGGTGGTCCATTATGACCCCTCCACGCATAGGATAGCAGAGCATTTTGTAATGAAACACTATATATACTTAGAATACAGATGGAAGGAGGGTTGATGGTTGTTGTTTTGATTTAAGGTTCAACTTCTGGAGACTGTAACTACTGTGATACCTGCAGTATCTGGTCTTCATTTTCAGCTAATACAAGCTTCTTTTGCTGTTAATTTCTCACTTTCCATTTCTACTTTGTTCTAGGTTGTGTTATGTATTTTTCATGTGCTCTTGATGTTTAGCATCAGAGGGGCTGTCATCCCACCTCTGTGTTAGAATCTAGTATGTATCATTGAATGTGCTATGCAGGTTTCTATTTACTTAGTGCCAGAGAGCTGTCATCCTGTCTGTGCATTAAGAAATAGATTTGCAGACCTCTTTACTTGTTGCAGCCAGCCATCACATGGTCTTGTGAATCTGCTAGTGTAGTCAGTATTCTCCATGTCCACTTAATCCTCAAACTATGAGTAATTGGTGGTCTAAAGCCTTGTAGTCTGGGGGTGTTCACCCATGTCTGGGGTGAAGCATAGTAGAAGTGGTTATCTGGCTTGAATATGCATCATACCTTCCATTCATCCATTTCCAACATTTTTTTGAGTTTGTAATGTTCCCGAGCATCTTCGAGATACAACCTAGGAGAGTTTCTTGGGGTGATAACAGGCCCCATTGGGGTTAGTTGGCTAACCAACTTCCTGGGGTCATAACTTGTCCATGTTATATTCGTTTGGCGATTACGATACCTTGTTGGGAAGGTATCTCTGATTACTACAGCATTTTCCGCAGGGCCCAACCTATGGCTAAGGGCCTGCAACGGACCTAAATAAAGTAATGTTTAGGGGGTCAAAACTGCTTCGGAAGTTCAGGACTCGAAAAAATGCTAAAAATAGTAAATGTTGAAATAAACAAGGAAATAGATGAAACCAACTGGATGTCTAAGTGGAATAGGTTAGTGGCCACCAATATCCACCTGGATCATTCCTCCACCCTTAGGAAGTAATGGTTCCATTGCGTGCAGAGCTCCATGAGGTGAGGAAATTTTTGTTGAAGCTGGTCCCTGGTGAGCCACTTGCCTTGGTGCAAGAGTTGGCCAACTTTGACAAACCGATATAGTTGGATCTTCTACTGGCAAGTGTTCTTGACCTGCGTGTAAATAATACGATCAATTGTGGATTGTTCCATGCAGTCTGGGTTTAATTCTGTTGGTGTGAGTTGTTCTGCAATGTTTGATCTATCCAGTAATGGTGGAAAGTATGGCCGAAGGCGGTCCACATTAAACATTGGGTGCAGGCCAAGGAATGGGGGAATGCTAAGCTCAAAACCATTGTCTTCCACAACCTTGGTAATGGTGTAAGGACCATATCAAAGTGGTCTGAGCTTCTGATGGGCTTCGGTGAGGCACTCTTTCTGCAAATACAACTAAACTTTGTCGCCCACCTAAAACTTGTGTGGCACCCGATGTTGATCATGTCTTTTAATGTACTTGGCATTTGAATTCTCCTAGATGTCGTGAACCTGCTGGCATATGTGTTGGACGCGTTCAATAAATCTGGTCGCTTTATCAGCCTCAGACAATAAATGTGTGGATTATGTCTATGTAATCACGTGACGCATGGCAACATATCTCGGACACAATGGTTGAAATCCTAAAACCACTTGAAAGGGACTATGACCAGCAGAGCAATGGAGATATATATTATAACTGTGATGCACATATGGAAGACTCTCATCCCAGGTTCGAGAATGCTTGGAGTTGTACATGCGGAGTATGTGCACCATCATCCTATTGATGACCTTCGTTTGGCCATCAGTTTGGGGATGGAAGGAAGTCGACTTGGTGACATTGGTGTCTAATAGTGTACAAAGGCTTGACTAGAATTTTCTCAGGAACCTGCTATCCCGATCTGATATAGTGGTCTGCGAGATCCCAAAATGTACCCATACTCGTTGAAAGAAGAGTTTGGCAGTCCTCTACAAAAAATATTCTCATCCATGTCCGAGTTGCTTTCAACTTGGTTGTTTGAATCCGTAGACATGAGATTTTTCTTCTTATTATCTTTCTTGTTGTTCTACGAGTTTAGCTTTGGATGCAACTTCCAACAATTTTCCTCTATATGGCCATCAAAGTTGTAGTAGTTGCTTGTATATTAGCACTCGTGTGTTGTGGAAATCATATTTTTATCTTTCCCCTTTTTTGTTTCTTCTTCCCCTCCTTAGAAGCTTCTTGTTTCTCCTTCTGCTTCGATCCACTTGATTGCACTCTTTTCAAGCCTATGTTCTCTAGGTATTGTGCCTGTAGACAACATCACTTGCTCACACACATGGCGGTGTAGACCCCCCAAATAATTGAGGAGTATATCTAGGTTCTTTGGAGAGATACCCAATATTATAACCATCTTCCTGAATTTCTGCACGATTTGGCCCGACTTTTGCCTGAAGTAATTCCACTGGTCCTCCACGTACCCAATGGGATAAAACTGTGACTTAATGAGGATTTTGAAATCTTCGCATTTAGTAACTAGAGGTTCTCCCACCAAATCAGTGCATGGCCCTTCAATTTCAGCCTCACAAATGAGATTTTATGTCCTTCCTCAATCTGATGGATGCTGAAATAAAATTCTAGCTGTTGCAACTAATGGTTAAGCTCCAGAGCATCGACCTCACCATGATATGGATTTATATCGACTTTTGCTTCCATTTTAAACAGGGACTGATTCACAACACTAGAACCGGGTTGATCTTTTCCAGATACTTTCTTCGATTGATTCTTCGTTTCTCGCTGATCTTTTGATCCACGTTTAGATTTGTCATTTCCTTTCAAACCCCATCTTCTCCAAATATCCCTAGCTTGCTATTCAAGGCCGCCATGAGGAGGTTTACATTGTGGTTTATATCTGCAACTTGTTGTTCCAACCGTGTAAACCTCACCTTTGCAAGATCACGAGGTTCGTTTACAGATTCGGCGACCATAATGAGAGTTTATGATTTTCAGCCTCGTTGATCTAGATCCTTGCAATCTCCATAAAGTACCCAAAGAAAAATTCCCTGATATCAAATAATCCGTAAACTGTCATGGATATTCTATTGGACAGTTCATCATAACAGATCTGATAATACTATATTAAAGTTCTAAATTTTAATACTATTACAATTTATTAAACTTTTAGATTTGTAAATTTAGCTGTAATTAGTGCATGCATGTGAATGGAAATTATGCAAAAAAGTAGAGAATGACAAAATAAATGCATACACACACATAAGATAAAATATGCTCTGGTAAACTTTTTTGGGAGATAACCCAGCTAGAAGGTGAGGCCGCTTCAGTCTCTTTCTTTGTCTGGAAATGTAGTTACATGTACAAAGAAATAATGCATGTGGCTCATGGGCTGCTACAGTGCACAAATCCTCTGTGTGTGCTCTACCTCATATCTCTCCTAGCTATCTTTGCTCAACCATGAACAAAATTCTCTCGAAAGAATAAATGCCTCTTCCTCTTAGTGGTTTGGTTATAACACAACCCGATAGCCTACTAGCGATTAAGTTTGACTACATCAACTCTTAACTAGAGTTGCAATATAAACTTTTCTAGAGTCTTGTATATCAAAAACATGTGGCTAGCCCATTTTTCATAAATAATGGGGCCTGATGCAGTATCCTCCCAAACTATAGGTGTGAAACAAGAAGGTTAACTTATGAGTGGCATAACTTTTGCATACGAACTCTGGTTAACGTTCTTCTTGTGTTGTTGGAAATATGTCTGTGTGTAGAATAGCATGAAAATGTGTGGCGCCAAAGCAACAAAGGTTTACCCCCCAAAAAATGTCGTTTGATGCCTCAAAATGCTCATGGAAGGTTTCAGACACCATTTCGCCAAACTGGGTCCTAATGGTAAAAACGGTCTCGCGAGCTGATTCCTCCACTTTTTCCACTCCAAATGCATCGAGATGAATGACAAACAATATAATGATCCAATACAAATCACCAACAAAATATTTCTTCTTCGGAAAATGACTAGCAAGCTTGGTCAAAAGGTGGTGCAACATGAACGTTGCAGTGTAGTTTCATAGTTCATGACGTAGGGAGCTTGGCATCTCTTTTGGTCTCCTCGTCATATGTTGGTCTGCATGGTGATTCTTGGTCCGCTCGTTCAGGCACTTGTCATATTATTTGGTCTTGTTGCCTTGGGACAATAACTCGTTGCAGTGATATAGTCTTGGTCTGATTTTCTAATGTAAGGGTTGTAAAATTTTGTATGGTCATAAATTGTTTTTTTGGGTAGACCATCTACACTTTGAAAGTTGTCAACAATGTTTTCATTTTGAAACATGTTTGTTATTTTTGCGTGAATCTGTAAGGAAATTATACAAGCTAGTTTTGGCATAGGCCCTTATGTAATATGGGGTATGAAAGTTTTAGTTAATTGATGAGAATTGAGACTTTGTTGGTATGCTCGACTTATACAACATCTTACACAACATGTTGAGAGAAGTCTGAATCCTTCGTGGGTATTTTCGAAATTCATGTAAATTTGTTTTTTTTAAAGTAATATGCAACCTTAATTAAGAAAAAGGAAAAAACACCCTAAACCATGAAATTGAAGAAAGTAAAATTAATATATTAGTAACTTGGTTCTAGACATAAAAATAATACATAGAGTGGTAAAATTCTGATGATTTAGAGAAATTTTGCGTGGTAAAGATCGGATGATTTGTTTAGGAAACATATTAAGAATATGAAATAAAAATTTTACAATCATATTTACAACCTCTTCCATGTTACTGGTTTCATAAAAATGAAGTAAGCTATGATAACAAAATTTATTAAAAAAATTCCTTTTAATCATAATTTTGAATTTTTTAATAAATATTAGTTTTTTTTAACCTTTTTTATTAATAAAAATAATAATGCAAATTTTTTTAATAAATATTTTTTTTTTAATATTTTTATTAATAAAAATAATAATACATTAATGATAAATTCATTGTATAAAAAACTGAAAATTTTATATGTGATGTTTTTTAAACCGGAATACAAAGATAATCCTCCTTTTGTATAGTTTAATCAATGAATTAAAAAGAAAACGCCGGATCCTTGTCCTTCCGTAAAATTGAAGCAATGGATTAAAAAGAAAAGGCCGGATCATATGACAAGGATTGTTGGCAATGATTTGTGTTTTCATCCAGAATTGCCCAATCTAATTAGGTAACAAATTTTTTTCGGAAAATAATTTAATTTAGTAAATTGTAATGTTGTATAATAATTTAGTATTTCTATTACCACAGAGATCGTGAATTATTACGATAGAGATCGTAAATTATGACTGTAGAGATTTTAAATTATCACTGTAAAGCGTAAATACATCATTCTAAAAACACATGAAATGGAAATTTTTTTTGAGTTAATTTTAATAAAAAAATTTCAATATTTTAAATTATTTAATTTATAATATTTTAGTAACTCATATTTTTTTTTAAATATTGAATATACATTCAAAAATATATTTTAAAAATAAAAAATCACACTCTCGTTTAAAATAATATAATTAAATTTAAATAAAAAATATAATTTAAATTACACCACACCTTTTATAATAAAATTTATTTAATTTATCCCGGATGCGGGTGATCAACAAGGACAATGAGGTGGCGGTCGATTGGGTTGGCATGTGGCTAGACCACATGGCCTTCCGTAGACTGGCACAGTGGTCTAAAACTGGCATTCACAATAGCCATAAATGCAATTTAAGAGGGCGTCGTCTCCAACCTGTAAGCCACCACCCACCTCGGCTCTGCGCAAACATGAATTCCTAGGATAATTTCACCTCTGCACCTGTCCATCATCCTCTGCCACTGCAATGCCTCTGCCCTCAAGCCGCTGCAGCACCCAGCTCCCACACAACCACCGGGAGACACTGCCACCTCCTTTGCTGCATTGATTTCGACCCCAGCATTCACTTCACCCAGAGCCTGGAATGCCATTTTGTCTTCCATTCGGCCTTTGTTGTTAATCCATCCGCTGAGCAGTCCGCAAATTCAACTGAGTCTCTGCATCACTCTGAGCCCAATCCCGGAAGGAATTCTCAAACTTCTGAAGACAATATGCCAAGAATGTGACACCGTATGCACAGCCGCAGGGGCGGAAGCAGAGGAAGCCTGACTCGCCCCCAACATTCTCCAGTTTCGGATACCACTTCCTCCCTGGCCGAGCAGGCTCCTAGGCGCTACCCAAATACCCGTAGTGGAAGAGGCCGCTCTCAATCTTACCGCCTCCATTCGGTGCCCCCTGCCTCGCCTCCCAGTAGCTTTCCTTCCATTTCTGCTTCGCCTCCCAGTGGCACTCCATCCCATCCACAGCTGCATCCCCAGAATGCCCAATTCACTTTTCGTTCTGCCCTGAACAGGCCCATCATCACTGCCACTATCTCCATTTTCTTTCACAAGACGGAGCAAGTAATTGAGGGACAGGCCACTGAGGGTGGTGGTCGCACCAGAGCAATTGCGGAGCAGGCCACTGCGGGTGGTGGTAGCACCAGAGTAATTGAGGGACAGGACACTGCGGGTGGTGGATGCACCACTGAAGGATGCAGCCACACCAAAGCCGAACCAGACATGGCTCAGACGAGCACCCACGGAGCAGGGAAGAAGAACACTGAGCAGGAGATGGGACAAGCAGGGAAGGAGGCAGACAAGGACCAGCACGCAGATGAGGTTATGGACCCTTATCGTTGTTTCATCGAGGAAGAACATCCGGCGCAGCAGGCTGGCAACATGGAGGCCTCGCAACAGGCAGGTGGCGACATGGAGGATTACAGGTGTTTCATCGTGGAGGAACACCCGTCGTCTCTGCCTCGCTCCTAGTCAGCCACTTTGATTGCCGCGTGTCCGCCACATAGTCTGCCTCGTGTTTGCTACACAGCCTGCCACGTGTCTTTTCTCTCAGGTTTTTGGAACTTTGCTTTCTAGTTTTTGTTTAATGGGGTTCCGGGAAAAAAACTGTTGGTTTTAGGTTCCTTAGTTGGTTTTTGTTTCACTATGAAAACTGATAACAAACTGTGCACATTGCTGGTTTCCCCTGCATGGGCAGCAAGCTAAATTTTGAAATCATTTTTTGATTCGGACTGGTTTCCCATTATGGGCAGTCTAGATCTCGACTCTGCTATTTTTGCCATTACTCAGGCATGGATAGGTACAGGCTAAGGCCTCAATGTACAATATTTTATCAGTAATAGAATTAGCTTAACTTAGAAAAAAAAAATAAAAAATAAAAATAATAATTATTTAATTTAAAAAATAATATATATTTTTAAATTTAAAAAACACTTACTCAAAAAACACTTTAACCCTTTTCACTTGAGGTGAACGGTGAATTGAAATTCCTAGAAGGTGAACTTGAAATTCCAACCCTAGCACGATCGCTACTCACAGATTGGTCCATTTGGCATCATCACTGTGTCATATCCACCATATTTTTACCTGAGAGGGAAAGTGAACTTGAAATTCCATATGAGCACTATCCATTCAGACAAATTGGTATGTCTGGCATCAACATGTCACTCAACCTTATTACAAACCTGTGAGATGATACGATGAATGATACAAACAACGATTTTAGCCGTAGTCTAAAGAGATTGTTTTTTGTCGGAAGGTTTTGGAAATTATGATCATATTTTGAAAAAAATTTGCAAGATTTTTGTACATTCAAGTTATAGTTGTCGAATTTCAAAATTTTAGGTCTCTAGAAGTTTTTTGATGGTGTTGAATCTATTTCCACCATAAAAAACATGATTCAAAAATTGCCTCTATAGGCCACTTTTGACCGTCCTGCGCCTCTGTAGAGGACTCCACGATTTTATATCATGGCCTTACTCACATATTCTATAATATTTTCCTTTGGCTAATTTTGTGTAACATCAGTATTCAATTTTTAAAAAAAGCACTAATAAAACAATTTATTTGACTAATTAAACGATGTAAAAGTTAATGAATTCGGCACCAGGTCATAATCCAACATCTTTAAGGTTTTATGGAATTTGCACTACCCACATAGCTCATGGGTCTGTTAGTGCTGATAAAGGGTTGACACCGCGGAACAAAATCCTTGCTGGACTCCACATAACCTATGTTGTTGTACCTGCATTTATGTCGTGTTATAGCTTTGATACCACTTGTTATAGCTACGATACCACTTGTTATAAATCTAACCCGGAAATACTATAGATCTGATATGAAAATGTAAGATAATGCAAATAAACCCAGAAATAATATGAAGTGATTCTTTATTGGTCAAACCCTTAAGGTAGGGCAACACCATACATTCACTCCTTAAGGAAGGAGAACACTCCACAAGCCATATGCATGTTCATACAATAATCCTTGACACGATATTTCTTGACATCTCTCCATGTGGAGTCTCTAGCCTCTATATAGGCCTTATACATACAATACCATGGGTCATTACCATGGTTCCCTCATACCATCAAACTAATACCATGAGCCCATTACATTATTATTAATTACTTGTGGTCCCTTACATGATATGGGTTAACCACCTTATTTATTACTATGGCCCATCCCATTATTACATTATTACCTTGGGTACCTCCCTTTGTACCCCATATTATCCCCCCAAGGTATATAACATTCCACCCCCCTTAGCATGTTTTGTCCCCGAAACATGAGAAGAACACAAATAATAAGATCTACTCAAAAGAGTAGTCCACTGGTACCATGCACATGCATCTAGCCATCCAAGAGAAAGGTGAACCCTCGGTCTCACTGGTGTCTCGCTCACTTGAGATGGAAGTTGACCATGGTAGCTCTACTGTGTTGATGTGTAGTAGGTGGATCTTCGCTCCTCTCTATCCATCCTGCGGGGGTTGTTGTCCGTGTGACTAATTGGTTGCCATCTAGATGGTTGTCTTGCGGGGTGATGTGGGTGATGACATGTTGAAGTTTCAACCCACGATGGCTTTTTCTTTAATTCACCCCTTACTGGAGCCTGACTGTTATCTGGTGCATGTTGTGGTGACTGTTGTGGTGTCTTATCTTTCAATATTGTTTCAACCACTGAGCCCACCTCTGATGTATCAGCACCTGTAACCTTTTCTGCTTTAGCCTCTGTTTGTGTTTGATTGTCGATCATCACTGGCTCATCATCTAATATGTCAGACCCTGGAACATCTTCTGCTTCAGCCTCCTTGGACTCTACCTGTTTATTAATGGAAATATCCTGTAATGTAATTTTCTTCTTTTTATACCAGAGCTTTAAGAATTTCCTCTGCACATTAATATTGATAGTACCCACTGATTCCATCCAAGGGTATCCCAAAACAACATCCATGTTATCCATATCTGAAGCATAAAAATCACCATGCAACACATACTTATCCATAGAAATCTTCAAATCCTTATACAATTGAACATCCTCATCATCCACCTGTGTGTTTTCAATATGTTTTTCTGGAACTTGCAATTTTTTTACCAAATTAACATTGATAAAATTATGCTTGCAACTCGGATTTATAGAAACAATGATCTTCTCTTTCTGAATCAATCCATGAACCTACAATAAGGATATACCAGTAGGAAATAGACCCACATGTTTCTCCTTATCTTGTTTTCTGGCATGAGACCATCTGTCTAAAAGTAATTTTTCAAATTCTTCATCGGGCAGGTTGAAACACTTCTTTTGGTTAAGTAATCCCCACCATGTGGCTGCCTCATCTTCAAATTTAGCCAGTGCCACCCATTTCCAATTGTGTCTAAATAACCTCTTGTATTCATTTATGTGTTCTTCAATAGTAGGACCCTTATCATTCCCTGTAAAAAATTCCTTGCTAGAAGCCATGAAGGTTTGGAAAAAATTCACTTACTTGGCGAAAATTTGAAATTGTCACAGTTGAGTCAATATTGCTCAGAATTCGTATAGCTCTGATACCACTTGTTATATCTTTGATACCACTTGTTATAGATCTGACCCAAAAATATATGATAATAGCAATAAACCCAAAAATAACAAGATTTGAATATAAATAGAAATGCTTATCTTTATTGATCAAACCCTTAAGGTAGGGCAACACCATACATTCATTCCTTAAGGAAGGAGAACACTCCACAAGCCATATGCTTGTTCATACAATAATCCTTCACAATATTCTTCGACATCTCTCTATGTGGAGTCTTTAGCCTCTATATAGGCTTCATACATACAATACCATGGGTCATTACCATGGTTCCCTCATACCATCAAACTAATACCATGGGCCCATTATATTATTATTAACTACTTGTGGTCCGTTACATGATATGGGTTAACCACCTTATTTATTACTATGGCCCATCCCATTATTACATTATTACCTTGGGTAGCTCCTTTTGTACCCCATATTATCCCCCCTAGGTATATAACATTCCACCCCCCTTAGCATATTTCGTCCCCGAAACATGGGAAGAACACAAATAATAAGATCTACTCAAAAGAGTAGTCCACTGGTACCATGCACGTGCATCTAGCCATCCAAGAGAAAGGTGAACCCTCGATTTTGGTGGTGCTTCGCTCGCTTGAGATGGAAATTGACCGTGGTAACTCTTCTGTGTTGATGTGTAGTAGGTGGATCTTCGCTCCTCTCTATCTGTCCTGCGGGGGTTGTTGTCCGTGTGGCTAATTGGTTGCCATCTTGATGGTTGTCTTGCGGGGTGATGTGGGTGATGATATGTTGAAGTTTTAACCCACGATGGCTTTTTCTTTAATTCACCCTGCTGTGGTGTCTGTTGTGGTGTCTTCTTTTCCAATATGACTTCAACCACTGAGCCCTCATCTGAAGTACCTGTAACCTTTTTTGCTTCAGCTTCTGTTTGTGTTTGATTGTCGATCATCAAAGGCTCATCATCTGATATGTTAGCCCCTCGAACATCTTCTGCTTTAGCCTCCATGTACTCTACCTATTTATTGAGGGAAATATCATGTAATGTAATTTTCTTCTTTTTATACCAGAGCTTCAGGAATTTCTTCTGCAAATTAATATTGATAGTACCCGCAGATTCCATCCAAGGATATTCCAAAACAACATCCATATTATCCATCTCTAAAGTATAAAAATTACCATGCAACACATACTTATTCATAGAAATCTTCAAATCCTTATACACTTGAACATCCTCATCATCCACCTGTGTGTTTTCAATGTGTTTTGTAAGAACTTACAATTTTTTTGCCAAATTAACATTGATGAAATTATGCTTGCAACTATGATTTATAGAAACAATGATCTTCTCTTTCTGAATCCATCCATGAACCTGCAATAAGGATATACTAGTAGGAAATAGACCCACATGTTTCTCCTTATCTTGTTTTCTGGCATGAGACTATCTGTCTAAAATGGCTCTGAGACCACTTATTATAGCTTTGATACCACTTCTTATAGATCTAACCCAGAAATATTATAGATCTGATATAAAAATATAAGACAATGCAAATAAACCCAGAAATAATATGAAATGATTCTTTATTGATCAAACCCTTAAGGTAGGGCAACACCATACTTATCCATAGAAAGTTTCAAATCCTTATAAATTTGAACATCCTCATCATCAACCTGTGTATTTTCAATTTGTTTTGCTGGAACTTGCAATTTTTTTGCCAAATTAACATTGATGAAATTATGCTTGCAACTAGGATTTATAAAAACAATGATCTTCTCTTTCTGAATCAATCCATGAACCTGTAATAAGGATATACCAGTAGGAATAGCCCCACATGTTTCTCCTTATCTTGTTTTTTGGCATGAAACCATTTGTCTAAAAGTAATTTGTCAAATTCTTCATCGGGCAGGTTGGAACACTTCTTTTGGTTAAGTAATCCCCACCATGTGGCTGCTTCATCTTCAAAATTACACACTACAAAAGTTCTCCAATGATGTGTCCATAATAACTTGTGTTTTTGTATGTATTCTTCAATAGTAGGACTATTATCTTTTCCTGTAAATAATAGAACCTTGCTAGAAGCCATGAAGAGGGTTTTGAAAAAAAAAATTGGTGAAAATTTGAATTTGTCACAATTCCGTCAATATTGCTAAGAATCCCTATTATGACCTGTTTTCAAAAATGGAACAGTCATTCTGCATCTGCCCATGTCATAGAAATCTTGATACAAGCACTAGAATTTCAGATTTGCGTTGCAACTCTCTCGCCGTCACCAAAATTTCTGCAAAAAAATGCTGATTTTAAATCAGCGATATCTCCCTCATCCGAACTCCGATTCGACTGATTATTTTTTTGAAATTGAGTGCTTTTTCACACAGAATCCAGATCTTGCACCAAGGCGTCCATATCTAAGCTGCAAATTCACTGCCCCGAAAAATTGTCTGCAACCCCATTGATTTTTGAATCAGAAATATCTCCTTCATCCGGACTCCGATTCAGCCGATTTTTTTTTTGAAATGGTGTATTTTTTCACATAGAATCCAGATCTGCAATTAGATTTTTCAGATCTTGCATAAAAACATACAGATTTGATCTGCAAACTCGCCGCCTCCGAAATCCTGCAAAAAATTAAAAAAAATTCTCCACTTTTGTGCCAAAGAAAGTGCTCTGATACCACTTGTTATAGCTATGATACCACTTGTTATAGATCTAACCCAAAAATATTATAGATCTGATATAAAAATATAAAACAATGCAAATAAACCCAGAAATAATATGAAATGATTATTTATTGATCAAACCCTTAAAGTAGGGCAACACCATATATTCACTCCTTAAGGAAGGAGAACACTCCACAAGCCATATGCCTGTTCATACAATAATCCTTGACAATATTCCTTGATATCTCTCCATGTGGAGTCTTTAGCCTCTATATAGACCTCATACATACAATACCATGGGTCATTACCATGGTTCCCTCATACCATCAAACTAATACCATGGGCCCATTACATTATTATTAACTACTTGTGGTCCCTTACATGATATGGGTTAACCACCTTATTTATTACTATGGTCCATCCCATTATTACATTATTACCTTGGGTACCTCCCTTTGTATCCCATATTATTCCCCCTAGGTATATAACATGTCGCTTGAGCAGACTTACCTCTCGTAACCCTCCTCATTAAAGGCCGGAGAGCCCTGAGGCCCTCTTCTGTCATCGTCGCCCCTTCCCTACTGGCCACACGACCTGGCATTGATGAATCTTAACTCGGTCATTTGGAGGAGTCTCGAACTGATATAGATGGCATGATCTCCATCGTGGGATCTAGACCGATCTATGGTCTTAGCTATTCAGGTCTGATAGAAAATGATAAGGTTTTTCTGCAGCAAAGGTTCATTTGATTGATGTTTTTGACTCTATGGCGGAAGGAGTAACCCGGTTCATGATTCGCCATGCTCGAATCCTTCATCCTACAGGTATCGACAGACCTTAACTATTAACTTATGAGCTTCTACTCAAACTATTTTACGATGAACCTATGTGTATTTGATGGGCCGCTGACGAGGGTTCTTACTGCCGCCCTTGCGCAAGTGCCTCTGCGACGGAATGGACTCGCATTTTAGGTGGAGTGGTCGATTTTGTGCGGCAGCATGAGGTAAATGCCTAATCCTTTACTAGTTTATGTTGAAATTCTTTTTCCAGTTCAATGTTAAGGTTCTATGTATATTTCAAGCCTCTGTCGCAGCTCCGAGGGATGCTAATCTCGGTCCAGGTAAAAACCCTTACTTTGCTGTAAGATTCAATTCGGTGGTTATTGATAATAGGATTTAGGCCCTCATATTCGTTGTTCTCTATGCAGGTAAATATTTCAGGGATTCAGACTCTTCTTACGACATGGCTTTTTGGGTGTAGCCACCGGTCCAAAATAAGCTTGCTATTTCTCACTTTTTCCAGGTGGGTTGGATTCAGAAACTTTCCTTTAGCTCGAGTTCTTTAGAGACATACTTCTGCGAACATAGAGTTTTGGAAATGTAATTAATATGTGATTAGGCCTTGCGGTCAGGATACTTTTGCTTTAAAGGTTTTAACTATTTAATTTTAATGGGTCGGCCTGTGCCTTATCGCTAAAATTTTTTAGCTCGCGGCTTTGTTCCAGGTGATTCTATGAGAACCGGACTATGCATTTTAGCATACATATTATAATTTGAATGTTGTATCCAAACTGCCGTGATAACTCGGCTTCTGGTATATATATATATATATATTTCCGTTGATTTTAACTTCGTGAACTGAGTATTATTGATTTCTTTTTCCTTGAATGATTCAGACGTTATTATGAATGTGGTCATCGTTACTTTGTTTCTATATATCAGTGTTACAAACTTGCCCGAATATGGTCTCTGGTTTAATAACTTAAGGGTCTCAGGGTTTTTAATAGAGTTTGGGGTTTTTAATAGAGTCTAGGTACTTGGCTCCTGGTGGGTTCTCTTCAGAACTCGTTCGAGCCGATAAACCCTAACTCCTCAGTTATTTACATTCCCATGCCATAATAAATTTTGGCTCAACTATCTTGCATAGATTTCTTTGTCATAAATGAACAGTGGTTAATGATGGAATTGCAAATATTTTTCAATAAAATGTATAAGGTTCAGAGATATAATAGGTACAGAAAGTCTAGGCCAGAATATTAAATCTTTGAATTAAATTCTTTCCTGTTAGGCTTAGAATGTTTTTTGTGATTAAAATTAGAGTATTCACTGTAGATATTACTGCCATGTGGGTAGATATAAGAGTTATCTCTTGTATGCTCTGGCGACATATGCACCTCTGGTAGCGATGTAATATACTAAAAGATTGTATTTATGTTTCCTTTCAATAACAGAATAATGCTGATACAACATTCTAGCCTGCTAATCTTAATTTCTATTATCACAGTAAACAATATATACTTTCCTAATAATAATTCGCTAACACAATAATATTACTTATCTGTTTCTCTGTATGAGTGAGATTCAAGCATGTAACTCCTTTAATTTGGAAGGTCTCTCCACCCAGCTTCGGATCTGGCAGTTACGTCTAGAATCCTCCTCCGGGCACTTCCACTTCTATCAATGATAAACAGTTTGGTACTTTGGGCCTCAAGAACATGTCCAACGTCAAGTCGCGTAGCCCCAACTGTTATCTCAATTGCTTTCCCACTGGCTAACTTGCTCAGCTCTGAGAAGAAAATAATCACAGTACAATTTTTCCTTCTCTTTCCAACCCCCACAGGATTCTCTCCTTTTTCCTTTTCAAGGAAGAGGGTGAGAGAAGTGTCTGTAACTAATTTTCAAAAGTTAATTTAATTGATTCTCTAGTTCTTTTACAAAATGATTCAAAATATTTTAATTAATATTTAGCAACCTCTATTCTGAACTTGGTAAAAACAATTGTTGGTGTGTCACTGGGCGTTACATTTTGTTTTAGATGATATGAAAAAGTTATTATATCTCACTCAGTTTTAAAATCAGTTGTGGTCATTATTAACGAAAATGTACGCTGATTCATTATTGTAATTCAAGAAAAATTATATTATTGGGGAATTATTTATGGGTTGTCTTAAAGAAAGCAAGTTTTTAGTCTTGTTAGATGTTTTTGAATTTTGAGACTTTTCTGCTATACAAATTCTTAACCGAACAAAAACAAGTTTAAAACATACTCCAGGGCCAATTTACTTTATTCGTTTTAGTTCAATTTATTCCAAATCTACAAGATTAGAATGTTTCAATTTTTTCCCTATCAGGTTGTCGTCCTAGCACGTTCCGGTCCAACTTGCTTCTAGAATCACAAGGATTTGCTCATGTGACAAATTCACGGATGGTACGGAGAACATAAGTTCCTCCCATCTTCGACATATGGTCGTAAAAGGCGGTGCTGCTTACCAGCTTCGATATTTGGAAGTAATTAAATAGTTATGTCAACTTTCATAAATTGGACGGTCCAACACTAAAAAGGACGTTTTACTTTAATCAAGTGGCTTTGAGGTAACAGCAGCGTGTGGACTCTGGGGTTTTAGCTGTCAAAATAATTTATGTAATCTGTACTTGAAAAAGAGAGGCAAGGTGAGGTGAAAGAATCAGAATTGATGAGTGAAAGTAGTAGCATGCAGATGGATTATATGACAGCCATATTTTTGGAACTTTGTTTTATATGCGTTTCTTGCTATTTGCCACGTAAAAGTATGTCTTTATCTGGTAATACCTACCTCAATGCCACCAAAATGCGTCACTGAATACCTGCTCCAATGTTCTTCTGTTTTCTATTATGAGAATGGGTAGGATATCCAGCAGATTGAGTTGGTGGGACTGTCATTATGGTACTATATCTACCAGCCGTGCTAAATGGATAAATGGCATTTTGAAACCTAAACCTGGACTGGTTTTTATATTGATTGATCCTTATTTTGATTGACAAACACCTTCCATTGCATATATCTACTGTTTATCTGTATGTGAAAAAGGGAGTCTTGTCTTTCTACCAGAAGGTAAGGTGAAACAATCAGAATTGATTAGGTAATACGTACCTCAATGCCACCAAAATGCGTTACTGAATACCTGCTCCAATGTTCTTTTGTTTTCTATTATGAGAATGGGTAGGAAATCTAGCAGATTGAGTCGGTGGGACTGTCATTATGGTACTATATCTACCAGCCGTGCTAAATGGATAAATGGCATTTTGAAACCTAAACCTGGACTGGTCTTTATATTGATTTGTCCTTATTTTGATTGACAAACACCTTCCATTGCAAACAGTAAAGGAATCTGATGATATTAATGATTTTAGGAATTTTTATGTACACTGTTCATGATAGGTAAGAATTTCATACTAGTTTTTCTGGTTGTTGGAGCGTTTTTGCTGCTACCTGGTCTTCAGGATGCAGCAAGTCTTGTGTATTTGAAATGGAAAAAAAAGTTATATTACATTAAAATTTTTTAAATCATGAGTTGTCAAAATCTGATTCCTAAATGGACTAGTAAATTGATTGTATGATCTCAATTTTTACTTGAATCACCATAACAATATTTATAAGCATTAGTTTATTATAATTTTATTTTAAATACTTTGACCTCTCCAATTTTATTTTTTAATTTTCACCTAACTAGTCAAAATGCTTACATAACATTACAACATCTCTTCCATATAAGGTTGGAAAGTGCCTTTAGAATCAAATCTCCTTCTAAGTGAATTAAGAGCGAAGTTGAGATACATCTAAACTGGTATATGTATATATATAATTTCTTATTACAAAAAACTATGGGAAAACCAGATTATCTAAAAGAAAGCCCAAAAATTACTAAGGGTAAATTGACTATTTTACTTTAATTTATTTTAATCATTATTTTTATTTTTATTTTTCTCACTGATAACAACATCTCTTTATACTAAATTTGAAAGTGCATCTCAAAACAATAAATTTATTTATTTAAATATATTAATGTTTATTCAAAAATTTGAAGATGAAATTAATAAGGATTTTTCTTAAAAATATGAACTCCCTTAAAAAAATTATATCATTATAATATTTTTCCTTAAAAATATAAAATCTGTTTAAAAAAAATTCTATCATTTAGAAAATTGATATTTGATAATATTTTATTTATTTATTTTCTATTAAGTTAATTGGTTTCTAAAAATTTAAGATTTTTTTTTTTTATAAATATAATTTATTAATTTTTTTTAATAAAATGTAAAATTAATTTACATTATATTTTAATTTTATTATTTATAATAAAAAATGCAAAATTAATATTATAAATTTTAAAATAAAAAATTATATATTATGTTGTTTTTATCTTTTCTTTTCTTTTTTTAATTATAAAAATAAAGATAAATTAAAGCTAATATTATTATTTTTTACAAAATAATATTATATACTTAATAAATTATTTAAAATGAGAAGTACGATGTCATACAACCCAATATTTCTAAAGATGATTTCATATCATATAAGAAGAAGAAAGAAGAAGAGGCTATTATTACTTGATTATTATGTGATTTCATGCAACACTATATTATATTCGATTTAGAAATTCAAGTTTGGAAATTTATAAAATGAAATTGACTAACACAATACTCTTTCTCTTTTTGAGCATCACTATAATTTGTTGGCTATTATTACTTGATTATTATGTGATTTCATGCAACACTATATTATATTCAACCTGAAATTCGAGTTTGGAAATTTATAAAATGAAATTGACTAACACAGTACTCTTTCTCTTTTTGAGTATCACTATAATTTGTTGAACCTTATCATTACAGCTTCAAGATAGACTTCAAGAAAGTAGACTTATTTGCAATTGTTGAGCTTCAAGATTTACAACAAAAGCTGCCAAGGAATGATTAGTAACTCTCAATAATTTGTTGAAACCTTTGCTACATCTCCACGTCTCTCTCGCTTTACACATCCCATGCATTACAGATCCCATGCAGTCCAACCCCCTTACTTGTCATGTATCACTTAGAAAATAAATGAATGAAAATAAAGTAACGGTACCTTCTCTGACCTGTCATGTATCACTTAGAAAATAAACGAATGGTATCTTCTCTGCTCAAAATAGGTACGAGCTTGGGAGCATGGGGTACGTACTCTCTGGGAACGGTACCCCTATTACTATGATATTTTCCATAGTCTAATTTTCTTTTTAAAACAGTAGGAAAATTTATCATATCTCATTTTTTTGTAAAATTAGTAGTAGGATAATTATTATTAGTAAATGTAAGATAACTCATTATTGTAATTAAAACTAATTTATACCACTCACGAATTACTAATGTAAGCTTTTATACGTCCTAGATATCTCAGAAAAAGAGAAACAAAAAACTCTTAACCCAGCAAAATAAATTTTAAGACATGCTCCAAAACCAATTTACTTTATTCTAACTACACATTTGAAAATGTTTTTGGATTTATTTTTTAATTAAATTTATTCGAAATTTACATGATTTGAGTGTTCCCCTCTTGTTTTTTTGAAAACACTGAATCTTATCAACGTTCGTCTTAGCACGTTAGGTCCAACTTGCTTCTAGAATCACAAGGATTTGCTCATGTGACAAATTCACCGTTTGTACGGAGAGCATAAGTTCCATGTCGTCGTAAAAGGCGGTGCTGCTGGTCAGCTTCACTATTTGGAAGGAACCAACACTAAGTAGTTCACGTAAACTAAGTAAATTGGACGGGCCAATTCACATGGTAGGGAAATTTATTATATCTCACTCAGTTGTAAAATCAATAGTGGTAGCGTAAATGTACACTGCTTTCACTTTTGTTAGATGTTTCTGAATTTTGAGATTTTTTGGGCGATACAAATTCTTAGCCAAACAAAAACAAGTTTAAGACATATTTTAATTTAAGACATACGCTAGGGCCAATTTATTTTGGAGTTGTTTATAATGCGACTTTTTGGAGATTTCGGTGACGGAATTCGGCGGAAGAAATTGAGGTTAAATCTTGATTTGTTGCAGTTAAAATGGTTTTTTAACTGCATATTTGGATTCAGCAACCTCGAAAACCCCTGCCACGCTTTCATTGTGCAGAAACTAGCTATACCGGATTTCGACCGTAAAAACCCGCCAAAAAAGCTTTCAAAAAGTCGCCTTATAGACAACTGCATTTACTTTATTTTCTAATTAATTTTTTAATTCAATTTATTCACAATTTACGAGATTAAAATGTCTCAATTTATTTTTTTTCTTATCAGACTATCGTCCTAGCACGTTCCGGTCCAACTTGCTTCACAATGATTTGCTCATGTGACAAATTCACGGATTGTACGGAGAGCATAAGTTGCCATCTTTCTTTGCTCATGTGACAAATTCACGGTTTATACGGAAAGCATAAGTTCCTCCCATCTTCGACATGTGGTCGTAAAAGGCGGTGCTGCTCGCCAGCTTCAATATTTGGAAGTAAATAAATAATTACGTCAACTTTCATAAATTGACGGTCCAACACTACAAAGGACGTTTTACTTTAATCAATTGGCTTTGACGTAACAGGAGCGCAGGGATTTTAGCAGTCAAATCAATTTATGTAATCTGTATGTGAAAAACTGAAGGTGGGGTGAAACAATCACCATTGATGAGGAAAACTAGTAGCATGTAGATAGATTATATGACAGCATGTACTTCAATGCGTTTCTGGTTACTTGCCACGTAAAAGTATGTCATACCTACTTCAATGCCACCAAAATGCGTTACTGAATACCTGCTCCAATGTTCTTTTGTTTTCTATTATGAGAATGGGGAGGAGATCCAGCGGATTGAGTCGGTGGGACTGTCATTATGGTACTATATCTACCAGCCGTGCTAAATGGATAAATGGCACTTTGGAACCTAAACCTGGACTGGTATTTATATTGATTGGTCCTTATTTTGATTGACAAACACCTTCCAATGCAGACATCTATTGTTTATTGAAAAGGATTTTGATGATATTAATGATTTTAGGAACTTTTATGTTCATTGTTCATGATAGGTAATATCTTTTACTTAGAATTTCATACTAATTTTTCTGGTGGTTGGGGGCTTTTTTGCTGAGCCTTGGTTTTCACAATAACAATATTAATAACAATTTATAAGCATTATTTTATTATAATTTTATTTCTTAATTTTAATCTAACTAGTCAAAATGTTTACATAATATTACAACATCTCTTCTAGAGTGTCTTCACGATCAAATCTCCCTCTTTGCCCTCAGTGGAATAGGAGTTAAGTTAAGATACATCTAAGCTGGTATGTGTGTGTATATATATATATAATTTTTTATTACGTAAAAATATGGGAAAACTAGGCTATTCAAACCATTGCCCAAAAGTTTTTACTTCAATTTATTTTAATTATTATTTTAAATTTTATTTTTCTAACTTCGCATAACAAGAGATTACAACATCTTTTTCATACTAGATTTGAAAGTACATCTCAAAGTAATAAATTAATTTTATTTAAAAATATTAATGTTTATTTAAAAAATTAAAGATGAGATTAGTAATAATGAATATCACTATAATTTGTTGAACCTTCGCTTCAAGATAGACTTCAAGAAAGTAGACTTATTTGCAATTGTTGAGCTTCAAGATTTACAACAGAAGCTGCAAAGGAATGATTAACAACTATCTATATTTTGTTGAAACCTTTGCTACATCTCCACGTCTAGCTTTACAGATCCCATGCAATCCAGCGCCCTGACCTGTCATGTATCACTTAGCAAATAAACTAATGGTACCTTCTCTACTCAAAATAGGTACTAGCTTGGGAGCATGGGGTATGTGCTCTCCAATGCCTAGGAGCAGTACCCCTGTTACTATGATATTTTCGGTAGTCTATTTTTCTTTTTTAAACAGTAGGAAACTTTACCATATCTCATTTTTTTGTAAAATTAGTAGCAGAAGAAATCATTATTGGTTGTTATTGGTAAATGTAGGCTAACTCATTATTGTAATTCAAGCTAAACTATACCACTCACTAATTACTAATGTAGGCTTTCATCCGTGCTAGAGTAAAAATTATTGGTTGTTATCAGTAAATGTAGGCTAACTCATTATTGTAATTCAAGCTAAACAATTTTAAGACATACTTGCTGAAAAAAAAACAGTTTTAAGACATACTCCAAAACCAATTTACTTTACTCTAATTACTTCAAATTTAAAAATATTTTTAGATTTATTTTCCATTTTAAAAACATACTCGAAAACTAATTTACTTTACTCTAACTACTTTATATTTAAAAGCTTTTTCAAATTTATTTTCTAATTAAATTTTCAATTAGATTTACTCAAAATTTACATAATTTGAGTGCTGAATCTTATAAAGTGTCCTAGCACGTTCGGTCCAACTTGCTTCTAGAGGCACAAGGATTTGCTCCTGTGACAAATTCACGGTTTGTACGGAGAGCATAAGTTCTCATCTTTCATTGCTTGCCAGCTTCAATATTTGGAAGCAACTAAATAGTCACGTCAACTTTCATAAATTGGACGGTCCAGCACTACAAAGGGCATTTTACTTTAATCAATTGGCTTTGAGGGAACAGCAGTGTGTGGACTCGGGGATTTTAGCTGTCAAATTAATTTATATAATCTGTATGTGAAAAAGAGAGGCCCGGCTTTCTATGTGAAGGTGAGGTGAAACAATCAGAATTGATGAGTGAAAGTAGTAGCATTTAGATAGATTATCTGACATCTTTATTTTTGGAACTTTGTTTTATATGCGTTTCTGGCTATTTGCCACGTAAAAAGTATGTCTTTATTTGGTACCAAAATGCGATACAGAATACCTGCTTTAATGCCACCAAAATGCGGTACTGAATACCTGCTCAATGTTTTTTTTTGTTTTTTATTATGAGAATGGGTAGGCTCATGTTCGCCATTCACGAGGTTGATTGAGTCGGTGGGATTGTCATTATATTTCTGTATCTAGATTGATGGACACCAATACAGACATCCACCGTTCCTCCTAACTTGATAGATTAGATAGACTAAATAGGTCTTGCTTCAATGTTTATCACAAAGGATTCTTATGATAGTGGCAACTTTCCACCCATGAAAATCGAAATGGACATAAGTTCATATAACGTTCCTAAATCATACTCACATCTCGAAGTCCATTTTTAAATGGTTTTAGGAATTTTTATGTTCATTGTTTGTTCTCCTGACATGATAGGTAATATATTTTATTCAGAATTTCATACTAGTTTTTCTGGTTGTCTATAGCTTTTTCGCTGCTTCATGTTTGGGTAATTATTTTGATGTTTTTTTTCAATAGTGGGAAAACTTAGCATAATTCAGTTGTCAAACTAGCAGCAAGGACAATCATCTTTAGCTGCTAACCACGAATGCAAGTTGACTCATCACCCTTATTCAAGGAAAACCACGCCACCTCGAATAACCCTCTCTCGCTGCTAACCCCAAATGCACGCTGACTCATCACCCTTATTCAAGGAAAACCACGCCACCTCGAATCACGCCACCTCGAATAACCCGCTGGTGGTTCGTAAGGGGGCAGGCTTTCACTCCTTCAAGATGCTTCTAGGTCTTGGGCCTTTACTCTGTTTCCTTACCTCGGAAAAAGACAAGCTCTTAGCCAAACATAAGGCCATACTCGAGGCCTTGAGTCCCATGACTTATTTGGGCATTTGAAATGGAAAAAAAATGATATATATATTATAGGTTTTAAGTTAGTTCGTTTTTATTGTTGTTTTTCTTATAATTATCTAATTTTGTGTGAGGTTAAGGTTTTTAATGATTTGAAGTTTTTATAACTCAAATAATTCAGGGTTAAATATTTTTTTAAATATAAGATTTTTTTAAGTATTTGAAGGTTTAAAATTTTAATACATTTGGTTAGATTGAAACATTTTTATTTCCATAAGTATTGAGACAGATCAAATGTCTCAAAGTGCAAATTTCTTTTTTGAATGCAAAATTAAAAAAAAAGTTTGCATCTCGAGAGATTTTATCCCACTTGGTAGTTGATAAATCCGAAATTAAGATGGACCTGGTACTTGATAGATGGGAAATTAAGATGGACCTAGGCATATAGGTTCGTTACACATATATATAGCCCAAAGACAAATTACAAAGGCTAATCACAAAGGAGCCTTCATGCATTCAAATAAGTTATATTACATAAAAATACTATTGACAAAATTAGTTTATTATAATTTTATTTTAAATAGTTTGACATCTCCAATTTTATTTATTAACTTTTAAAATTTTAATTTAACCTCAAAATGTTTACATAACATTACAACATCTCTTCCATACTGGACTAGGGACTTAGTTTAGGCACAATTATTAACCAATTTAGATCCATCTTACTCTTTCCACTTTAAAAGAGGTTTGCAGATTTGATCCCTCTCCACACTTAATACATTCACTTTCGATACAATTATTAACCAATTTAGATCCATCTTAACTCTAAATCTACCAAGAAGGATAGAAATTATAATCCCTCTTAGCTCTTGGTAGATTCAAAATTAAAATACATCTAAGTTAATAAAGTACATATAATTTTTTATTGCATAAAAATATTATGAAAACACATAAAATGTCAAAACTAAGAGCTACTAAAAATAAATTGATTATTTTACTTTAATTTAATTATTAATTATTAATTTTAATTTTAAAACAACCAAAAAAAAATTATAACCACTCTTTCATACTAAACTCCTCTCAAAACAATGAATTAATTTGATAATTTTGTTTAAATATATGGAGGTTTATTTAACAATTTGGAAATAAAATTAGTAATAATGAATATCATAATATTTTTCTCCTTAAAAACATGTGGAGCCGGTTAAAAAAATTTACATTAATCGGAAAATTAATACTACATGATATTTTTATTTTCTATTAAGTTTCTAAAAATTTAAGATTTTTTTTTAATAAAATGTAAAACTAATTTACATTAGTATGGCAGATTCATGAGATTTACAAGGTGAGCACTTATAATTTTTCTTTTTACAATAAATATCACTTAATAGATTTTTTTTTCATTATTAATTTTTTTATTTATAACATAAAAAATGAAAAATTAATATTGTAATTTTTAAAATAAAAAATAAAAAATTATAATATTATGTGGTTTTTATTGTTATTTTCAATGATAAAAATAAAGATAGATTGCAAATAATATTATTATTTTTCACATAATAATATCATATAGTTAATTGCGCCAAGAGGCATTGTAAACACATAAATGTTAAGTAAGTATGGGGTAAAGTAAGTGTGTAGTAGAACTCAGATAAAAACGTAAATGTAAACATAAATATAAACACGTAAAAATTTAACATGTAATGTTTAACATTTAACATTTTAATTTAATGTTGGTCTTATTTAAAAATCAATCTAATTATTATTATGTATAAACACAATATAAATTTAAAATATGAAGAGGTTTATGAACACTAAAAAAGAGGTATAGTAGATAAATAAAACTTCTTTTTATACTTACTCCATAGGTATGGTAAATAAATAAAAATATAAATAAATTATAGGTGTGGTAAATAAATAAAACCCATTTTTATATTTACTCCATAAACAACTTTATATATACAAAAACTCGAAAAACATGTTTTATTTAGGTGAAACCTATGAGACAAATTATTATTAATACCATGGGCCAAATACCATATTTATAAAAGATGTATAAAGAAGTGCCGTAAATAAATAAAAATATATCAAATAGGATTAGAAATCAACATGTAATTATATAATATTTCTACGGGCCAAATACCATGGACCAAATTGTTATTAATACCATGCAAAAAAAAACATTATTAACCCTAATATTAATATTAAAAGAATATTATTATTATTATTAAATATAAGATTCATATTACTATATTATAATATTAATATTATTAAATTTAATAACTTTGGATTAATACAATATTAAATTTGTTATAGTATAATATATACTAATATATCATGATATATATATTAACTCTAGATATATATGAGAGAGAAGATCAAAGACATAGAGTGATAGAGGTGGAGAGATAGGGGGAGTGTTACACATCATTTTGTCACTGTCCTTGTTCTCCCCGTCCACGATCCTGGAGGACCTCTATAGTGAACCCTACATGCTTTCCCATCATGAAGAAACTCCCAGTATGTCCCTCTTCATGAGCAGAATAATTTCCCTTTGCATCATTTCCCAAGAATAATCCTTTTATCCCAGTTTATAAGACCAGCGCTACTGACCAGTTTCCTCCTCGCGCCGATTTGCAGAAATTAAAACTAGCTCTAGTGTCGTACGAAGTGACTGAGCCCTTTTCTAGTCACGCCGATCCTCTTTTGGCAAGTTTTTAAATATGGAGTCGAAGCTTCCAGCTCTAGAAGCTTCGTAACGGAAGTCTGGTAGATGGTTGGGTTGGATGGAGCCGAGGAAGTTAGTTTGGGCTCCTTTCCCCTATTAGGATGGAACAAAGTCAAGAGATAAGACCTTCTCCCATGATGAGAGGAACCATCTCCCATCCATCCAAGATATATAAACCTCTCTTTTCTCAAGCTAAATTAGTTTTGGAATGAGTTTGAATGATCAGCAAGACACCTATAGCTTGTAGCTTTCTAGAGTATCTTTGAGGGAGAATAGTGTGTTTTGGTTTGGTTTGAGACTAGAGGGAAGAGGCCTTAAAACTTCCATTGTTGGGGCTATCCATGAGATGCTAGCAGAAGTGTGGGAACCCAGATACATCGAAGGAGACCAACAATGTCAAGGCATTGGTTGTAATCTTTTTTAGATTTATATGAATACAACTATTGATTTATTTCCTACATGAAGTATTATTTTACATCTGACCTATTAAGTAGGCTGAATACAATACTGTATTCTTTCACGTTTGTTGTTGTTGTTTGTTTGCTTGTTTAAGGTATTCAAAGGAAGGAAACGAAAGATCACTGTAGTGAGGAAGCAGGATCATCACCAAGCGAAATAACATTCTAAGAGATAGGCCCTCTTAAGTGATTCTAATTTAAAGAGATTTTCCATAGATTATTTGTTTGTGGCTAGACTCGCTCTCTCGGGCTAGAGGAATTGTTTGTGTCCACACTAAGAATTTACCTGCACCACAAATTGGAAACTCCACTGGGGAAGCCAATTCTTCTGTTTGATTGATTTTCATTTTATGGTTTTGTGTGAACTTTTTTAGTCTCACCGTTTCCCTTTAGTGTTCTCTGCTTTGCCTGTTTTATTTCTCTGAGCCTAAAATTCATAGTGGCAAGTTTGGTTTTAGCATTTGAAAATTTTATTTTTTTCCTTGAATCCTTGATCAGCGCGTTTATTTTTCTGACAGTCACGCCGATCAGTGCGTTTATTTTTCTAACAGTCATGCCGATCAGCGCAAGTTTCTCAAAAACAATTGCGTTGATCCCCTTCTGGCACTTGTTGTCAGTTAGGCAGTCGTGCCGATTCTAGTAGGTGAAGATCAGGGTTTCCCCTAGATCATAGCTAGTGTGTCTTTCCCTTTTGATTTCTGTCTCTCAGCTTGTTTTGATTGTGTTCTCCCTAACTGGAAAGCTCTTTTAGCTTGGTTTGTATGCTTGTTTGATTTGCATTTTCTTCACTTGGTTTCTTGAGTTCTTGGATGGTGTATAACCCTAGGGCATCTAGGTCGTCACCCATTCACCTGTTTGCATGCTCAGCAAGTCAAGTCGATAGTCAAAGTTGCTCCTTGAATTTCGTTTGATTAGTCCTTTTGTTGCTTTGATTTCCATTTAACAAGTTTGAAAAGTTTTGTTTGTTGTTTGAGCGTCTCTTTTCGGGCATAGATCACATTTCTCATCTTGTTTTTGGTTGAGTCTTTACTTCACTGGTTTGAAAGGAATTCTCTTTTGTGCTTTGCATTTGCTTGTGATTGATTGTATTGGAAATGTTTCATTGAAGTGTGAAGTGTTTGTGAAAGATTCATTCTGTCATTTCATTGAAAAATACATAATTCTAGTTTGCTGAATCAATATGTTACATTAGTTAGCATCATTGAAGACTAGAGTTGCATCGTCATTTGCATTGGAAAATAAATGAATTCTCTTTACTAGTGAAAGGACTACTTGAAGTGCATTTGATAGGAAAGATAATGAAAAGTTCATTTTGCTTTCAATTGCTTGTTTTGTTGCATTTGAGTGTGTTTCCTACTCTCATTAGTGTAGACAATTCATCAAATTGAAAGGGTCTTGTCTCATTTAACTGCATATAGGTGTTTTTCGAGTCACACTGATAAGGCTTGAAAATCGAGACATAATTTCAAGATAAAATCTAAAAAGTATTCAATTAACCTAAGGAACATTTGAAACCGAATGATCACATTTAGAACCTTCTAAATGTGATCGTTCGGTTTCAAATGCGCCTTTGTCTAGGCTAGAGACGTGTTCCAGCATCTTTAAACCTAACAACTGTCATTCACTTTGGCACTAGACAACGTTAATACAGACTTGTGCTCCCTATACCATCGCGTATATAAAGGGATACCCCATTAGGTTGCAATCCTTTATCCATAGGAAGTTGATTATGCTGCCTTGTAAACGTGATACACCAAACACAACATTCGGGGAGATTGCCTGCCCGTACTTCTCGGTTCGCCGGGAGGTATTTTGTAGTTCACGATTACCTTGTAATCCTTTTTTCCTATATCATCTTGAGTAGTCATTTTGATCTTTTTGACTCCCTAAACATAAAAGATCACCTGAACGTTTGTCCTTTTGAGCTCGTTTCAAACTGAAAGTGATAGAGTCACCTTTGCTTCTTTCTCGACTCTTAAAACATGAAAGAGCACTAGTTTGTTTTTGCGTCTTAACAATTTGTTGCCCACAATCATATAACATCCCTGTTAGTTTTTTGCTAGACCACATCGTGAGTACACCTTTAAATAAATTTTAAAGCCTTGAAATCATTCTCTTTTCTGGTTATTTGAGACAAAATCATCGTGGTTGAACCAATTTGTTTGCCTAGTTACTCTTCCTCTCCTCTATCTGAAATATTGTTTGAGAAGCCTTTTCCTGAATTGTCGCAGTCACCTGAAGACCAAGGTGTTGAGCTTGGAATTTTCAAAGTATTCAACCTTTTTCATCTTGTCCTCCCCCTTCAGATACTGGGTCACTTTTTTACATTGGCACGGAATCTCCGGATAATCTTATCCAAACTCCCGAGAGTCCGCTGACTTCTGAAGGTCAGCTTGGATTGGTTGTTTATCCTCTGAATCCTTTGTTCGATCCTGTTGTGATATCACCTTAGCGTCTGTACAATTTGTGCAATCAGCCGAGTATTCCTTTGGAATTATCCCCTCAAACATCTTCGGTCGTTCGTCGTCGCCTGTTTTCGCCCATGGTATCAGATTGTGAAATCCCAGTCTCCTCTCCATGTCACTTGGAGGTTTCCACTCTGTTATCACTCAGGTTGTCCTTAAAGCTCCAGAAAAGGATACGACCGAGGTAACCACAGACCAACTTTGGACTGCAGGTTCTAGCCTGCCTGCAGTCAGAGAGGGCTCTCTCTTTTAGATTTAGCTTTGTTTAATGGATGATTTTAGGCTAGGTATGATGCACAGGGGTTTTGTATTGTTTTTGGTGGGAAGGAAGACATTTCAAGTAGAGAGGCAAGACATAGTCTGGTAAGTTTTCAAACCATTGGGCGTGGAGTCGAGGAGTGGGACTGCTGGTGCGTTTCTTGGTCACATGAGAAATAAGGAGCAAGGTAGCTGCTCATGAAACAACACTGAAAGCTTATAAGGATGGGATGAGGGATAAGGAATGAGAGGCAACAAAGAATCTCTCATTAAGCTTAAAAGAGGGAAAGTGAGTGAACTCTATCTAGGAGCAATTAAGAATTCCTAGACAACTGTCAAAGATGAATGGATTAGGGGAAATATGAGCCGAAAGGAATTCATATTCATGACTGATCCAGAGGAAAACATAAAGAAACAACAGAAAATGAGCATAGAGGGCAGTTAACCAATTCTAGACTATTCTTTCTTTCTGCTATTTAGATGGTATATCAATGAAAAAAAAACAGAGATAGGAAAACTTATTGAGTCATGTTGCAGCACAAGAATTCCAGATTCACTTCTTGAAACCATTAGACATAGTGCAGACAGTCTTTCCTCCAAGCTTTACAGCAGTCTTTGATTACAAAAAACATGTCAGGTATGCAGTGCGAGTCTCTACTGAAAAACTATCAACCAACCAACCCTTAAAACAATACAGAGGGTGGTATATATAGGGAAGATATATCCGAAATTATCTATTACAACCGACCTAACAGGTCCGACAGAAAAATTGATTACTTTAACCTAATCTTATCCAGAAATAAATGCCAGAAAATATCTTTGAGCTGTGCTGGGGGCAGCTGTATCAAAATGAGTTAATATCTGTCCAGGTGGCCCTGTGCTTTTCATCTGTCATAACTGTGCATTGGTCTTAGCACCATTGTTGTTCGGTGGTATTGAATGCTTTTGACTGTGATTTGAGAGCTAGGATGGGCTTACTCCTCTTGATTTGACTTTCTGGGGGGCTCATCAATGTTCAAGTGCCTCGAGCCCCTAAAAAATCTTCGGCGGATACTCTTTGGCTCTCCTTCCTCCTCTGATACTCTTTGGCAATAAATTGATGCTGTTCTGCCGTGCTGTGAGTCTTATTCACAATTTAATGGCCGCTGCTCGGCCTCTGTTTATTTCAAAACCGTTTTCTGGTCCTTCCGGCAAGCTTCAAAAAGAAAAATGGGTCATTCGGCGCCTTTCGGGCTTGCTGGGGGCCGCAGAATAAAAAGATTCCCTGAAGATTCCCCATTCAGGCCCAAAAAATCTAAGGCGCAAATCGCTCATCAAAAACTGCCTCTGAATCGGATTCCGGGGCTCCGAAGTGCGATTTTCGCCTCTGCGCACAAAAAGTTGATGATGATGTCAGCATGACGACGACGTGGCGAGATGACATCAGCATGACGTCATCATGTACGGACGATGACGTGGCAGGGACACGTGGCAGTGACGTGGCAGGAGGCCATGCAGGCAGGTGACTCGACATGGTGATTGGGCAAAGGGGGTGACGCCAGCGGTGACTGGGCAGAGGGTGACGTGGGATGTGACGTCACGGGCGGTAAGCAGTTTTGTGGCGTACCGCTTATGGGCAAAGGCGGTCTCGGGGGAGGGGGCTCCGCCACACCCCAGAGCTTGACGCGTGGCGGGAGTACGACGACAAAACCGCTGAACTCCCGGACGCTAAAGCCCGAGCGTGTTGCATATAGGAAAGCCCGCCTACCGTAGATCTGTGGCGGGCCAGATCTAACGGCTGGCGGTAGATGGGTAGCGACGACGGGTTAGTGGGTGGGGATATTCGCGGGAATATTCCCTTTTTAATATATCGCGGCGGTGGGTTAAAACATAGGGAATGGGGTTTTTATGTGAAAAAACGGCGCGGGTTAATATTTTATGCACAGAATGTAGGAAAAAGGTGCGAAAAATGGGTTTTTGAAGGTTTTAGGGCTAGGGGGGGGGGTTATTAATCTGGCCAGGTGTCAGATTAATCCCCGTTATGACTCGGATGGGCTAAAGACAGCCCCAGATGGACTGTGATTCCCCGGACTTATAGGAAATATGGCTATATTTCCAGGGAGGGGTATTTACATAGGGGAGTTTTATATACATGATTTAAATAGGGAAAGGGAAAAACTGATAGGGGAGTTACATAATAAAGTTAATAGTTAATATGGAGATGCAAAGAGGGCGCTAAGGTATGAGACCTTAGGCTTTGTTGGGGAAAGAAGGCTCACAGATGATGAGTGAGCAGTCCTTGAGTAAAGTAGATCCTTACCAAGGCGAATGTCATGGAGATGATGAACCTGAGAGGCTCAAGCAGATCTTGACCTCTTGGGGGATGTTAGTAAGTGACTTGGGGGAAATGAGAAGAAGGGGAGGTTAGTGAATTCCAGCTTGAGTACCTCCTTTGAATGCAAAACTGCCTGATAACTGTGATAAAAAATGGAATACAGCAGTGGCATTTGGACCAGGATACTTTCATGGCATCTTCATTGGCCTGTTCTGGAAATATGGAACACTGCAGCCTGCAAAGTATGACATATTTGGCATGTGAAAATGTCAATCATGAAAAATGAATACCTGCTGCAGCAGGAGGCTAACAGTGGCTCCACTTGGGGATGGCTTTTCCTTGTGAAAAGTCAAGAACAGCAGGTCAGACTGCCTTGTATTCAATTGCTGCTGTATTCTGCAAAATTTGCTTGGCCGGTTGCCTTATTAATCCTACCTACCTACCCTAACCAATACTTTCTCTGCTGTTAGGTGTAATGAAACAGCCAATGCAGCCACTTAAGCATTATAAATATGAATGGCCCCTGCTGCTTATGCTTGCTGTTACCTGAAATGGAGATCTTGCAATCTGATATGGCTTTATTAATCTTTGAGAAGATCAGGAAACTGCTGACCTTCTTTGTTGAAACAAGAAATTGTACAAAAGGGTCCTATAGCATATATACATTATTGCTAGACTGACTTGAAGAACTGTACAAAAGTTTGGGATAGCCATCATGCTTTGAAATTGGTGAATCATCCACAACTCGATTTTGAGCTTTGCAGCCTGCTAGCGGAGAAGAGCAGTGATTTGCCTCATCACACAACTTGCCCTCAGATGGGTTGTGCAAGACATGGAATGGAACCTGTAATTCTCTGAAAGCCTGCTCAGATGGCACCTGACAGATTTGTGCTGATTGTTCTTTTTCTTTTTCAAATATCCGAGATGGCTGAAAATTAACAGGCAGGGAATCCAGTTGGATTTTTTGGTCACATGTTTCCGCTTCTGAGTCTTCTGCAATCTGACACTCACTGGCACATTGGGGCTGCAAATCTAGTGTTAATGCATTAAGAGTGGGGCCTGGACTCTCCTCTAGCCGGTCAACATCAAAATATGGTGATACTCGATTATAAATGGAATGATGATTTCCCCTAATAAACTGAAAAGACTTGAAACAAAATGGTAAAGTTCCTTCGCTGAACTCAACGCCTTCTACGTTTTCCTCCTTTTCTTCACAGCTAAACTGGGCCTGTTGATCATTGGGTTCAAGCAAATGAGCCTGAACTGTGCTTTCTGCCAAAATAGGCTCTGATTCCTCTGCGAAGCTGATTTGGTCGTTAGGTTCATAATCATCGTCATACTGATCATATTTGGGCAGACAGTTGAAGGAAGGGAAGCTATTATATTCATGTGTTATATCAGGCGATTGCTCCATCATGTATGGATGCATGAATAAGTCATCTGTTTTGTAGAAGGTTTGTTCAGGAACACCATTACTTTCTCTTTGCAAAACAGATCTTTTGTGGTGCTCTAAACCTTCAACTTCTATTGTGAATGTCTGCTTTAGTTCCTCTGCTTTCTTTAGCAAGGTATCCAGTTTACCCTCTTTTTCTGCTTTCAACTTCCTCTCCCTAACTTTCAGATTAACCTCTACCTCTACTGCCATGTTCTGCATCTGTTGCATAGTAGAGGGGCCCCTTTCTCTCAGATGGAATTCTATTTCTGGATCAAATGCTGCTGGATAATGTAATAGGGCCAAATCAGGGAGAGGTCTTATATTCAATGGTATAGAATGGTACACTTGATTGAATCGGTCAGAAAATTGCTGAACAGATTCAGATGGGATCCTTTTTAACTGTTGATATTCTTCTATGAGCATGAGAAAATTGACTGTGGTCATCCATCTATCAAGGAAGAGTTTGAATAGCTGCTGGAGATTTGAGATGCTTGCCTCAGGCAATGCTTTAAACCAAGTCCTAACTTCACTTTGCAAAGAAAGGGCAAACAGCCTAACACTAACATCCTCATCTTCTACCTCGAAAATGTTTAAATAATCTTCAATAGCATGGATATGCTTTTGGGCAGTAACTCCATTCTCTCCATCAAATTTTGGGAGATATATGGGATGATTTTTGGGCAAAGGATTAAGCACGGGAGGCAAAATGAGTGGCTTATATCTGTCAGGAACCTTACGAGGCACGGGATTGTGTACAGGGGCTAAATGATTGGGTTCGGTATGAACAGGGATAGGATGATTGGATTTGACGGAAGAGTCCCCCTTGACCATGAGGTGAGCATCAGCAGCATTGAGAGGTTGTTGTTCTAATGTGCAAGGAGGGCTTTCTTCAACATTTTCTAAAGGAAAAGCATAAAAGTTAATTTTAAACAATATGTACAGCAAAATTTTATGGAAGAGAGAGAACATGACCTCTTGGATCAAAATCCAGTATAAAAGCCTGATCTGCCCATACATTTCTTTTGGGTTCCTTCCTCCAGTGGAGCCTTTATTATGAGGATGATGTGGAGTTGCCAGGTGGATATATTAACTTTGAGTGCCTGATCTCTGTCCACCATCAATGATCATAACTAGATTTGAAGAATTGCTGTGAAGGTTTGGTTCCTCATAGCGGAGCTTTCCAACTTTCTTCGTGAAACTTTGTGAAATTATCTGAGGAAGTTCCCCAGCGGAGTCGCCATTATGTTATCACTCAGGTTGTCCTTAAAGCTCCAGAAAAGGATACGGCCGAGGTAACCACAGACCAACTTTGGACTGCAGGTTCTAGCCTGCCTGCAGTCAGAGAGGGCTCTCTCTTTTAGATTTAGCTTTGTTTAATGGATGATTTTAGGCTAGGTATGATGCACAGGGGTTTTGTATTGTTTTTGGTGGGAAGGAAGACATTTCAAGTAGAGAGGCAAGACATAGTCTGGTAAGTTTTCAAACCATTGGGCGTGGAGTCGAGGAGTGGGATTGCTGGTGCGTTTCTTGGTCACATGAGAAATAAGGAGCAAGGTAGCTGCTCATGAAACAACACTGAAAGCTTATAAGGATGGGATGAGGGATAAGGAATGAGAGGCAACAAAGAATCTCTCATTAAGCTTAAAAGAGGGAAAGTGAGTGAACTCTATAAAGTGAGTGAACTCTATCTGGGAGCAATTAAGAATTCCTAGACAACTGTCAAAGATGAATGGATTAGGGGAAATATGAGCCGAAAGGAATTCATATTCATGACTGATCCATAGGAAAACATAAAGAAACAGCAGAAAATGAGCATAGAGGGCAGTTAACCAATTCTAGACTATTCTTTCTTTCTGCTATTTAGATGGTATATCAATGAAAAAAAAACAGAGATAGGAAAACTTATTGAGTCATGTTGCAGCACAAGAATTCCAGATTCACTTCTTGAAACCATTAGACACAGTGCAGACAGTCTTTCCTCCAAGCTTTACAACAGTCTTTGATTACAGAAAACATGTCAGGTATGCAGTGCGAGTCTCTATTGAAAAACTATCAACCAACCAACCCTTAAAACAATACAGAGGGTGGTATATATAGGGAAGATATATCCGAAATTATCTATTACAGCCGATCTAACAGGTTCGACAGAAAAATTGATTACTTTAACCTAATCTTATCCAGAAATGAATGCCAGAAAATATCTTTGAGCTGTGCTGGGGGCAGCTGTATCAAAATGAGTTAATATCTGTCCAGATGGCCCTGTGCTTTTCATCTGTCATAACTGTGCATTGGTCTTAGCACCATTGCTGTTCGGCGGTATTGAATGCTTTTGACTGTGATTTGAGAGCTAGGATGGGCTTACTCCTCTTGATTTGACTTTCTGGGGGGCTCATTAATGTTCAAGTGCCTCGAGCCCCTAAAAAATCTTCGGCAGATACTCTTTGGCTCTCCTTCCTCCTCTGATACTCTTTGGCAATAAATTGATGCTGTTCTGCCGTGCTGTGAGTCTTATTCACAATTTAATGGCCGCTGCTCGGCCTCTGTTTCTTTCAAAACCGTTTTCTGGTCCTTCCGGCAAGCTTCATAAAGAAAAATGGGTCATTTGGCGCCTTTCGGGTTTGCTAGGGGCCGCAGAATAAAAATATTCCCTGAAGATTCCCCATTCAGGCCCAAAAAATCTAGCGATGTCATCAAAAACTGCCTCAGAATCGGATTCCGGGGCTCCGAAGTGCGATTTTCGCCTCTGCACACAAAAAGTTGATGATGACGTCAGCATTACGTCAGCATGACGTGGCACTGTACGACGGGTGACGTCAGCAGGACGACGTGGCGAGATGACGTCATCATGTACGGACGATGACGTGGCAGGGACACGTGGCAGGAGGCCACGCAGGCAGGTGACTCGACATGGTGACTGGGCAAAGGGGGTGACGCAAGCGGTGACTGGGCAGAGGGTGACGTGGGATGTGACGTCACGGGCAGTAAGCAGTTTTGTGGTGCACCGCTTATGGGCAAAGGCGGTCTCGGGGGAGGGGGCTCCGCCACACCCCAGAGCTTGACGTGTGGCGGGAGTACGACGGCAAAACCGCCGAACTCCCGGACGCTAAAGCCCGGGCGTGTTGCATATAGGAAAGCCCGCCCACCGTAGATCTGTGGCGGGCCAGATCTAACGGCTGGCGGTATATGGGTAGCGACGACGGGTTAGTGGGTGGGGATATTCGCGGGAATATTCCCTTTTTAATATATTGCGGCGGTGGGTTAAAACATAGGGAATGGGGTTTTTATGTAAAAAACGGCGCGGGTTAATATTTTATGCACAGAACGTAGGAAAAAGGTGCGAAAAATGGGTTTTTGAAGGTTTTAGGGCTAGGGGGGGGTTATTAATCTGGCCAGGTGTCAGATTAATCCCCGTTATGACTCGGATGGGCTAAAGACAGCCCCAGATGGACTGTGATTCTCCGGACTTATACGAAATATGGCTATATTGCCAGGGAGGGGTATTTACATAGGGGAGTTTTATATACATGATTTAAATAGGGAAAGGGAAAAACTGATAGGGGAGTTACATAATAAAGTTAATAGTTAATATGGAGATGCAAAGAGGGCGCTAAGGTATGAGACCTTAGGCTTTGTTAGGGAAAAGAAGGCTCACAGATGATGAGTGAGCAGTCCTTGAGTAAATCAGATCCTTACCAAGGCGAATGTCATGGAGATGATGAACCTGAGAGGCTCAAGCAGATCTTGACCTCTTGGGGGATGTTAGTAAGTGACTTGGGGGAAATGAGAAGAAGGGGAGGTTAGTAAATTCCAGCTTGAGTACCTCCTTTGAATGCAAAACTGCCTGATAACTGTGATAAAAAATGGAACACAGCAGTGGCATTTGGACCAGGATGCTTTCATGGCATCTTCATTGGCCTATTCTGGAAATATGGAACGCTACAGCCTGCAAAGTATGACATATTTGGCATGTGAAAATGTCAATCATGAAAAATGAATACCTGCTGCAGTAGGAGGCTAACACACTCCACGCACAGTCGAGGAGCAAGAATATCCTTTCCCTCTTGAAGGTTTCCCTTACATAGGAAGCATTCCGAACAGTGTTCATCCTGAGTTACAGCGTAATTACGTGACCTTAGCTCAGTTGGTTTCAGGCACACCTACTACCTCATCGCTATATCACAACCCTATTTGGGCATTTGGTGCTATACCTACCTCAGATCCGTTCATTCATAACCTAACCTCCCAACATACCGTGCTTTCTGCAATCACTTCAATCTCGGTGCAACCCACCATTCCAAATCCTCTTGTTTCATCTGTTCAAGTAACCTGTCTGGTTCAACCGACGAGCTCGAGTCATGTCTCTGTCAGTTCTTCGATCCCTCCAGTGAGTGGACAAGCTATGCCACTGCCTGCGGGGAAAAGTCTGAATGTGTCTATGATTTCAGGTACAACTAATGTGAATGGTTCACAAGCTCACATGGTTGGAATGAACCAACCCTCTTTGGGTGCCATTTTAAACCCTATTGGTCCTGCTGGATCAAGCAATGTCCAGTACCAACAACCGAACCCTGTTGGTCCGTCTGGGTCAAGTAAGATCCAGTGACAATAGCTTAATATGGCTCAGGTTCAGTACCAACCTCCTTATGTTCCATATGGTTCACAAGCGATGGTTAATCCGCCCTACATCCCTTAGCCTGGACCTTATGTCTAGCCTGGTCCGTTCGTCGCGCCTAGTGGGTATGGCCAGATACAGTTTGGGAAATTTCAAGGTGTCATTCTGGGAACTATTCAAGTACCTTTGCAGCAGCAAGGACAACTCCTGCAGCAGCAAGGGCAACCTTTGTTGCAGCAAGGACCATCCATGCAGCAACAAGGCCAGATGATGTCGCAGCAAGGACAACTGCAACAACCGCAGGGGAAACCCTCACAATAGTTGTAGCAAACCATGCAGCCGCAAGTGCAGTATGTGCCGCAATCCTCCTAACCTATGCCTTCGCAAGGTCAACCTCTACAGCCGCAGGGACAACCTTTACAGCCGCAAGGTCAGCCCTTGCAATAACAAGGTCAACCCAGGACGCAACAACCCTTATACTCATATCAACAGGATCAACCCTTGCAAGGGCAAGGCTAAGGTCAAGTACTGCAGCAGTAGGAGCAAAATACTTATGTCCAAGGGCAACAGGTTCAACCTCCTTTTGTCTAAGGACAGCAAGTCCAAAATCCTTATGTCCAAGGATAGAAAGTGTAGAATCCTTACGTCTAAGGGTAGTAGGTCCAAAATCCTTTTGTCTAGGGGCAACAGGTCCAAAACCCTTATGCTCAGGGATATCAGGCGCAAAATCCATATGTCCAAGGCCAACAGGCTCAACAACATGTTAACCCGTATGTTGCTTATCAACAGCCTATGGCTGGACAGTTTCAAGGATTTCAAGGTCAAAATCCTCCCTATGGGCAAGATAACCTACAGTGGGGGAAAAATAAAATGCCATATGGACAAAATCCTTCACTATGGTGACAAAATCCTTACCAACAGGGATGGGCCCCGCGAGTTGGGCCTCCTTATCGACCTCAAATGCCTTTCAATACCCAATTGTCGTTCTTGGCTACACTGGAATTGCCAAATGTATCTAGACTCACGAATGACCCAATTATTCATTCACCATAGTGGCCTCCAATTCCGTCCAAGATTCTGAGCGATTGTCTGAAGTTTGAAGGAAAAGGGAAAGAGGATCCACAAGCCCACATGATGACATATCACCTCTGGTGCTCCTTGAATTCCTACGTTGATGATTCCATTCGTCTTTGACTTTTCCAATGAACTCTTACAGGTGTTGTATCCAAATGGTATATCGAGCTACCTCGAAATATCTATCATGACTTTAGCACTCTCGCCATGCCCTTTCTCACACATTTCCAGCTGTTGGTTCGCTATGAAATGACACCCATCTACTAACGTCGCTCAAGAAAGACACTGCGACCCACATCTCCGATCACATCCATGAATGGAGACTTTGGCACCGTCTGATTAAGTTTGAGATTGTTGATCAGTTGTTGATCGAGTGGTTCACCAAATCATTTGTCAAAAAAATAGCTGAGGACATTGCTATAGGTGGATGCATCACTGAGGAACAATCCATCGTGCATGCCTAGTATCTAGAACTCATCTAATCACAATCCGACAGGTTATATGATGTGTTACCCGATGCGCCCAGACCATCATCTCATCTGACAACATATATGTCTCTGGATACACCTCCTGTTGATGGAGTAATTGGTTCAGTGACTTAGACCCCTACAAAATCTTCTTCCAAATAGAAGTTAGTCTCCAACACTAGTCCCAATGATTCCTCCCACAATTCATCCGGCCCTGGTAAAACCTTGGAGGTGCACGTTGTCCAGTCTACCACAACGGATAAATCCTCTAAAGGTAAGAAGAAAGGCAAAGGAAAGGGTAAAGCCGATGCCCCAAAACAGGGTCCTCCTAAGTCATCTGTTGGTGATGCTTCCCAACGGAAGCCCAAATATCCATGCCTCATTTGTGAGGAGGATCACTATACTAAGGATTGTCCCAAATGGTCCGAAGTTAGTCGTTTGCTCAAAGGGACCCTAGCTGTCCTAAAAGAGCCTTTTCCATCCCAGTAGACCCAAATGGTAGACCAGCCTCAGTCCTTCACTTCCTCTGGTTCACAAGTGTTCATGATGAGTACACCGATTAACGTGGCTACTAGGTCAAAATATTATCAAACTCCTACCCCAATAGCAAGGAAAGAGAAAGAAGGTACCCCTTCTCCTTTTTCCTCATCTAGTTCTAGTCCTCTCCATATAGAGCGACCTAATCCTGATTCCGCCATTCGACCACCTTCTCGATGTGTGTTACGGAAGTCCTCGTACAATCCCAACGCTCGAGCCGCTTATCATTATAACATTGTTGAATATTTGGCTCAAGCGCCATTAGCTATGTCTACTCTCGAGGTCTTTCAAAGTTGTCCTTCTCAGCGGAAATCGTTACTGTCGAATATTAGGGGTATTGATCCAGCTAACTCTAATCTCATATGTTTTGACTTGGAAAACCACGTTCTGCGTTTACCTCATCAGATTGCCTTTCTCATTCAGGTAATCATAAATGAGAAAACCATTCATAAGACCGTCGTCAATGAAGGTGCTTCTACCTGCATCATGTCTGTTGCTTGCTGGAAGGCAATTGGTTCTCCTACTCTGAACCAATCCCCTAACACTTTGGAAGCTTTTGACGAACGTGATTCATGACCATTCAGTGTCCTTCCCAACCTTGTCATTACTTTAGAGGGCAAGATAGTACACATTGAAGTAGAGATCATTGACGCTAATCTTAACTACAATCTTCTACTCGAACGGAGCTGGACCCATGCCATGCATGATGTAGCCTCCTCACTTTTTCATGTGATTCGTTTTCCCCACCAAGGAAAGATAGTCACAGTCGACCAACTGTCCTTCTTTGCCTCTTCCTCTTCTTATGGCAATGTTCCATATGTCAAGCACACCGGTGCTCCTTATGAGAGTGTGGGGTCAGGACTCTTTAAAGATCCTACCTTGATGGGTATTTTTCCGCTCCCACGTCCTCATGTTGCCTTTATCAACATGATTTTGGTCAAGTCTAATCCTTGGGTCATTCCTTCACCAGATACATGGGGCGAAGTTATGCCGTTAAGTCCCACCGAAATTAATTACGTGGAAATTGTTTCGGCTTCACCTTCGATATCCTCTGATCATCTTGTTTCGAGAACATCTCTCGATGCGTATTCTCAATCCCCGTGGCTTGGTTCTTCAGAATCTCCCGATCCCTTAGTCGAGACTTTTCTTTCTGACGAGAGTATCATGGAAGTAATGTCTCTGGAGGAAGTACCTTGGAATGACACTCATCATCATTCCTCATTCTTGCCTAGCCTGACAGTCATGTCTATGTGTCTTGAGAAGTTCTCTTCTCCGCTACCTATTGACATGTCAGTTTCTCCTGACATTGTCAAGATCTTTCAACTAGGGGCACCTTTATCTCTTTATAGATTCAGGTTTTTTCTCCCTCCTCGAGTTTTTACCGAATGCCCATTATTACAATGGGGTTGTCATCTTATGCTCTAATGTTTTTTGTTAAGATGGATCTGGACAACTAGGCTAGTTAACATATATATAACCTAAAGGCAAATTACACAGGCTATTCACAAGGAGATTATGTTATAATATAATATAAAAATATAATTGGTAAATTAGTTTATTATAATTTTATTTTAAATAATTTGATTTTTTAATTTTAATTTAATTTCAAAATGTTTACATAACATTATAATATCTTTTTTATAATGGGTTGGAGAGTGTTTATTGGTATAATAATTAACCAACTTAGATTCATTTTAATTCTAAATCTGCAAAAGAGATTTGATCCTTATGGACACTTAGTAGATTCAGAGTTATAAAGATATATCTAAGCTGGTAGAAATTTTGATCCCTCTTAGCTTTTCGTAGATTCAAAATTAAGATACATCTAAACTGGTAGAATATATATAATTTCTTATTACATAAAAATATTATGGGAAATATGGGATGTCAAAACTGGGAACCCAAAAACTACTAAGAGTAAACTGACTATTTTACTTTAATTAATAATTTTAGTTTTCTAATTTGACATATTTACATAACTGTCAAAAACAAAAATCTAAACACATAAACACATAAACCTAAACATAAACACTAAAATATTTAACATGTAATGTGTCCTATTTAAAAATCAATCTAATTATTATTATGTATAAACACAATATAAATTTAAAATATGAAGAGGTTTATGAACACTCAAAAAAGAAGTATGCTAAATAAATAAATAAAAATATAAATAACCTAGAGGTATGGTAAATAAATAAAATTTCTTTCTATACTTACTCCAAAGGTATGCTAAATAAATAAAAATATAAATAAACTAGAGGTATGGTGAATAAATAAAACCTCTTTTTATATTTATTCCATAAACTTCTTTATATTTACAAAATCTCAAAAAATAGGTTTTATTTAGGTGAAGCCTATCGGAAAATACCATGGGACAAATTATTATTAATACCATGGGCCAAATACCATGTTTATAAAAGAGGTATGGTAAATATATAAAACTTCTTTTTATACTTACTCCAAAGATATGGTAAATAAATATAAATATAAATAAACTAGAGGTATGGTAAATAAATAAAACATCTTTTTATATTCACTCCATAGACAACTTTATATTTACAAAAACTAGAAAAATGGGTTTTATTTAGATGAAACCTATGGGCCAAATACCATGGACCAAATTGTTATTAATACCATGCAAAAAAAACATTATTAACCCTAACATTAATATTAATATATTATAATATTAAATTTAATAACTTTGAATTAATACAATATTAAATTTGTTATAGTATAATATATATTAATATATCATGATGTATATATTAATTCTAGATATATATGGGAGGGAAGATCAAAGACATAGAGTGATAGAGGTGGAGAGATAGGGGGAGTGACAAGGGAGAGATGGAGATAAACTTAAGGAAAGGGGAGAGGACGAATGAAGAGAGAGAGAGGGAGAGAAGTGAGAGAGGTAGAGAAGGATAAGAGAGGGAGAGGGAGACATAAAGATGGAGGTGGGACAGAGAGAAGGAGAGAGGGAGGGAGATAATGAGAGCATTGGAGGGTAGAGGGCAGAGAGAGAGAGAGAGAGAGAGAGAGAGAGAGAGATGGGGGAAGATAGAGGGAGTTAGGAGAGAAAAGGAGAGAAAGGAAGGACGAGAGAGAGGACTTAAGAGAGAGGAGGAAAGAGGGGGAGATAGAGACATGGAGTTGGAGGGGGAGAGAGGGAGGGAAGAAGAAAGACATACATAGTGAGAAGTGGAGAGAGAGAGGGAGTGACAAGGGAGAGATGGAGTGGGTGTGTGTATGTTTAGGGGTGAGATAAAGAGACAAAGAAAGAGATATGGAGACAAGGGGGAAGAGAAGGAGAGAGAAGGAGAAAGGGAGGGATATAGTAACACAATTGTAGAGAGGGAGAGAGATAGAGAGTGATGGGGAAGAGAGAGGATTGAAGGGAAAATAGAGAGAGGAGGGGGGGGGTAGAGGGAGGCAGGAGAGAAAGGGATAGAGAGGAAGGACGAGAGAGAAGAAGAGAAAGGATTGGAGAGAGATAGGGGAAGAGAGAGGGAGGTAGGAGAGAAAGGGAGGGGGAGGAAGGATGAGAGAGAGGACTTGAGAGATAAGAGGAGAGAGTGAGGGATAGAGAGATGGAGTTGGAGGGGGAGAGAGGGAGGGAAGAAGAAAGACACAGAGAGTGAGAAGTGGAGAGAGAGAGGGGGTGACAAGGGAGAGATGGAGAAAGAGTGTGTATGTTTGGGGGTGAGATAATGAGACAAAGAAGAAGAGATGGAGAGAAGGGGGGAGGGAAGGAGAGATAGAGGCATATAGTAACAAAGTTGGAGGGTGAAGAGAGAGAGAGAGAGATAGAGAGAGAGAGAGGTGGGTGAGAAAGGAAGAGAGAGAGGAGAGAGGTAGTGTTGGGTCCCTATAATACTAGTGATTACCCCATTACTATTGTATTTGTATCCCTTATTAATATTGTTGTGCCCCTATTGTCCCCATATTTTTATTACTGTGCCCCATAGAATCCCTCTATTGTTATTTTTGTGGCTTTATATTATTATTGTTAGGTCGGCTGGGTTATATTGTGACTCCTTAGACTTTTATATATAGAAAGGAGGTTTTTTCATTTGAATCATCCAAGAATTATTCATTTATGTAATGTAAAGGAGGTTGCCCCCTTGAAGAGGCTGAATTCTAAGGCATTGATCTATCTTTTCTATCTTTTCTTAAGCTGGTTTCATAACATTTGGTATCAGAGCTTTGGATTCTAGGGTTTCGCTGCTCCAAACAGGTCATCATGGCATTTTCGCTATAAATTTTTTTCTACGACGTTTCAGAAGCTAAAAAAAAACCCATTTGAGAAGAAATTGCGCTGAATCTCGGGTCCGAATTTTAGAGCTTTTCGCACTATATTTGCGGAGATATGATCTGAGGAAGTTGGTCTTTTTGCAGACTCCTGAATTACATTCCAAACAGGTGACCTGGGGAAAATCGTCATAAATTTCTCTTTGAGCATCGGATTGAAATTTCGTAAGAAGGTACAGAAAGAGAACGCACTTTAGTTTCTTGTATATATTTTTTAGAGCCAAAGGTCGAAACAGTGACTCGTGGCACGTCGTATAAGTTCACTCTACTGAACTAGTCTATAATCAGGTCATCTTGGGAGATTGTGCATAACTCTTCCTTGGAGAATCCAATTTGGATCAGACTGGTGGCATTGGAAAGAGGACAAAGAGGGCTACTATAGGTTGCAATTTCAGAACTGGATGATACGAAATTGCAGAGATACATCAGATTCAATATCAAGCTTCTACAAAGTGAAAAAAGGTGTGTAGTTTTTTTTTAAATTTTTGCATAAGCTTGGTTTGAAAAATTAGTTTGAATCGGTAATTGATGCCCCGAGGAAAAAAAATGCAAACACATAGTAAGAAACCTAAAAGCTCTAGCATGACTCATGAAGAAGAAGAAGAAACGCAACATGATATATCAAAATTACGAGACCAAGTGCAACAAGTGTCACTTGCACAAAAAGCAACAGAATCTAAGATGGATGGTTTAAGGAAATATGTAGAAGCTAAGATGGATGGTTTAAAGAAAGGTGTAGAAGCTAAGATGGATTGTTTAAAGAGAGGCGTAGAATCTAAGATGGATGGCATGGAAGCTAAGATGAATGGCATGGACGCTAAAATTGATGGCATGGATGATAAGATGGAAGAATTGAAGATAAATATGAATAAGTTGCTACAAGAAATGGTCACTAATGGTGAAAGGGTAGTAAAGGAAACTCATGATGAGAACAAAAGAAATGTTAATCATGATTCCATAGAATCTAATGTGGGATCAAAGACCCACCATATTCTAAAAATCGATATGAGGAAGTTTGATGGCAAGGATCCTGCAACATGGATATTACAGATGGAGCAATTTTTCGATCTCAATAATGTGAAAAACACACAAAAGGTACGTATTGCAACTTTATATTTGGAACCAAATCAGTTTGTATGGTATCAATGGCTTTTCTCTCGTAAACAAATTATCACTTGGGCAATTTTTACGGAAGAATTGACAGCACATTATGAGGATACAAAATGCAACACTTTTTTTAGCCAATTGATAAGTCTCAAACAAAAGGGTTCAATAATGGAGCACATTGAGGAGTTCCAAAAATTGAACATAAGGGTAAAAAATATTACAGAGGAGCATAGGATTGATGTGTTCATAGGGACTTTAAAGGATAATATCCAACATGATTTTCGCCTTTGGGAACCTGATTCATTAGAGAAGGCATTCAGGTTAGCAAGAAAAATGGAAAGCAAAATTATGGCAGCTAGGAAGCATACCACTCACAACTATAAAGATGGAAGTGTTGTTGCCCCTAGTCTTCCACAACCTATAAGGTTGACACCACAACAATTGGAAGAAAAAAGAGCAAACGGGCTTTGTTACAGTTGTGATAGAAAATACACTAAAGGTCATAAGTGTGCTGAGAAAAAATTATTCTGCATAGATTGTGAAGAGGAAGAAGAAAAGGAGCAAGAAAGGTCAAAAGAAGAGGATATACTCCAGGAACAAAGCCTAGATAAAGATAAATGAATCCGACCATATCTTGTAATGCATTGGCGGGAATTACCACTCCTCAAACCATCAAGATAGAAGGACAAATCAAGAAGAAAAAGGTAATAGTGTTGATTGATTCAGGAAGTACCCACAATTTTATTCATTGTAAGGTAGCAAAAGAATTGAATTGCTTCTTATATCCAGCACCAGAGTGTCAAGTGATGGTTGCAAATGGAGGAAAAATAAATTGCTCTGGAAAGTGCCATAATATCAAGCTATCCATGGGAGAATATGTACTGACTAGCCCAATGCTTTCCATTCCAATGGGAGGTGCTGATGTTGTACTAGGAGTCCAATGGCTACAATCCTTGGGTACAATAGCTTTTAATTTTCAAGAACTTTTCATGAAATTCTTTGTGGAAGGAAAGGAAGTTGAATTAAGGGGCATTGCAGGGAAACCAGGAAAGATAATCAGCTCTAACGGTATGACAAAGCTTCTAAAAAAGGAACAAAGAGGTGTAATTGCACAATTATGTTCGCTAGATGTTTCCACATTGGAATCGTCTATTTCTCCAGATCTCCAAAAAGTCTTGGACAATCATTCCAAGGTATTTGAGACTCCCAAAGGTCTCCCACCTATTCGTGATCATGATCATGCTATTCATCTGATTCCAGGAAGTGTTCCTCCAAACATTAGGCCGTACAGATATCCCTATGCCCAAAAGAGTGAAATTGAACGTATGGTTGCAGAAATGCTAGAGGCTGGTATAATTCAACCGAGTCAAAGTTCTTTCTCTGCTTCAGTAGTATTGGTGCACAAGAAGGATGGATCATGGCGCATGTGTCTGGATTATAGGGAGCTCAACAAGCTCACTATTAAAGATAAGTTTCCCATTCCTGTCATTGATGAATTACTAGATGAATTGCATGGATCAATTTACTTCACCAAGTTGGATCTTCGTTCAGGATATCATCAAATCAGAATGAAGACTGAAGACATTTCGAAAACAACATTTAGAACTCATGAGGGTCATTATGAATTTTTGGTCATGCCTTTTGGCCTTACTGATGCACCTTCAACATTTCAAGGTTTGATGAATTCCATTTTCAAACCATTCCTTAGAAAATTTGTGTTAGTATTTTTTGATGATATACTAATCTACAACAAGTCTTGGAAGGATCATTTTGAACATGTTGACAGGGTGCTACAACTATTGGAGGAGAAACAATTATATGCAAAAAGATCCAAATGTTTCTTTGGAGTACAAGAGGTGGAATATCTGGGTCATATTGTATCTCATGAAGGAGTTAAGGTAGACCCTAGCAAAATTAAAGTCATTAAGGAATGGAAAATCCCCACATCCATAAAGAATCTACGAGGATTTCTCGGGTTGACAGGGTATTATCGCAAGTTTGTTAAGAATTATGGGAGAATAGCAGCACCTCTAACAACATTATTGAAGAAAGATGCATTTTCATGGACTCCAGAAGCAACAAAGGCCTTCGAGCATCTTAAAGAGGCAATGTGCCAAGCACCAGTCTTAGCTACACCAAACTTCGCAAAAACCTTTATTGTGGAATGTGATGCTTCAGGAAATGGAATTGGTGCTGTTTTAATGCAAGATGAAAGACCCATTGCTTTTGAAAGTCGTCCAATCAAGGGAAAGTTTTTGCACAAAGCTATTTATGAGAAGGAAATATTGGCAATACTCCATGCACTTAAGAAATGGAAACCCTACCTAATGGGAAGACACTTCAAGGTAAAAACGGATCATGATAGCCTTAAATACTTTTTAGAACAAAGATTATCCTCTGAAGAGCAACAAAAGTGGGTCACAAAGATGTTGGGTTATGACTTTGAAATCATCTACAAAAAAGGGAAGCAAAATGTGGTGGTAGATGCACTCTCAAGAAAGGATGAGGATGTGGAAGCATTGTTGTGTGCCATTTCTATTATCCAACCAGATTGGATAAACGAAGCAAGGGAGGAATGGAAGAATGACGAAGAAGTATGGGCACTTATTCGAAAGTTACAACAAGACTCCAGTATGTCTGATACATTTAGCTGGCAAAATGATTTGTTATGGTACAAAGATCGCTTATACCTCTGTAAGAATTCCCAGCTAAAACAAAATATTCTTATGGAATTGCACACTTCTCCCTTAGGAGGGCACTCAGGATTTTTAAAAAACTTACCACAGGGTTAAGAAGGAATTTTTTTGGGAGGACCTTAAATCAGATATTCAAAAGTTTGTGACAGAATGTTTGGTTTGCCAACAAAATAAAGTTGAAACAATTAAGACACCGGGTCTATTACAACCTTTATCCATTCCAGCTAGCGTTGGGAGGAGGTTTCAATGGATTTTATCACAGGTTTACCCAAGTCTAAGGGAAAGAGTGTCATCATGGTGGTAGTTGACAGACTTACCAAGTATGCACACTTTTGTGCATTATCACATCCATTTAAAGCTAGTACAGTTTCTACTGCATTTATGGAAACAATTCAAAAGCTACATGGAAACCCAAAGATTATTGTAAGTGACAAAGATCCCATTTTCACTGGAAATTTTTGGACATAATTATTTTCTTATCTTGGTACTCAGTTAGCTCATAGCTCATCTTATCATCCTCAATGTGATGGGCAAACTGAGACAGTAAACAAAGGTTTGGAAGGATATCTTCGTTCTTTGTATCTGATAAACAGACACAATGGGTCAAATGGTTGCCTCTGGCTGAATGGTGGTATAACACTTCCTTCCATACAACAACAAAACTAACCCCATTTATGGAACTTTACGGATATCAACCACCATCCATCACATCATATTTAAGAGAAAATTCTAAGGTTCAAGCAGTGGAACATCACATCGTACATCAACAACAAGTCCTCCAACTCTTAAAGGATAACCTCGTATTGGCACATAATAGAATGAAACAACAGGCAGATCAACATCGCAGCGAAAGAAGTTTTGATGTAGGTGATTGGGTATTCCTAAGGCTACAACCATATAAGAAAATGTCCCTCAAGCAAGCTAAGAAGGATAATAAATTATCACCAAAGTATTATGGTCCGTACAAGGTGTTGCAAAAGATTGGTACTATGGCATACAAATTGGAGCTTCCTGCAGCTTCTCGATTGCACCCAGTTTTCCATGTTTCATGTTTAAAGAAGGTTATGGGCAATAAGCTCCAGTTCAAACAATATTGCCAGAACTTGACGAGGAAGGAAAAATTATATTGGAACCAGAAGCAGTCACAGAAACAAGAACTCGACAGTTACGAAATCGATCAATTTCGGAGTATCTTATCAAGTGGAAGAACTTATCTGCTGAAGATTCCACATGGGAGGATGAGAATTTTATACAGAAGCATCCAAAACTACTCAAGCATTGAGGACAACACTTTTTTGAAGGGGAGGGGCATGTTGGGTCCCTATAATACTAGTGATTACCCCATTACTATTGTAGTTGTATCCCTTATTAATATTGTTGTGCCCCTATTGTCTCCATATTTTTATTACTGTGCCCCATAGAATCCCTCTATTGTTATTTTTGTGGCTTTATATTATTATTGTTAGGTCGGCTGGGTTATATTGTGACTCCTTAGACTCCTATATATAGAAAGGAGGTTTTGTCATTTGAATCATACAAGAATTGTTCATTTATGTAATGTAAAGGAGGTTGCCCCCTCGAAGAGGCTGAATTCTAAGGCGTTGATCTATCTTTTCTATCTTTTCTTGAGCTGGTTTCATAACAGGTAGGGAAAGAGAGATGGATATGGAGGGGGAGAGAGAGGGAGAGAGGAAAACAAGAGGAAAGAGAGATAAAAGTGGGAGAGAGAGAGAGAGAGAGAGAGAGGAGGAGGAGGGAGTGATAGATAGATATATTGGAGAAAGAGTGTATGTTTTGGAGGTGATATAGAGAGACATAGGGAGATAGAGATATAGATGGAAGGTGAAGAGAGGGAAGAAAAGAGGGATGAAGACAAGGAGGGAGGGACAAAGAGATTGATAGATATGGATTGAGATAGTGTGAAAGTTTGGTTTGGGGGGGGGGGGAGGGCGGTCAGATAGAGAGACAAATAAGGATACATGGAGGGAGATATAGATATAGATGGAGGGGGAGAGAGGGAAGAATATTTCTTTCAATGCATTGATTTCAATGTAGATGGTGATTTCTAATCCTATTTGATTGCTTGCACTAGATGCGTTGAGTTTTAGTGTAGACGTTCATTTCTAATGATATTTGATTACTTGCACTAGATGCATTGATTTCAATGTAGATTATTTCTAATCCTATTTGATTGTTTGCACTAAATGGATTGATTTCAATGTAGATGGTGATTTCTAATCCTATTTGATTGCTTGCACTAGATGCATTAATTTCAATGTAGATGTTTATTTCTAATTATATTTGATTGCTTGCACTAGATGCATTTATTTCAATGTAGATGATTTATAATCCTATTTGATTGCTTGCACTAAATGCATTGATTTCAGTGTAGATAGTGATTTGTAATCCTATTTTATTGCTTGCACTAGATGCATTGATTTTAGTGTAGATGTTGCTTTCTAATCTTACTTTCTTACTTGCACTAGATGCATTGATTTGTGTGTAGATGTTGATTTCTAATTCTATTTGAATAGTTGCATTAGATGCATTGATTTCAGTGTAGATGTTGATTTTTGATTTGATGTAATTGGATGTATGACGGTACATTAATTTTAAAGTGATTGGATTAATAGTGTGCATTGATTTCAGCGTAAGAATTTTTTTTATTAGCAATGTACATAGATTTTTTTGTTATGGTAATTTCACATATTAATATGGGAGAGAAAGAGAGACCATGTATGATGTTTACTACAACAACTCGAGCTAAAGATTTAAATGGTTTATGACTTCAACTGTCCTTTTCATATAATCTATAGGAAAAGATGACAAAACTAACAATGGTGACAATAATAATAGTACAAGAAAATAGTTTGAGATCGATCACAATAAAGACTATTTGTAATTGACAACATTCTTATTATTCACATTTTCTATCATTAAACATTATTACATTGTCACTTTTCATTCAAAATTTTTATTTCATCATTAAAGTTATTAACAATATTTATCATCTCAACAAGCAAATTTAAAACTAAAATGATGAGATAAATCTAAGACATATTTAGCATATTTAAAATTATTATATTAATATTAGATGTATTTACATATTATTGATAAAATTAATTATATGTTCGATAGATTTTCATTGGCCGCACACGACTAAAACCATCCTAGATCCATCTTAACTCTGTATCTATTAAGTGCCAAGAGGGATCAAATCTCCCAAGGTGCAAACCTTCCCCAATTTTTGCACTCAAAAAAGAGGTTTACACCTCGAGAGATTTGATCCCTCTCGACGCTTGATAGATCCGGAGTTAAGATGGATCTAGGCTGGTAATTAATTTAGAATGAAAGCTACTATGTCGTTCAACCTAGTATTTCTAAAGAGCTCAAGTATTTAAATGGATTACATAAAAAATTTGAAGTAGATGGAGTAGTTAAATGGATTACGTAAACATTTTGAAGTAGGTGGAGTAGTTAAATGGATTAGTTAAAGTAATAATGACGAGTATTATAATTTTTAGCTTATGGTTCTATTATAGTGGCTACAAACACCCTCCAAAATTTTGGCCTGCACCCAATTTCGAAGCCTCCCTTGAGAGTTTCGCTTGATGACTACACACACTCGAGTTCACCCTGAGCCCGTGTGAGTCTTTGCATCCACCTTGCTTGTTCATTTCATCCAAGTTTTTGCATGTTGGTATCCAAGTCATGCTTGCGACCATGTTCTGGTCATGCTCAAGGTCTTCACTTCGTGTGTACATGTTGTGTTCACTATGAAAGCATCTGTAGCACTCACACACGGTGTCACACTCACTGTTGCACAAGCATCGTCATGGTCGATCAATGATCAATCACGAGTGTCGTGCTTGTTTCTTGCACTGTCGGTCAGTCATGTTGAACGTGTGTGTCGAGTTGGCTTGAGTCATCTCATTGCCAAGTCATGTTGGTGTGTGTTTGTAATATCACATTTGCATCTTTCACTCGTTCACACACTTAGTCATTTTGTTGAATTTATGACGATCGGACTTCCTTCTAACAGCCAGACCATCACCCCGCCATCGACTCAATCGACTGTCACCCAGAATAGCATAGAAACACCAAGCAAGTCTTTTCAATCTATGATGCCCACAAGAAATTCAATCAACCTTCATGCTGGCCACGCAGAGAGTTGGACCCAGCAGCCACCCCAGGACTGACTCCCCTCAAAAATTGCGCAGAGGCCATTGACCTTGCCTGTTCTGCTAACTGAGGAAATTGCGCAAATAGGCCAGACAGACACCTAGTGCCCATCCCTGTCTCCCTCACAAAATTGCATAATTTTCCCCATCAGTTCTCCCGACAGGCGACCGGCTGCTCATCAAGAAAATTACGCAGTTTTCATGAGCAGGCCTTCTGCTACCTAGCAGTCCGCTCAACTCAGTAATTGCGCAGAGATGATCAGCATGTTGACGTCCCAGCCTCAGTGCAGTTTCTCTGGCCAACAGCTCCCAGCAACAGAATGACAGTTCCCTCCAGGAATTTCACAGTTTCTATTGCCAAGCTCTCGACAGCTGATTGCCCACAGTTTCTGTTGCTAGTGACCCAACAACCAGTTGCCAGTTCCCTCCAGGAATTGTGCAGTTTTAGCTACTAGGATCTTGGCCAGTTCCTCCAAAAAACTACACAATTTTTTCCTACTGATCCTCCATGCAACCCCACTTGTTCCTCCAGAAAATTGCGCAAATTTTGTTGTCAAGCCCTTGATACCCACTCGTTCTAGAAAATGCACAGATTCTGTTTTCCTTGCCTTCCTGCAGCCCAGACTATCCCTCCCAAAATTTGCACAATTTTTCCTTCTAGCCGAGCCAGACCTCGCGGATAGTCACTATCGACTTGGATTTCCCATCTTCATCACCTAGTGACTCTTGTGCAGTTTTCATCAGCAGTGCCTGGAGTCATCATCCTTCCTCACAACCTTGTTGCCTCTCCTGGTCACGTGCATCTGAGATGATCATGTGTCATGGTAGACTAGGAGATTTTTGGATTTGATGTTGTCTCGTCATGAGTGATTATAGGTACAGGTACACCAACAAACATGGCATGACAATGAATGGGATGAATGAAGGGAGAACATGCAGAAGGATAGGTTCACCAATAGATGAATTAATGATGCATGCGAAGAGATGTGCTCGCTAACGAATGATCATGCAAAGATGTGCTTGCAGATAGACGAATGAAAAAACATGCAAGATGTGCTCACGAATGGATGAACAGACTAACATGCACCTTTAGCGAACATATGAGCCTGTCAAGCCTTCCAACATACAAGTAAGGAGTGACGTGCCAAAGAAACACCAAGCGAACGAATGACCATTGAAGACTATGTGCACTTTGTCATGCAGAGGTCAAGCTATGACACACCATGAAGACATCCATCACCTAGCAGAACTGCAGCTCGACATGTACTCCAACAAAAACACAAATGTACCAGCATTGTCATTTCGAGTCATGTCATGAGTCATGTTGTCCACATCTCCACTGTGGGCCATGTTGTCAAATCAATGTAATGTAATGTGGAAGTCCAAGAGACCCACTTGTTGTACAAAGAGTCATGTAAAGTCGAAAAGTCATGGAAGTCAAATAATCATGAGGGTAGTCGAACAACCATAAGGGTCAGTTTCACCCTTGGCTATAAATACCCCCTCATTTGTACATGGAAAGGACTTTTTCACCTCAGCTCCTCCCACATAGCCAAGAGAGTCTGTAATCTTTTCTTTGAGGAGTAAGTAATGGCTCCAACACCCATCACACGGGGTTAGTGATGTATGGTGTAACGATGAGTCTTGGAACTTTTGCTTAATTTAGAAGCCTGCTAACAGGCCATCACGTTTCATACATGTATTGTAACTATTGTAAGACTAATATTTAACACTTGTGACACATGTTTCTTTAACCTGTGTTCTACATTTGAACTATTTCACTCTATTAATGGAAATGTGTTGTATATGATGTTAACGATGTCTTGCCCGTGTAGACTGCTCTCCTGGACATCAAATAGACCTTTCACATAAAAATTGTTGTAAACAACCATTGCACTCGTGTGGACTAATCCGCTGAGTATTATACGTGTTATCTTCCCTTGTGTGTTGTGACTGCCACATCCGTGTGGACTACTCCGCCGGAAGTTGTGTATGTTCTGTTGTGTTGTGTTTTCCTAGCCGCATTGGGACTACTTCTAATCGACCTGGAACTCACTCTCACCCTCTCCCTCAATAGTGAAGGAACATTGACACAAGTGACACTTACACTCACCAGGCATGAGAACCTCACTTCTCTCAGACAAATCAGACCACTCTCCTGTGCTGACAAGCAAGAGTTGAGGCAAATCCTTAAGATAATGGCAAACGGGCCATCATACTAGATGGGACTCCCACACCAAACAGTGTGAGGTTTAGTTGGGAATTCATACTGTGGTGATCCCCTCAATGTTGGTGGATCCAGCACTGTCAACATTTCTGGCACTAGAAGGAGGGGCAGATGACAAGCTGTGTCCTTTCATCTTATTTTGAACCTTTACATATCTATCATTGAGTCTTGCACTCTTCTCCCTCCGCGATGTTTTTTGAATCCCGAAGATGTCACCATAATGAGGGAGTTTTTCGATTACTTGTCCACTTACACGTATGATGGTGAAGGTGAAGTGGCCTGGCTTGAGTTATTACATGACTTTCTTTCCATGCTTCATGAGGAAGATGTATGTTCTTACGAACATGCCAGTTTGCTGCTTTCATACACACTTCACGAATCTCCACATCGGTGGCTGTGCAGATTACTGGCTGGCAGCGTGCTCTCACTTGAGCACTTCTATGATCTCATTGAAAACAATTTCCATCATTTTGATCCAGAACATCTTGAAAAAAAACCGCAACAACAATGGAAGGTTCTGCATGAATCACTTATGGATTTTTGTCAGCGCTTCCGTGATTTGCAGTTTCAAGCTCCAAAGAGCCAGATGAAATTTTTCTATCTTTGTGACCGATTCGAGTACTGCCTTAAGAAACCTACTCATCCCAAGAAGAAGTTCAAGATAAAACCCCACTCAGCATTCTTCAGTGATGGAGCTACGTAATCACAGATGGACACGGTCACTATCACAAGTGACCATCCATCATCTCCTCATCAAACAACTCCACCACTGCAGAGTGATGCCAGAGAGCATGAAAACACATTTTTTTAATTGTCACAACCTCCCGACATCACTCCTTTCGATTTTCGCGTAGAGTTGGTTGTGAATCCCATACCTTTTCACATGTATTTTGTACCTCAACCTCCATCTTCGTATTATGATCATCCTCCGGATGACATTTTCTTGTGTTCCTCCATTCCATACTCTACACTTGTTTTGAACGAGGATCGATCTATCGACGGAGTTGGTGTTGCACAACCAACATGTGCAGGCATTCATGAAGAGCATGATGGGGAGCTTGAACATCCACCAGCAGCAGGGGACCATCCCTGTCTGTTCATACCTCCTCTGTTTTTTCCTGGCATCCTTACTGATCCTGCCATCCCTGATTTTTCATGTGTATCTCCGTCCATGGATGCACCCATTGTTAATCTTTCGCAGGACACACCGTATGCCAGCCCATCATCCAAAAATGGAGAGGACCAATCATTCATTGAAAATCCACTTGGTCTTTATCTTCTCTTTCTGGAAATGTAGAGGGTGAATATCCTTCTCATCTACCCCTCTGTGTGATTCATCAAACCATGAGGATGTCGACCAATATCTTGAATTTTCTTATCTTGGTTGTTGTGATCTCTTGACCTCATCATCCAATCACAATGTTGATTCACTCGTTGTTAATCCATCTAAGCCACTGGTCTACGAAGATCCATCTATCAACGAATTCAAAACCCAACAAACTGTTGAGGCACTTCAGCCTGAGCTAATGGTTATGTCAGGCCCTCTTTGTCCTGAGGTTGGTTTCACTTCTGATCAGGAAATTGTTCAAACACTCAAGGCTCCTCATTTCTCATCTATATGCCTCAAGATCAATCTAACACTCAGATTTTACTTCCTCCACTTAAACTACACGATCCCATTGCTCATGCATTGGAGGAATCTTACACATCAAGCACACTTGCGCAACATAAGTGGTCTACCTTTCCCACGTTTTCTTGCATATCATGGTCAAGGGAATGCATGCAAGTCTCAACATCTGCACGTAGTGTAGCACAACACCATGGAAAGTCCATAGAGTGAATGGCATATGCTTTCACTCATTTTTGTTATGTGGACGCTTGTAAGCTTGGAGTGTGTCTATTTTCATTGTTGTATCTTTCACATTTGTTGGTTTGTACAATTGGGTTGCTCGTGGACCAAGCCTTCACCAACATGGTTCAACCAATGCACTGGTCGTTGCATTGGAAATATCACTTCACGTGATCAGGCCCATGCACCGTTAGCTTAGGAGTAGGAGTAGTGTTTGCTTTCAGTTTGCTTGCTTTCTTGCATGCATGCTTGTTTTCTTTCTTGCTTTGCATGTTTGTTTGTTTGCTTGCTTATGTGTTTGCTTACTCGCTTTGCTTTCACTTTTAATTGTGCTTCTGCTTTTCTTTGTTTGTTTTGCTTTCCATTTTTGTTTACGTTCGTTTTGTTTGCTTGATATATTACTATTTTTGTTCTAGAAATAAGTTTTGCCACCTATTATGTTCTAGCTTTTGAATAGAGTATGTGGCTGAGATAGGAAGAGACTTGTGACAATACAGCACTTGGCCAATCTTGTGTCTGTCTTCTCTGTGCTTAGTTACAACCTTCGACCGATGAAGTCTTGACGGAAAATACAAACCGTTTGCAAGGGAATTTTTGGTCCAACCATGAACCTGTGTCCACACTGGGAAGCCCCATGCCTGTACTCAGTCTTATGCTCTGTGTGTTCAAGCTCATCCAACTAGTAGAAACGTAGAATGGGAAAATCTAAACGAGCAAACCTATGTCAGAGGTCTTACTTGCTTCTCTAAAGGAAAAACCTTTTCTTCTCTCAATAAGTTGGGATCCGTCTTCCACCCCAAAAATAAATAAGTGTCTATGCACAGTCCTCTTAAAAAATACAAAGGCGAAAGAAGAGAAAGGCTTCCTGCGTAGAGAGGTGAAGCATGCAATTCCACTGGGGTACTGACCAGGCTCGCTGGCAGTGGAGCAATGTGTGTGTTCTTGCATGACTCCATCGGGGTACTGTTCATGCCTGCTAGCAATGGAGAAACACTAGAGTTGAAAACCTATATTCTGAAAATTTTCAACTCGCGAGCTAAACTACCCTTCCTAGATTTGAAACAATGTGATCAAGCTGAAATTTTGATTGTGTTTGACTACGTTGGCAAAAGGCAAACCATGTATGTCCGTGGGGTAAGTGGGGAAGCCGGAGAAGCCCGCACAATGATTCAATACTCCCCGAGGAACCAAGACCTTGTACTATCAATGAATCAAAGCAGAGAAGCTAGAGTTCTACCAGTGTGTCGCCAAGTGTTGTAGTGGCTACAACTACCCTCCAAAATTTTGGCCTGCACCCAATTTCGGAGCCTCCCTTGAGAGTTTTGCTTAATTACTACACACGCTCAGGTTCACCCCTTGAGCCTGTGTCAGTATTTGCATCCGCCTTGCTTGTTAATTTCATCCAATTTTTAGCATTTTGGTATCCAAGTCATGCTTGCGACCATGTTTTGGTCATGCTCAAGGTCTTCGCTTCATTTGTACATGTTGTATTCGCTATGAAAGCATCTGTCGCACTCACACATGGAGTCACACTCACTGTTGCACAAGCTTCATCATAGTCGATCAATGATCAATCACGAGTGTCACGCTTGTCACTTGCACCGTCGGTCAGTCATGTTGAACATGTGTGTCGGGTTGCTTTGAGTCGTCTCATTGTCAAGTCATGTTGGTGTGTGTTTGTAAGGTCATGTTTGCATATTTCACTCATTCACACACTTAGTCATTTTGATGAATTTCTGACGACCGGACTTACCTATGACAGTCGGACCATCACCCAGCCATCGACTTGATCGACTGTCTCCCAAAACAGTGCAAAAGCACCAAGCAAGTATTTTCAAGCAGTGTTTCCCACAAGCAATTCAATCAACCTTCATGCTGGCCACCTGAAGAGTTAGACCCGGCAGCCACCCCGAGACTGACTCCCCTAAAAAATTGCACAGAGGTTTCTGACCTTGCCTGCTCTGCTGACTGAGGAAATTGCGCAGACAGGTCAGACAGAAACCTAGTGCCTGTCCTTTTCTCCCTCAAAAAATTGTGCAATTTTCCCAGTCAGTCCTCCTCATAGTCGACCGATTGCTCATCCAGAAAATTGCGCAGTTTTCATGAGTAGGCCTTTTGTTGCCCAGCAGTCCGCTCAGCTCAAAAATTGTTCAGAGATGATCAGTAGGCTGACCTTCCAGCCTCAGCGCAGTTTCTCTCACTAGCAGCAGACTGACAGTTCCCTCTAGGAATTACGCAGTTTCTGCTGCCAAGCTCCTGACAGCTGACTGGCAGTTCCCCTTGGGGATTGTGCAGTTTCTGCTGCTAGTGACCCAACAACCAGCTGCCAGTTCCCTCTAGGAATATCACATTTTTGGCTGCCAGCCTCCCAGCCAGTTCCTCCAAAAAACTTTGCAATTTCTGCTTGTTGATCCTCCATGCAGCCCGACCTATTCCTCAAGAAAATTGCGCAAATTTTGTTGTCAATCCCTTGCTACCCGCTCATTCCATAAAATGCGCAGATTCTGTTTGCCTTGCCTTCCTGTAGCACGAATTTTCCCTCCCAAAATTTGCACAGTTTTTCCTTACAACCAAGCTAGACCTCGCGGATAGTAATTGTCGACTTGGATTTCCCATCTTCATCACCCAGTGACTCTTGCGTAGTTTTCATCAGCAGTTCCTGGAGCCATCATCGCGCCTCGCAACCTTGTTGCCTCTCCCAGTCACCTGCATCCGAAATGATCATGTGTCATGGTAGACTAGGAGGTTTTTGGATTTGATGTCGTCTCATCATGGGTGACTGCAGGTACAAGTACACCAAAAAACATGACGCGACGACGAATAGGATGAACCAAGGGAGCACATGTAGAAGGAAAGGCTCACCAATTGATGTACAAACGATGCATGCAAAGGGATGTGCTTGCGAATGGATGATCATGCAAAGATGTGCTCGCGGATGGACGAGCGAGCAAACATGCAAGATGTTCTCATGGATGGATGAACGGACGAACATGCACCTTTCACAAACAAATGAGCCTGTCAAGCCTTCCAACATACAAGCAAGGAGAAACGTGTCAAAGCAACATCAAGCGAACCAATGACCATCGAAGACTCCATGCACTTTGCCACGTAGAGGTGAAGCTGTGACACACCATGAAGACATCCATCACCCAGCAGCATTGCAACTCGACATGTACTCCAGCAACAACATGAATGTACCAGCATTGTCATGTTGAGTCGTGTCATGAGTCATGTTGTCCACATATCCAGTGTGGGCCATGTTGTCAAATAAATGTAATGTAATGTGGAAGTCCAAGAGACCCACTTGTTGTACAAAGAGTCATGTAAATTCCAAAAGTCATGGAAGTCAAACAGTCATGAGGGTAGTTGAACAACCACGTGGGCGAGTTTCACCCTTGGCTATAAATACCCCCTCATTTGTACATGGAAAGGACTTTTTCACCTCAACTCCTCCCACATAGCCAAGAGAGTCTGTAATATTTTCTTTGAGGAGTAAGCAGCGGCTCCAACGCCCCTCACACGGGGTCAATGATGTATGATGTAACGATGTGTCTTGGAATTTTCGCTTAATTTAGAAGCCTGCTAATAGGTCAGCATGTTTCACACATGTATTGTAACTGTTGTAAGACTAATATTTAACACTTGTGATGCATGTTTATTTAACCTGTGTTCTACATTTGAACTATTTCACTTGTTGTAATACATAATCTATTAATGGAAATGTGTTGTATATGCTATTAACATTGTCTCGCCCATGTGGACTACTCTCCCAGACATCAGACAGACATTTCACATAAAAATTGTTGTAGAAACCTATTGCACTTGTGTGGACTAATCCGATGAGTGTTATATGTGTTATCTTCCCTTGTGTGTTGTGAGTGCCACATTAGTGTGGACTGCTCCGTCGGAAGCTGTGTACGTCCTGTTGTGTTGTGTGTTCCTAGCTGCATTGGGACTACTTCCAATTGACTTGGAACTCACTCTCACCCTCTCCCTCGATAGTGAAAGAACCATTGACAAAAGTGACACTTACTCTCAGCAGGTACGCGAACCTCACTTCTCGAAGACAAAGCAGACCACTCTCCTATGCTGAAAAGCAAGAGTTAAGGAAAATCCTTAAGATAATGGCAACCAGGCCATTATACCAGATGGGAATCCCACACCAAATGGTGTGAGGTCTAGTTGGGACTTCATATCGGGGTGATCCCCTGAATGTTGGTGGATCCATCACTGTCAACAGGTTCTAAAAATATGTATAAATTTTACTTCAGTTAAAAATAATTTATATAATTAGATTAATTAAAAAATCATATTTTATTTTCCTGATGGGATGAGATATGGCAATGGTGATGGTATAGGAATTTGTGATCATTCTAGTAGTTATTACTAGCTGTTAGTATGCTGAGTATTGAGGTGATACATGACAATGGTGGTGGTATAGGCATTTGTGTTTGTGCTAGACACTCTAGCAGTTGTCAATATGTTGAGTATTGAATTCAGGGGTGGCATGACCACATTCATTCATGCAATCACATGTAAACTAAATTGATCTGGAAACTTTATGGGGAGGCTAAATTCTAATTCCAAGGGATACGGGGAAAGTTTTTTTAGATTGTTAGTTTGGGAGTTCCTCACCCCAAACCTCTGTTGATAGACCAGTGGCTTTTCACTGGAACCTCGAAGTAGTAGGTTGAGTGGAGAGCCTATTCTGGAGAAAGAACATTGTGAACAAGCAAGAACGTATACTGAGACATCAATCCGAGGGCACAAAATACCTACTTCAATGCCACCAAAATGTAGTGTTGACTACTTGCTCCAATTTTCTTTTTGTTTTTAATTATGAAAATAGTTAACCTTGTGTTTATGATCTAAAACACCCAATTAGTGGAACTGTCACTATACTCTGAAGTTTAATATAATTGTCAATCAACATGCTAAATGAATAAATAGAATTTCAAACCTAAATCCCTATATTAATTAACAAACACCTTCCAATGTAGACATCCAATCTCTCTTCTAAACTGATAGACTGAATACCTACTTCAATGTTTATCACAAAGGATTTTGATGATATACGCAACTTCCCACCAATGAGGACCGAAATGGACATAATTTCATACAATGTTTCTAAATCATATCACTTGTGGAAGTCAATTTTTAAATGATTTTAGGAATTTTTATGTATAAATTTTGGAGAAATTTGGGCGATTGATTATGGATCCTGGTCACACTAGGGGCTGCAGGAAGCAGTATCTCTAAGCATTATTCTTGTACTGGAAAATTGAAACCTTGATGGGAAAAATACTAATGGAAAGGCAAACTGATCAATATAGTATCTTTTCACACTTTGCTGATGTTAAACATGAGCATCGAAACATGTGATTTCCATAAGAAGAGGATGTGTTAGCACTCCACAGTGTCCCAAGGCTGAGAAAGGAGACCGACGGAGGTAACCTAAAACCACCTTTGGATCTGGTAGCTAGCCCTACCAAATCAGAGAGGGATCCCTCAAGAATCTCACAGCCAATGAAGTGATTGGAGAGGAAATCAGATGTTAGGCTAGATACTAAGCTCACTAGGGTTTGATTTTAGGGTTTGATAGATGAAGCACATAGATCTAGGAACTGGGCTAGGGTTTCAAATGATCAATTGCAAAGATATAATGGGGCAAGGTAGGTATGACCAATGACAGAAGTAGGTTGTCATGGTGGTGTAGAGATGAAAAGGTAGAGGATCAGAATGAGCATGTAACCATGAATTCACTCATCAGAAGAAAGAACACAAACATGAAAATCTCATCAAAACAGAGCATATAACTTATGAATTTTGTTTAAACACCTATGAGATGATCACAAGAAAGCATAGAGATGGTAGGAAAGAGAAATATATATTCAATTTAATGATAAACAGAGAAAAACATTATCACAGAAGCATACCACAAGAATCCCAAGATAATAGCTGCAATTGTTTGTTGTATTACTGCAAGAAAATGTACACTAGCTCCAAGCAATGATTCTCAAACATCCAACCCTCTCTATGACTTAGATTAGGCTACATATAGATCAAAAACCACTTTCCCCTCTCAGGGGTCGAATCCATCAAGATAGGAACAATTTACATCATTTTCTCTAACCAAACCTAAAACTAGGGAGGTTAAGAAACAAACTCTCCATTTAGCATTGACTGACTTTACTAGCATTAATGACCATCATAATTACATCAAATTTACATTTACAAGCCCTATTACACTTAGTTACATCATGTAGAAACCCAAATTGACTAATTACATCATGGAAAGTCAAGTTTGACTGATAAAAACCAAAAAATGACATTGCTGACAGAAGCGCAACGAATTTCCTCAGAAGTGCAGCGTGTCCGACAGAAGCGCAACGTGGACTTTGTAGGAAAATTTGAGGGGGTTTTCTTGGTCCATTTGCTGATCTGGAAACTGGTGATGGTAGCTTAGTGTGTCTACTTTCCTCCCAAAGTGTTAAACCTACAAAAATCCATTTTCTAGGCCTTCAAAAATCACTTTTCCCAATACTTCTCCAGAAGCATAGCTTGGGGTCTGAAAAAATGGAAGAAACTTGCTTTTGAGCATGTTTTTTGACCTTTCCTTCCAACTTGTGCACTAACATGGCACCCCATGTACATATCTGACTTTCACTCACCAAAAGCTATCCAACCATGCAAGAAATTCACCATTTGGAGGTCCTAGGAAGAAGTGCAGCATGAGCTCGTTGCGCTTCTGTACATCACAAAATTTCCAAAATACCCAAAATTTCAAAATTTGACAAAAAATCTTCAAAATTTCTTGAAATTTGTTTCTTTGACTCCTTGGGTGATGGGTTAGACAATCAAGGATTCATCAACAAGTAGATCCAAGTTGTCTCTCTTCCTTAGCTTCATTAAGTTTTGATTTAGCCTCTTTTTCATGTTTTTTACCCTAATCTAAGAAAGCTTGTTTCTTGTGCAGTAATGCATTGCCATGAGCCTTTGGAGCTTGGTGTTCCTATTGGCCCTCTTGAGAAGCTTTTCCAAGTGATCATTCACCTTGCCAAGCCAAAATTCCTTATCTTGTTCAATCTCAGCTGAAATTAGCTTATCAAAGTCCTGTTGACCTAGTGATGGAGATGGTTCACTTTCTTGCTCTTTCTGCCTCTTGATATTTCTTGTTCTTGGCCTCCTTGGTTTATTTGGAACCTCTTTATCATCAAGCTGCTCAACATCACTAACAGCCTTACCTTTTCCATCCCGCACCTCCAAATCTGCCTTAGGTTTAGTGACCACAAGCTGATTTACTTGAAGCTCCCTGTTCTCCTGCTGAAGAAATGCTATCATGAAGATAGCCTTTGAAAGTCTGTCCTTGAGCTCTATGATTTTTGCTTCTTTTTCATTTATAATCTCCTCAGGTGACTTGTGCTCCTCATGCTTTGCCATGTCATCCTCAAAGTGTGCATGCTCATCATCATGGAAGGGTGAAATATGTTGGTATTTTGAAGGAGCAAACACAAGCCTTTTCCCTCTATTGTAGGTTTTGGTCACCTCTGCCCTAGGTATCTTTGCCACTAATTCCCTCGGTGACTGTGCAACTGGTTTGCTTGAAGTGCCAACCTCTTATGGCTTTTGTGATGGTGATGGTGTACCTTGGCTGCTAGTGTTACAGGGAAAAGTGTCTATGCAGAACTGCTAATCCCACTAAGGTGTGGTAGCTACCTTAGAAACAAAGAAAGTAAAACTACTTTCGTTTTCCTTTATGAAAGATAGATGAGAGAAGAATAAAGGAGACCAACCTCTGTCTTGCGCTTGGTTCCTTGCTCGATTCCTCTCTCTTCTGATAGTCCTTTGCTACTCGCTTCCTTGTATACCCAGCTTCACAGAGTACCTGTAGAATCAAAGCAGCATAACACTATACGAGAACATGGATCTATTATCATAAACAATCTAAGATCAGATATAAATTGACCATACAGATGCACAAAACATAGATTACACAAGAGTATGGAGGAAAACTTGAATAGTTTTATTGATAATCAAGAAAGAGCCAAGAGAGTTACAACCAGTTGTTCTGACCCAGCATCATCCTCTCAGCAAGTAAGCCCTTCTTCACCTCATGCAAAGCTTAGATCACCCAACACTATGATGTTGCCTCAAGAAACCAACAACAATTCCTTACAAGATGCAAAATTCCAGCCTCTAGATCTCTGGGATGAGGGATCCATATATAGATATCTGTAAGGGAGATGAGTCAGCTTGTGATTTGATTAGTGTCTTCCCTCTGATAGTTCTTTCTTCCACTTGGAGATTGATGATCTCTTACTCATCCTTGGTCGAATTCAGAGAGGCAAGTGTCACAGGAGAAGTTTCTGGAATATTCCATGCCTTTCCACCTCGCGGATTGACACTGACATTTGTCTCTTCTCGCCCATTGCACCCCATAGAAGGGTTTTTTGAAATGCAACGCACCCACAGAGTGTACTTAGGTGAGATGCAACGCACTTTGCCTATGGAGCAGGTGAAATGATCCTGTTTTGACCAGTTCTGAGTGGTTATTCATGGAGAAATTCTGGGAGAAGCTGTAATCAGTTGACCTTGTTCCTTTAGGGGTTGGAACAACACTTTTAGGGACTTAGGAGCCCTTGGTTTATGGACATTTTATGCTTGGGGTTGTAGTGCCCAAAAATGTCTATAACAGTTGCCCCCTAAAGCATGAGGTCGTTAATATTTTTTGATGTCAGGTGAAATGCTTTATCATGAGGATCCGAAGTTCTTTCAAGCTGGGAGGAGACCTGTAATAAGATACAATACAATACATTATCTTCATAATATTTTCATGATCTAGCTGAGGCGGGCATTCCCATGCTCAACTTTATAAATTCATTTTCATGTACATAGGACAGACAATCGTCTGAGTGTAGACTAATGATTCTGGTAGAGCCATCATCCCTTTGATTGGATGATTATCTGTGCAACAATGATGTACATTTGATGCCTTTATTTTCCTGAATATATATCGCAGCCCGAATGGATGAAACTAGATCCGGGGCCTTCAATCTCGTTCGATCTTCACTCAAAGTACAAGTCGATCCATGTGAGAGATGTTCTGGAGTTGAACATGGAAAGACATCAAATGATTACCAGCCAATGATGTAAGCTGTTAACAGGCGTGAGAGGAATCACCGATAATGATAATGACCCTCAAGGTACTGCAGTACAATTCACATGGTGTGAATAAAGGACTTGGCGTTGAACACCACGCAAAATATTTCGGTCGAAGGACATTGATGTAAACCTGCTGCCAGAAGTGAGAAACTTGCCATTGAGGAATGCAAGCTTCAAAGTACTGAAAGGGGTGTTCCTAGATCGACTTCTTGGATAATGAGCTGATGTCGACAAGAAGTGATCCGTCAAAGGAGGGCCTTAATGAATCCCACATCAATGACACGGAACGGAGCAAATGATTTTAATGGAGGTGAAAACGGTCTGGTGATATAAGGTTCAGGGTGGCGATCATGAAAGAATGGAGCATAAATGTATTGCAACGGGTGAGACATAGGTGAATTCTCTGAGTGACTTCTTTTGAACATATCGGTGACACTGACGTGATGGATTGGTAGCATTAACGCCAAATGTGGATGGTGTGATGTGACCATGGTGATGTGACCGATGAATGAAACAACCCAACCCGACTTGGATGCGGAGTGAAAGTGTCATGTTCAAGAGCAACTTGCTACCAACAAAGCTTCTTCAAGTTTTCTTCCCAATTTTTCCCCAGTCATTGCTGACCAGTACCTCTTTATTTTTGTCAAGCTTGAGGAGGATAACATATGCTTGTTCTATAATTTTCCCTTCGGGCAAACCCATCGCTATGTTTTAACGAGCCTAGCGATAGTGAAACTTGTTCTTGTCTGCTATGGACAAGTTTGTCGCTATTAGGTTTTAACGAGTTTAACGACAAAGATAACTTAGTCCTTTTCAATTTTAGAGAGTCTAAAAAGGGACATAAAGGAAACTCCAAAAATCCTTTTTCGTCATCTAATCCCTTAAGTCCGAAAAAGTATAAAACAATACAGAAGGGATGAATTTTCGATACTTTTAACGAGCCGAACAAAACAAGCGCTCGATCGTTTTGTGTAATAATCCCTCAGGTCCAAAAAGATTAAAATCTAAAGGAGGGATAGCACTTCCGGTCCCTTTAACGAGCTGGAGAGGCCAATGGCTCGGCAATCTTTTCATATTTTACGAGTCAGTTGAAAAGTGCTTAAAGGAGACTCGTCTTTGAGGAATGAGTGATAAAATTGGGTAGCAGCTGATTCCAGGTAAGGTTTGGAATTTTCCAATCACGGCAGTGTTACAAGGATGTCTAATAGGATCACTCTTCGCAGCTATTCCTCAAAAGGGGTAAACAATCAAATGGAGGTGAATGATCGGCCAATACAGAGTGGAGGTGATGATGGGAACACGACCAAGGCTTTAAAGGCTGAAGTACTACAATCACGATGATTATTTACCGGGAATTGGTTCATTTTTTATTGAGCTTAAACGCTGGTGGAAACATGTGCTCATTGCTTATGTTTATTTTTTAACGAGCATGAAGTCCGCGTTAAAACTACTCGATATATCCAGTCGTATAATAAGAATGTCTCATGTATAAAAATGACAATTTTTAAATCTTTGCCCCACATCCTTTCTTTATGCAAGTTAGGAAACGACCAATCCTACGAGTTTAAAGGGTTAGAGGACCTACAAATTTAAAAAAATAAATGGTCGCTCTTCGCTTGCATGCCAAAAGGTTTGCATGCCCCCAGGTATAAAATAGAGTTTCAAGGTCACCTTCTATTCTACCGACAAGACATTTGTTTTATTAGGAAAGGTTTACCTCTTTCAGGTTACCAAAGATTGTTTTATCTGGATCACAAACAAAACACTTCTTCGGCGATGCCTACCGAAATAGACAAAGGCGAGTGGCACAGACGCCTCCACCCACATAACTTTGACAAGGGAATCTTATTCCAGTCCAACCTCCTTATCCAATCACGGACGGGAGCATCACACTAGTCATATATCCCTCGCGGAAACCTACCCTATATTTGAAGTTTTCCTGCCGAAACAGACGAGGGTGCATGCCCCCTGGGTTTCAGTCATGTCCTCCGAATCACTCGCGCTCATCAGGAGGACGGATTGGGGATTGATGAGACATTCCTTGCGTGAAAAGACCATTTAGGGATGGTATATGACTATTTTCTATGTGTGAACCGGGAAATGAAAGCTGGTCTACGAGCTTGACCACTCTTCCTTCGTGCGGAAAACACATTACTCTAAAGAGTGATGAGACAATGGCTCCCATGCAATAAATATAGTCTCGTCCAAGGAGTAGATTATAATCCAGGGGTCCTTGGACTACCATTACGTTCATATGAACAGTTTTCCCTCTCAATGTTATGGGCACATTGGGAAGGATCCCTAACGGTCGACTGGTTCCTTTGTCAAAACCTGTTAGATTTCTCATCTCAGGCAAAAGCGATGGCGAACCAAGCGCTTTCCAAGCAGTCGAGGAAAGGATACTCACATAAGCCCCTTCATCTATGATGGTACCGGCCATAACCATTCTATATACTTGAGCAATGATTCGGAATGGTATACTAGCCAGTAAACGGGGTCTGCCTAGCTGATTCCAGTCGAAGGAAACAACTAGGTTCCTTGGAGGTGGGACCGAATAGACGGCCGGGTACGACTCTGACGAACTTCCTTCCTGCGGTAAAGGAATGGGTAAATTGCCCCCATGTTCATCAGAGTCTGTGTTTACGAAAAGAATTTGGACGGTGTCATCCTTGTTCTCTTCGGTGACTGTATCATCTGAAGATGGAACCTCTGAAGGCAAGACCGGGTCAACTACCGCCTCGACCTTTTGACTTTCGTTTGGTATGGGTTCTGAAGGTTTATCTCCAATGGTAGATGCTTCGGCCGACCACCTGGGCGGGTCAGCCGGATTTTCAACTAGCGACGAACTCGGCAATAGTTTCTTATATCCAGGAGGAAGTCGTAACGGTGAAACCGGACGATCGTCCAAAGCTCTTTTAGCCTCATCTAAGAAGGGACAACGGTGGACAACGTGATCGCCTTCACACAGTTTACAAGGAAATTTGCACTTTCCTTTTTGTCCAGGGACTTCACTTTCACTAGTCGACGGTGTGTTTTCAACATGATCATCAGAGGTTGACGACACTGGGTTGTGCAAACGAGGAGACTAGTCCCTTAAGATCTGAGGGATGCAGGGACAATCTCTATGATAGTGGTCTCCTTTGCAAATGACACATGGCGATTTAGGCCTGGTCGGTGTAGTGTGTGGATTTTCGCTAGACGACGCTTGGTTGCCCCCTTTCGCTTTTGGCTCATTCTTCTTCTTCACTTTTTTCTTCTTTTCCTTCTTCTTCTCATATACTTGATTTTTGGCTTCACCAGCCCCATCAAGCGAAGAGGTAGGAGGAGAAGAAGAATTGGACGAAGTAGAGGGTTGGGGGGTAACTTTGGAATTGTCTAGTTGCTGACTCGATTGTTCAGGAATCGTGGTGTTCTGAACGACGGAGGTTGAGAAAAGCCATACAGGCAAGCCAATCATCAATCCTGGAAGTGACAATGTGGCCATGTGGGGTGCACCAACATCGCCCCAAGAGGAGAAGGGACTAGGATTTCCTCTAAGGGGAACTCCTTGGTTGGTAGACTCCATTTTCTCAACCTAAGACCAACGTAGGAAAGGTGACGATTATTCCGTTTAAAATAAATTTTAGACGCTTTGACACAACTTGTTTTTTCAATTTTAAAGAGTTGAGAAAAAACAAAAGATGACTCTAGTTGCCTTCGATTTTTAATGAGCTTGAAGTGAAAACTGCTCAGATGGACCTTTTCCGTTAAGGAGTCTGAAAAGGAACGAAAGGGACTGCTCTGGAAATCTAGGCAGAGGGATTACCAAACCAATTGCAAAACTGCAGAATACGTTTTACGGTACGATAGTCAATCTTCCCGAATGCTGTGTTTAGTGCATTGCAATCGATAGGGCGGCAGACACGGCTTCCTAAGGCTAAAGGATTAAGCCTATTGTGGTCTCCCAAAATATACTCGACGGTACGTGGGATCACAAGTCCGTACTGGCACTTATCGTCTCAAAGTGGAGGAATCACCCAACAACCAGTGAGAACAACAGTTACCAGGCTTTACGATGCCGGAATACGTCTCTAGCCTAGACTTCTAGATGTTGTGCGTTAGGTTCCAAAGCGTTGTTAGATTCATTAAATTTATTTTATAGTTGATCTTGCTTAAGAAATTTGCCTTTCAGGTTCACCGCGTGATGTAGATGTACAATTCCTAAAATGCAATCTAAGATGATAAACAGTCTTTTTATCTTCTTTGTGCAATGAAAATCCTAGCTACTAAGGAAAGAGAGACAGTATTCTTTCACAAAGAGCATAGAGCACACACTATATGCACTGTCCTAAATCAAACCAATCAAACAGTGTAAATGCAAATGCACATGCATGTATTTGTTTTCAGCCTTCTTAATATGTGAATGATAAAAATAAAGCTAATGTGCAAATCTGAATTACTTTTCAAAGCGACAATTACTAACAAGTTTATTTTCAAAATCAAAATGGAGACAATGACAACACTTTGCGGTTTGGAAATGAAAACTTGCTTTCGACACTAGAAAAAATACAAATTCAGATCAAATACAACAGTAACAGGGTAATCGATTGTCAAGAGCAATCATCCTCTATTCTATGACTGAAAACGACACTTGCGACACTTTCAAATCAAGAAACGACAGTACAATTACGTTACTTTTTTTCAAAGGAGAATTGAAAATGACTCAAGAAATACACAAAAAATTTACAGTTCTTTGCACAATGGAGGCGGAATATCAGTAAGGAAAGGGGTTTCAAACAGAGGTATACTGACTACAGGCAGCAAAATTCTTGAATAGATCTGAAAAGAGTGAACACAGAAACCAACATTCAAGAACAATGCCTAGTCTGATCAGCGCACTTGTAACACAGTGAATTTGAAATGCAGCGCACCTACTAAACTCGGGAAGTGCGTTGAATTTCAGATTCATAGAACAGAAAGTGTGCTAGGCCAGGGACGAGACTTTGCTTGGGTTCCGGGTCACAGTTTGCAGTTCAGTTCAGGGATTTTGGCCGAGCAAGTGGTAATCAGTAAATCAACAACAGGGGTAGATCTAAGGAGGTTACTAGAGCCACCACGAGGGAAATTAGAGATTTTGTAAATCAGTTGTTTAATTCATAAACAAAACCTGGAGATTGACTGAAGCGACATTTATCTACTTTGCAAATGCAGTTCGAAAGCTACCTGGCTCAACTTCAGGCTCCGTCTGTAAGTTTATAAATTAAACAAATGTAGATAGACAAACAACCCAGTCGCTCCCCAGTGGAGTCGCAATTTTGTTACAGGGAAAAGTGTCTATGCAGAACTGCTAATCCCACTAAGGTGTGGTAGCTACCTTAGAAACAAACAAAGTAAAACTACTTTTGTTTTCCTTTATGAAAGATAGATGAGATAAGAATAAAGGAGACCAACCTCTGTCTTGCGCTTGGTTCCTTGCTCGATTCCTCTCTCTTCTGATAGTCCTTTGCTACTCGCTTCCTTGTATACCCAGCTTCACAGAGTACCTGTAGAATCAAAGCAGCATAACACTATACAAGAACATGGATCTATTATCATAAACAATCTAAGATCAGATATAAATTGACCATACAGATGCACAAAGCATAGATTACACAAGAGTATGGAGGAAAACTTGAATAGTTTTATTGATAATCAAGAAAGAGCCAAGAGAGTAACAAACAGTTGTTCTGACCCAGCGTCATCCTCTCAGCAAGTAAGCCCTTCTTCACCTCATGCAAAGCTTAGATCACCCAACACTATGATGTTGCCTCACGAAACCAACAACAATTCCTTACAAGATGCAAAATTCCAGCCTCTGGATCTCTGGGATGAGGGATCCATATATAGATATCTGTAAGGGAGATGAGTCAACTTGTGATTTGATTAGTGTCTTCCCTCAGATAGTTCTTTCTTCCACTTGGAGATTGATGATCTCTTACTCATCCTTGGTCGAATTCAGAGAGGCAAGTGTCACAGGAGAAGTTTTTGGAAGATTCCATGCCTCTCCACCTCGGGGATTGACACTGCCATTTGTATCTTCTCGCCCATCGCACCCCATAGAAGGGCTTTTTGAAATGCAACGCACCCACAGAGTGTACTTAGGTGAGATGCAATGCACTTTGCCTATGGAGCAGGTGAAATGATCCTGTTTTGACTAGTTCTGAGTGGTTTTTCATGGAGAACTTCTGGGAGAAGCTGTAATCAGTTGACCTTGTTCCTTTAGGGGTTGGAACAACACTTTTAGGGACTTAGGAGCCCTTGTTTTATGGACATTTTATGCTTGGGGTTGTAGTGCCCAAAAATGTCTATAACAGCTAGGTTGACTAGTAGCAGGCAAAAGTGAAGCTGATTGGATGAATGCCTCCCAAGGCATGTTGATCTCTGAAAGCTAATGGAAGACAATGACTTTGACCAAGCCATGGTGAAACAAGTTAGATTGATGATCCTTCCCTTTACTCTGTACCTTCTCTGTCATCTTGACAAGGCTTCTATACAAATAATGAGGCAAGTTTAGAGGTTTGATTGCTGTGAAGTGCATTAGGAGCCTTATGTGGTACTGATAAAGTCTTGAAAACCTTCCTTCACAGGTAAAGTACCTCATTATCATCTTCATTAATGGAGCATACCTATCAAGAATTTGTTTAAAGATAAAAATGTGTTTTGGAGCATCCTTATCGATCCAAAATGGATCTAGTATAGACTCTAAGTCAAAAATATTCCTCACAGAGGAAAATGAAAGCCAAAAGATGCTCTTGAAAATAGTCTCATTGCATAGATCTCTTCATTCTAAATCTAACGCAATTTGAATGGGCGAAAACGGACTTCGGATGAAGAAGTTATTGTAAAACGAAATTTGCCCATTGTCCTTTGAAAAGGAGGCATTTTCTTATTAAATGGGACTTAAGAGAAATATGTGCTCTTTAAGGGAAATCACATTGTAAAAGGATCAAAGGGAGGACTTAAACGGAGGTGGAAGGACTCCCCGATAGTGATCTCCGATATATGGCATCGGAGGAAGGCCTTCGTGCGACATCGGAACCCTGGGTAAGCCAAATTACGATGTGCCGATATTGCGATGTGCGATAAAGTAATCGACAATGGAGTGGTATGGAAGCAGACCTGAAATACTATATTCTGCAGCCAAAAACCCTTATCAGATCCGTAAGACATATCAGATCGGAGCTTTGAAGGGATAAAGGCATGGCGGGAGGACATTGCGATGTGTGATATGCGATGCGCCAATAGCGTGATCAGTGATCGGATCACAACAATGCAGAGGGGAGCACTATACCATGTGACATGTGATAAAAACTAGACTTGATAAGTTTATAAGCATGATTTCATAAGTTTTGAAATTCAGATTTACAGGATTTCTATGTATTCTCGTGTAATTGGGTTTTTTGGCCATATGCAATGCAATTGCGATATGCGATGGAAAGGCGGACCCGATAGGATTTTTAAGCATGATTCTATATTATTTGAGATCCGGAAAAACACCCCATGATGGATTTTCATCAATTTTCCTGTGTATTGCATTACGTGTTCGAACGCGGGATTTCTGCAGGAGGAAGGTTGAATGGTTGGGTTTCCTGTGCCTGTCGGTTCCTTTCCAATTGTAAACTGCTTCTTGTAAGGAAACAGGTTGGCTTCCATGCGTTAGGCAACTGTAACTGATGTGTATTAAAAACACAGAGAACAAAATTAAAGGGGATTCACGCAGAGGCTGAGCAAAAACACAGAAAGCACAAAGAAAGAGGATTCTCGGAGGCTTAGGGAAAGTAATGCTCAGAGGAAGCTTAGAGAAGCTCGTGAAGCTCAACATAGCCACCAGAGGTTGGAAGGTAGAGCTAGAGCACTGACAGAGGCATAACCACTTGAGGTTGGAGGCAGAGCCACAGAGCCGGAGGGCTCAATGGAATTCTACAAGCAATGAAGCTGTAATGAAGTCAAAACAACAAAGAGATCGAAATGATCAAGCTGTTGTTGGTATCTGATGTGTGCTGAAGACAAAAGAAGGAATTCCATAGATAGTTAAAAGAATTTCGAGGGAGTTGGTGCAAGCAAGGAGCTCAAGATAGCCTAGAGCGCTGATTGAAGGAATCTAGTCCATAGAAGCCTAGATTTGTCTGCAGAGTATGGACAACCAACGGGATAAGATGGTATTCTAAACCCATAGGTTCAGTTGTAAACCAATGGAGTTGAGTGTAGCACTTTTAAGAGAATTGAAGCCATAATCTGAAAGAGCCTAATCGAGTTGATTATAGCTCAAGGAGATGTAGCCCAAGAGGTTTGGGTGAACTCCATATTATATTGCTGTTATGTGTGATTGTGTATTGCTGCATTGTATTTGCTGTTATATGTTTTATATCAGTTCAAGCAAATAAACTTAAAGCACTTAACAGTTAAAGTACAAACACAAGCATACACCTATTTCAAGTTATTTATTCCACAAATTATCAATCATAAGCTAGATCTTGGGAATATATATAAGTTTTGGAGTGGGAGAGGTTCTTGTAAGCATGACAAGAAGCCTTTAGGTCCCCATTTTAGATCAGATGGTATCAGAGCCAAAGGTTGATTAACCCCATCTTCAAAGAAGGTTATATCAGAATTGGTTATACCAGAGCAAGTGGTCATGAAGCAGGTTGCATCATAATGCAAGTGGTATCAGATCATAATGCTTATTTGACTTGAAAAATTTTCAAACATTAGAAAGAATTTCGCTGTTTGATTGTTGTAAACTGACAGTTGTGTGAGTTTGCAGAGGTGAAGGGAAAGCTATTGATAGCTAAGTCCAGGAGAGGACAAGAAGAAAGAAGGGTTGAAGGAATTCTTCTTATCCCAAAGGACCTCAAAGCAATCCTTGAAGCACAAGAGGTTTGTTTCAAAAGGTTGCTTGAATAAGCTCTTTGTTAATCTTGTTTGAAGATCTTTTGTTCATTTTGATAATGACAACTTCTACAAGTGAGTCCTCAAATTCTTCTTTCTTCACAAGATTCTTTGATGAAGATATGAAGCAAGACTTGTTCACCATGATGGATATGGTGAGAGAAATGTATGAGGATGGAAGGAAGAGCACCATACTTAGAGAGCAGTTGAATTCCATGAAGGAAGAGAAGCAGTTGCTTTCTGACAAATTGCAGGAAATGGAGAGGCAACTTCATATTGCAAATATGAACCTGGAAAGGATGCATGAGTTGGAGACACAGCTCTTTGTTGCAAAGGAAGCCTTAGTCAAGTATCAGCTTGAAGAAGAGGTAAATAATTCCAGTTTGTCTTCAATTTCCTCTAAGAATGTTTATATTGGTTCTTTTGAAAAACATACTAGAGGCATAGGTTCCAAGTTAATGTCCAAGATGGGCTATGAAGGAAAAGGCTTGGGAAAAAATGCACAGGGTATTGTTGAGCCAATAATAGTTTAAGAAAGGCCTAAGTATTTGGGTCTTGGCTATGGACAAGCTTATGGAGAAAGTTCCAAAGCTGCCATGAAGACCATTGAAACAGTTCCAAGAAGGAGTTTCATTGCAGGTCTTCTACCTCAAGAGTGTGAAGATTGTATTCTTGGGGAATGCAATAGTGTGAAGCATACTTTGCAGAAAGAAGGTGTATATTAGCATACACTTGAACCAGAGAGTTGTGGAAACTATGAAACCATTGAAGAGGTTGATGGTGTTCCAAAGGGAGCTACTTCTTCATTCAATTCACCTCCTCAAGAAGGTAATAAAGGTGAAAGAGAAAGGTATAAATTTGGTTCTAACCATATTCCTTTTGATTATATTAAGCATGATGAATTTCCATATAAGCATGGGAAAAGAATTGCATGTTCCTTTTGTGGTTTGGTTAACCATAATGTTTCTAGATGTTGGAAGAGAATGGCCACATACAGGAAACTTTTGAAGGAAAGGAAGCAAGAAGCCAAAGGTCCATTGGACAAGGAAAATCATGCTGTCAAGAGGATGCACATGTGTTGCACTTACTGCCATAAGCAAGGACATATTGCTGCAAAATGTTGGACTCTGAATCCAACAATGCTTCCACAAAACTTGAAGAAGGTGGAAAGATAAAATGGCAGGAATGGAAAAAAAGATTCCATGATTGATGTGTTTCAGAATGATTCACATGTTGATGCTGATGTGAAGACAAAGGAAGGACCTTTGAAATGGATTGGTAAGAAATGGTTAGAGTTCTTATCCAATTAAAGTTTCATATCTTTTGATGTGAACAGAAATGTATCACATCTATTTGCATTTCTTTATTAATGGAATGCAAGTTGCAGGGTTTTACCAAGAAGGTGAATGGAAAAAGTTGAGTAGGAGACTCACCTTATTGCTGCAACATTATGTTCATTTCAGCTTCGAAAGTACAGTGTACTTAAGCGAAAGTTGAAGGATGAAACATTATATTTCATTTCAGCTTTAAAGTACAGTGTGCTTAAGCGAAAGTTGAAAGATGAAATGCATGCATAAGCTTGATATGCATGAACACAGGGATGTTGATGATTTCCTTGTATTTAAACATGTATGTGTGATTAACTTGAAGGGTTGATTACTTTGATTTTAAGCATGCATGTAATGTTAATGTTGACTTGGAAAAAGTTGATTTGGTCTCCAAGATGGAGATAATGATTAAGTGTTTCATATTTGAAAAAGAACTTTAGAATTCTTTTTCTACATGCTTGACTTGAAGGGTCAATTGTTTTAAAGGCATGTTTTGTTGGCTTGTTATCTAGTCAATCATTTGTATGCAGAAGCTCGACATAGCCACTAGAGGTTGGAAGGCAGAGCCAGAGCGCTGACAGAGGCATAGCCACCAGAGGTTGGAGGTAGAGCCACAGAGCCAGAGGGCTCAATGGACTTCTACAAGCCATGAAGCTGTAATGAAGTAAGAACAGAAAAGAGATCAAAATGATCAAGCTGTTGCTTATGTCTGATGTGTGCTGAAGACAAAAGAAGGAATTCCAGAGATAGTTAAAAGAATTCTAAGGGAGTTGGTGCAAGCCAGGAGCTCAAGATAGCCCGTAGCGTTGATTGAAGGAATATAGTCCAGAGAGGCCTAGATCTATCTGCAGAGTATGGACAACCAGCGGGATAATATGGTATTCTAAACCCATAGGTTCAGATGTAAACCAGTGGAGTTGAGTGTAGCACTTGTAAAAGAATTGAAGCCATAATCTGAAAGAGTCTAATCGAGTTGATTAGAGCTCAAGGAGATGTAGCCCAAGAGGTTTGGGTGAACTCCATATTATATTGCTGTTATGTGTGATTGCGTATTGTTTCATTGTATTTGTTGTTGTATGTTTTATATCAATTCAAGCAAATAATCTTAAAGCGCTTAACAGTTAAAGTACAAACACAAGCATACACCTATTTCAAGTTATTTATTCCACAAATTATCAATCATAAGCTAGATCTTGGGAATATATATAAGCTTTGGAGTGGGATAGGTTCTTGTAAGCATGACAAGAAGCCTTTAGGTCCCCATTTCATATCACTTATAATGTGGCTTTAGGAAAGCTTTGTAGTTCTCAATGTCTAAATCCATCCCATTAAACTAGATTTCTCGATGAGTTGGAATACATGTAGCTATAGAAATGGCATCTGTTGAAATGAGGAAGTCTACCTCGATAATGCTGGCCTTATCCCTCCTGAAGTTGGTGGCAAAGAGGCTTGCCAATTTGAGATTGGAACCTACTTCTTAGATTTTCTCACAGAAACCTAGGCAACCCACATCTTAGAAATATTTATTAATGAAGGGTGAGGCCATGATTTCTTGGACCTATGATGGCTCATACCTAGACACTTTCCCACCCTTATTATACTTTTTCTTCTCAATGTCATTGTTTCCAGTTTCCATGGTTAAAACCCTAGCTAAGTGGGAAGGAGAGGGAAAGGGTATGGCTGCAAAACAGGGGACAAGGGACTGGGGTGTGGAAATGTAGGAGATGAAGGGGAATAGGTGAGGGAAGTGTTTCAGGGAAGTATGAAAGGTGTAGATGAGTGAAGGGGAGTAGGAAACTTATGGTTTTACCACTGATTTGACAAAATTTCACATGGAAATGAAAAACGTAGTGAAACCTTAGGAGAGGGAATTTTACCTGAATTTTTTTGAGAAGATAGATGCAAGAGAAGAGTGCCAACTGATACTTAATTGTCCAAAAGGTATTGAAAGCCTTGAATTTTTGAGATGAAACCTTGTGGATGGTTGCTTTGCATCCAATTCAAAAATGCAACAATGGATACCAGAAACGTAGCGTAGGAGGAAAAGCGTAGTGTAGGAGGGTAATTTAGGATTTCAAGAAAGAATTTGGTTACTTTGAAGGCTAGAATGCAATTCAATGGTGGAGAGAGCTCTTATGAAAGTGAAATGAACAATTTTAATGCTTTGAATGGTCTTTTATAAGTTGGAGGTCGATTTTTGCTTAATTCATGGAGGTGACATCATTGATCTTTTTGAGAAATGATGTGATGTGACTACAACATGATCTTATTTGAAATGAAATGTTACCTTTACCTTTATTCCCTTTGTTCCTAAGCTACTAAATCCATTTAATGATGACTCAAATGATGAACATGACTCCTTTTGCTTTAAATTAATGACATTATGATGAAAAATGAAGTGGAAACCTAGACCATGACCTAAATGATGACATATTAACCATTTCATGACCTAAGACACCTGAATGAATACATGACCATGATGAGTGATGGAGACTACGAATAGGTGGAGGGAGTAGCAGTGACCTAGGCTCACTAACCAGTGACCAAATTTTTATTTGAAAACCTATTGAAACTATAAAAAATTGACCTAGGACCCTAATCAACAATTTTGAAAGAGTACATTTGATCATTGGTGACTGACAGGAATGACAGACACTAATAGGATGGATGCCCAACTGACTCACATAAAGCATCACATTTTGTGTATTTCCACGTCCTCCGCCCCTTCAGGCTCTAGTGATAGGGATCCTGCATTAGTAAACTCTTCTAATTGACTGCAACTAGATGACTTTTGTTAGTTCTTTTTGTTAGGATCTGCTCATAGACTCTTTGATGGTGTTGTTGAAATTACAATCATTAGAGTTTTGGTCTTGTTATTCTATTGACAAATGATAAAAAATACCCGGTGTCTCACTATGCATGTTGAGACCATCTAGATTAACGATACATGTCAGTAAATGGGTGAACTATGTAATAGTGTTTTGGTTGATGTGAGGTAGTAAAATCCAATGTAAAAGAAAACAATATTAAAAAGAAAAGAAAAATACATATTTATATTTAAAAAAATAATTTTTTGTTTTTGTTTTGTTTTTGTTGTTAATTTATGAGGAAATTTGAATGTGTGGCTTTTTCACAAAAGTGTTTTAACAATAAACCTATTCACCATCAATTCAAAACTTCAAAAATTTAAAATAAAACATTTTCATAAAAATTGTAAAATCAGAATGTTGAAACCCTCTAAAAAATATCAATATGTGTAATATTAATTTTTTTTCTATGTATAAATAAAATAAAATATTTATAGCCCTAAGGGTTAGCTCAGATGGTTGAGTTCCCGTTGCTAAAAGCACCTCGTTAATGGGAGGCCACGATATCAATTCTCCTTGACACCCTCAGGGTTAGGCTTTACTAATACGTTGGTGGGAAGTGATCCTTTCAGGTGCATCTTCGTTAATGGGAGGCCACAATATCAATTCTCCTTGACACCCTCGGGGTTAGGCTCTACTAATACGTTGGTGGGAAGTGATCCTTTTAGTTGCATCTTCGTTAATGGGAGGCCATGATATCAATTCTCCTTGAAACCCTCGGGATTAGGCTCTACTAATACATTTGTGGGAAGTGATCCTTTCGGGTGCATCTTCCTGGATATTTCCTCAGAAGAAAAAAATAAAAATTTTTTTAATTTTTATTTTATTTTATTTATTTATTTATTTTTTTTATATTATTTATTTTAAACATTTATAATTATTTATTTTAAAAAATATATATAAATTTAGCCCACGGGGAGCAGACCGTGGCATGGTGTTATGTTAAGGCACTTCGTGGTGTAAAGGTTGTCGGTTCCAAACTCCGTGGGCAAAAATCTAGCCATGCTAAGGGCTGCTGTGGCTTAGGCTAGGTGTGATCCCTAAGTTTTTTTGACTCCTTAGATACCCCTAGGTCACAACTATTCAAACCACACTAGTCATCTCAATACTCACGTAACCTAGCATATATATATATATATATATATATATAACATAATATCTTAATTTTTTTTATAATATTAATTTTATCATTTATAATATAAAAATTAAAAAAATAATTATACAAATTTTTTCTAACAATTCAAAATTTCAAAATAAAGCAAGGAAAATTAAGAGATAAATAATATTGTTTTCACAAATTTCATTGTGAAAACAATATTAAAGCCTTCATAAAAAATTGAAATGAAAGTGAATATGTTGTGCTAAAATGGTGCGCTTTTTGGTGAACACCCTACCTCATTAGTTGTAATGAAGCTTTATAACTTTATTTCTTTGGCAGTATTTCCTTCAAATTGATATGGATAAACTTAGTTTCAAGTGAATGAGATGTCAATTGAAACTTGTTTTGCACAACCATTTGTCTTATACAAAGTTTATGTGCATTGTACATTATCGAGATAGAGTTAAATGAAATTGTATTTGTGGCAGTGAAGGCAGTGGAATATGGAACAAAACCTTATTGTTATCTCTCAAGTGAAGGCAAGGGAATATGGAGCAAAACTTTATTGTTATCTCTCAAATGATGTCCTGTTTTCAACAAGAATGTTTTCTTTTGCAGAAAAAAATGGTATTTTGATGATCTATAATTTGTGATTTAGTATTAAATTATTTTTTAAAGACAATTATTAATATTTATGAATAATAAAGAGTAACAATTGTTTTACTATTTTTTTTAGGCTTCGGTGGAAAGAACTTGGCTAGGGTTTCTGCTGTCGGCCCTCTCTGCGTGTTCTGAGCTGCGCTTGGGTTTCCGCTGCGTGGCTGCCCCTGCGGCAGCCGGCCTCAGGCCTGATCCTATGGAGATGCAGGGTCCTCCTAAGGATCTGCCTTCTACTCCTGCCATTGACGCTTTCAACCAGCTTCTTGCCGGTTTGCCTCAGAAGAAAAGAAGCGAAGCAACAAAATTCGTTAAGAAGCTCGATGAAATTCCTGAGATCTCTTTGCCTCCAGAGACCCCCATTCAAGTAGCTTTATCTCTGGCTGATCGTGGTCTCATTGGCCAATTCACGGGACTTTGGCCTTCTCCGAAAACTACTGAGCAATGGGTCAACAGGAACTGGGCTCCTCTGATCAAGCAAAGTGTTACCTCTTACTTTCTTGGGCGAGGGTACTTCCTCTTCGAATTCTCCTCCAAAGAAGACAAAGATCTGATCTTCCAAAATGGGTCGTATTTCATGGGCTCTCAGGGCCTCTATCTGAACAAATGGACTCCGGACTTTGATCCGACTGTCGATGTTCCCAAGGCTGTCCCGGTGTGGGTTCGTCTTCCAAATCTACCAGTTCACTGCTGGAACTGGGATTCCTTGAAACACATTAGCAACACTCTTGGGAAATTCATAGATCGGGAAAATAACAAGGATCAGTACGACTGTGCTAGGATCTGCATAGAAGTAGATCTAGAGGTGGGTCTCCCAGAGGCAATCAAAATCAAAGTCGACAACTGGTCTCATGTGCAGATCTTGGATTATGAGCAACTGCCATTCAAATGTAGGAAATGCCATGTTCATGGACACTTTGCTAGAAACTGTCCGTCCAACACAGAGCCAGAGAAAGGGAATGAAGAGGGTTGGAATCAAGTCAAGCGAGCAAAAATCAATCACAAAGGGCAAAAACTGGGAGGACCCTCTGGAAAAGGCTCTCTTCAGGCTAATGTTCAACGCCCCCCACCCAAAAAGGCGCAAGAAAACAAATTTGATCCGCTAAGCCAACAGACAGAAGCTACTCAAGAGATCGAGATCCAAAAACCAGTTTCTCCAAGCAAAGGTACTCCCTCAGCCTCCCTTAAAGGAACAAGTGCTGAAGATCCCAAAGGTATGACTTTAGAAGATGAGGAAGAAGAGCAGGAAACAGACGAGTCAGAGGAGGAAGGAGAAATAGGAGAGTCCCAAACCTCGGTAAGAAGATCTACAAGAGGCCGTAAAACTGACAGGGAAAAAAGAGAGCAGGAGACTTACAAAGACAAGCTACAGGGCAGCCAGCCAACTCTGGAAAAACTGCTAGCCTCAAAGCCTAGGATGTTGAAAAATCAGCCCCAAGGCTCCAAGGGAGCCCACCAGAAACATAAATAATGAAGGTCATCTCCTGGAATTGTAGAGGTATGGGGAGTAAAGTTAAGGAAGAAGCCATGAGAAACTTAATAAGAACAAAAACTCCAGACATACTTCTCGTCCAGGAGACTAAGCTAGAAGACATAGTCTTCCTGCAAGCAAGCAAGAAACTTTGGTTTAAAAGTGAAGCAAGAGAAATCTGTGCCCGGGGCACCTTGGGAGGGATTGGCACTCTATGGAACGCCAACAAATTTGCAGTCACCTTTGAGGCTAGTAATAATCACTGGTTGCTACTAAAAATTCAGAATCTGGATACTAAGGAAATATTTTGCCTTTTCAATGTATACTCTCCAGTCAATGTCGGGGAAAAAAAGGATTGTTGGGATTCTATAGGGCACCAAGTAGACTTGATAAACTTGGAAAATATAATTAATGTTGGAGACCTTAATCTCACTCTTCACTCGTCTGAAAAAGGGGAGGCAACGCAGTCCGAGATCCAGCAAGGGAATGTGCGGAGGATCTTATGCAGGACTGGGACTTGCTGGATATTAAACCTTCTTTCGATAAGTTCTCTTGGTCTAACAAAAGAGTGGGCCCTGGTCATATTGCTGCCAGATTAGATAGATTTTTTATTAAAGCTCCTATCTGTTACTAGGTTTAGAACCCAGAATGAACATTCTTGCTAGCGGCATCTCGAACCATAAGCCCTTAAAGTTAGAGCTCCTAGCCCATCTTGATCTGGGTCCTATTCCCTTTAGATTTAGTCCCCTCTAGGTCAAGGAGCCAGACTTCATGCAAACAGTCAAGGATAGTTGGAGTCAGCCTGTCAAAGGATCTCCTTTCTTTATCTGGGAGGAAAAGCTTAGAAGGGTAAAAGGAGTTCTAAAACGATGGGTCAAAACCCTGCCCAACCCTGATACAGAAAGAAAAAGACATTAAATCCTCTCTTGCCTCTCATCAAACTCATATGGAGAACGCTATAGTCACAGAGGAGTTGTTAGATCAAGAGGCTCATCTGCAACAGTGCTTTCATAAGGCCTGCTTAGCTGAAGAAGAATACTGGAGATTAAAATCTCGAAACCTCTGGCTCAAAGCAGGGGACAGGAACACTGCTTTTTTCCACAAGCAAGCCCAGGCCAGGAAATGCTTCAACACTATTTATGAGATTAAGGAGGATAATGACACTCACAAGGATTTTGAAGACATTAAGAAAGCAACCTTTTCTCACTTTCAAAACTTGTATAGTGAAGATAAGTATCCGCACCAATACTCAGATCTGTTACACATTATTCCTTCTGCAATTTCTCCTCGTATGAATGAGATCCTTGTGGCAAAATGCACTAAAGATAAAGTTAAAAAGGCCCTTTTTGATATGGATCGCGATAAGGTCCCTGGGCCGGATGGCTTCTCTACCAGGTTTCTCCAAGTTTGTTGGCCGATTGTTGAAAAGGATCTTCTCAAAATGGTTCAAAAGTCTCAAAATACTAAGAAAATAGGAGGCAACACAAACTCTGCTTTCTTAGCCCTCATTCCCAAGGAAAAAGGTGCCAACAACTTCAGCAGATTCCATCCGATTTCCTTATGAAATACTGGGTACAAGTTAATCACCAAAGTAATTGCAAATAGACTGAAGCTCATTCTTCCCAAAATAATTCCAGAGAATCAAGGAGGCTTCATCAAAGGAAGGCAGATCCTGGACAACTTCACCCTTGTTTAAGAGGCAATTAATTCAAGTCTTCTTCGAAAAGAACAAGGTATGGTGATTAAACTCGATTTAGCAAATGCCTTTGATCGAGTAAATCATAGCTTTCTTTTAAAAGTCATGAGAAAGTTTGGGTTTGGAGAAAACTTCATTAAATGGATCCGGGCATGCATCTCGGAGCCATGGATTGCTCCTCTTGTAAATGGAAGAGCCACTGATTTTTTCAAAGATTCGAGAGGGCTTAGGCAGGGGTGTCCTCTTTCCCCTCTGCTATTTTTCATCCAAGCCTCTGTTCTCAGCTTCCAGTTAGACAAAAAGATGCAAGATCAAGATATTAATGCACTGTGTATTGCAAGAGGGGTCAAAAACATAAATCACGCCTTATTTGCGGATGACACTCTGCTTTTGGGTACTACCTCTCTTTCCTCTGCCTCTAAATTTAAAGCAGTTTTGGATGAATTCAGTGAGGCCTCAGGAAGCGTTGTAAATAGGAACAAATGTCACATCTTCAGCTGGAACACTTCGCCCAGATTGCTCACTGCTATTTCTAGATGTTTGGGTTTTGCAGCCTCCTCTTCTTGGACCTCTTTCAAATACTTGGGCCTTCCTGTTTTTCATAAGAGACCTGCAAGCAAAGACTGGCTCCCTTAGCTTGAAAAATTCAAGACTAGGATCCAAGCCCGGGGTTACTCCTGGCTCAACACTGCTGGCAAATCTGTCCTAATTAAATCTGTGCTCACCAGCCTCCCTCTATTTCAATTTGTTGGGCTTCTCACTCTGGCAATCATATTAAAAAAAATGGAAGAGTTCATGCGGAGGTTCTTTTGGAAGGGAGGAAAACAGAATGAAAACAAGATTCCCCTTATCAGTTGGGAAACCATCTCCAAGCCACTATGGGAGGGTGGTTTGAATTTCAAAAACCTCTGTCAGTAGAATGTGGCTATGGCAGCTAAAATTATCTAGAGGATCATTGTGCCCAAGCCTGGCTGGGCCCAATTGGCTCTCTAGAAAAAGTATTTCAGAGGTCCTCGTTCTAGCTGTTTAGACAATGTGACTCATTTCCCTAACTCGTCTTGCCTTAAATTGTATGTTAAAGCTGCTCCTTTAATCAATGCACACTCCTACTGGATCCCAGGAAATGGAAAAAAAGATCAACATTTGGACTGATAAAATCATGAATATGGACCTAATTGAAGACAGAGCCTCCATTAGAGTGCTGCGGTGCTGGATGGATAGAGAGGGGTTGTGTTCATTGTGGGATATTTCTCTTTGGAGCGATTCTGTTTGGGCAGGTTGGAAACGTATTGAGGTGTCGGCTCATCTGATTAACGAATGGTCCGCACTGCTCGACCTCCTTCATGGCCTGGTGCCCACGCATATGAGGAAAAGAGATTCGAAAGGCTGGGGGCCGGATGCCAGAGGCTACGCTGTCTCCATGGGATATGCCAAGTTGAATGAGAGGCCATACGTTCCCCCCGACCCAACACCTTGGTAGGGTGTCTGGCGTTTTCCTTCATGGCCCAAAGTCGACTTCTTTGCTTGGCTTCTTTGCCATGGAAAAATCCTAACGTATGACATATTGCAGAGGAAAGGGTTCTATGGTCCCTCCATCTGCTCGTTGTGCAACGAAAATGCAAAGACAACAGTCCATTTAATCCTTGAATGCAACTTCTCTAAGCAGATCTGGTTATCCTTTATTCGCAATTTGGATCCCAACTTTTTGCTTCCTTGTTCTACTACTGATCTTTTTTCTAATTGGGCAATCAGATATCTTGGCCCACCTCCTAAAAATCAGATAATCAAATCTGCATGGGCTGTCCTCCCAAAGGTTATTTGTTGGCAGATATGGCTAGAACGAAATAGAAGAATTTTTAGAAATACTAATCAGAATCATAAGGCCTTAGAAATCAAGATCAAATGCCATTTAAAGGAGTGCTTGACTGATATAAAAGATGATTCTAATCTCAGCCAACAGGACATTGCTTGGGGATCATTCCTTGATTTGGAATTTCAATCAGCAATTAGAAATGTCCCTCCTCTTAAAGACTGGCAAATAAGGAAATCTAAAACTGACTTTCAAGACTAGCTCAAATCGCATTCAAGGCACTCTCTCTTTTTTGATGGGGCAGCAAAGGGCAATCCGGGCAAAGCTGGTGCAGGAGGTGTTGTTGTAAATCCAATTGGGGAAAAAATTCATTCCTTTGCTTGGGGGCTTGGACATTCATCCAGCGTTCAAGCTGAGGCTTTGGCCCTCTTTCAAGGCCTCAAGATCCTCAAAGATTTAAATATAAGTGAAGCTAATGTTATAGGTGACTCCCAGATCATTATAAATGCATTGGTTTCCAACTCCCCAGCATTTGATCTTAAACTAGCAAGGCTGATATCCAGGATTAAGGGCTTGGAAAACGCTTTTCAGAAGTTGAACTACTACCATGTGCTGAGAACTCATAATCAAGAGGCAGACATTGAAGCCAACAAAGCTGCCCTCCTCTCTGCCGGGGTCAAGATGAAAGACAAAGAAGAATCATGGGAACTGTTGAGATTTTCGGTTTTATTAAATTAGGCAGAAATCTCATGTATGTGACAACAATAGGATTAGTTGCTATATTAGCTCCAGTATTTTTTGAGGAGGAGTTAATGCATCCTATATTTGTTGTGAGGGAATTTATGATTCAGTTTTATGCTCCAGCTATATAGAAATGTAATCCGTAAAGGATTGTAAGAGTGTGTAGAGAAAATAGAGGAAATAGGGGAGAGCTGAGAGCATGTGTGAATTATTAGATTTGTTGTAATCTCCTTTGAATAATAAGATTGCTGATGCCTCTGTTCTGGTGGACGTAGCCCAGATTGGTTGGGTGAACCACATTAAATCTCTGTGTTATGGTTTTATGAGTTTTTTGTTTGTGCTGTGTATGTTTCTATTATTTCAGCTGCGCTTTGTTTAGTCTAACAAGTGGTATCAAAGTGGCGCAGCGGAGCATGGAGGGCCCATAACCTGGAGCTGGTGCGCATGAGAGATCGACTGAAGGTGGATTTTCAGCGGTTGGCGCTGTTTTAGTAGAGACAGTCGCACCAATTTGGCAGTAAACGAATTGACGCGTTTTATTTTTGAACAGACGCGCCAATTGGCACGGATCCGAGTCTGATACTCGTGCTAGAGATTCAATATTCAGATTGGTGCGGAATCGACGGGATTAAGCGCGCCAATTTTGCGACACTTAAACAGATTTTCCTCTGGCACGGCTGATCCGCTATCAGCGGAGCGCCAGACAGTGGATGTGTTTTAGGCACTGTTTTTTCGCTGTTAAGGAGCGCCCGACAGATTTTTCCTCTGGTAAATTTGCAATTTTTGGTTTTTTATTTTAAAATTGTGATTACATAGTACGACAGAGGCGTTTTTTAATTTGAAATTGGAGATTGTTTGTTTGATACAACATGGCAAAAACTCAAAGTGCTCGTTTTGAGATCGAGAAGTTTAATGGCAAAAATAACTTCGAGATCTGGAAAGTGAAGATGCACGATCTGCTTGTGCAACAAGGCGTGGCGAAGGCGCTGTTGGGAAGAGCCAAACAACCTTACCCCATGACAAACGATGAATGGAATGAATTGGATGGAAGAGCTCTGAGCGGTATTCAACTGTGTTTGGCGAATGATGTTTTGTTTAACATCATGTCAGAGAAAACTGCTGCTGTTTTGTGGACGAAGTTGGAGAAGCTGTACATGAAAAAATCCTTGACCAATAGGATTATTCTGAAGCGACAATTGTACAGTCTGCGTATGAAGGAAGGTACAGCTATTGCTGATCATTTAAATGTCTTTAATACTCTCCTGGTGTAATTAGAAAGTATAGAAGTAACATTTGAATCAGAAGATAAAGCTATAACTTTATTGTGCTCGTTGCCCAAGTCATGGGATAATTTTGTTACTTCTATAAGTCTTAGTTCATCAAAAACCATTGAATTTGATGATGTTGTTGGAGCTTTGTTGTCCGAAGAGACAAGGAAGAGGTCAAATTCAGAAGCCTCTACATCAAAGGCAATGATGGCTAGAGGTCGTTTGAGAGAAATACGCTCTAGTAAGCACAGCGACTCACGATCAAAATCGAAAGGGAAAAAGAGTAAGGTAAAGTGCTGGTTTTGTGGCAAATCGGGACATTTGAAGAAGGACTATTGGAAGAGACAGCAAGAATCCAAAGAAGACTCTTCGACAGCGAAGCAAGAAGCAAACATGACAGATACAGGTTCGGCATCTGGTTCAAGTATGAGTGATGAAGTGTTATTAGTTAATTTGTCAAATCATGATCAACATTGGCTGTTAGATTCTGGTGCATGAAACCACATGTGTATTCATAAAGAATGGTTTAAGACATATAGATCAATTAATGATGGAGTCGTGTACATGGGTAATGATGTCACATGTAATATTGTGGGAATAGGGAGTATACAGCTGCAAATGTTTGATGGGACAGCCAAAATGTTAACTGATGTAAGACATGTACCAGATTTAAGGAAAAATCTAATTTCACTAGGAGCACTTGACACAAATGGATATAAAACTGTAATTCAAAGTGGAGTAATGAAAATTTACAAAGGTATTTTACTAGTCATGAAAGCTAAGAAGGTAGGAAATCTATTTCAGTTAGAAGGAAGAACAGGGTCAGATCATGTGTCTACAGTGTCTGAACATGATAGTAGTTCCATTCGCTTATGGCATCAAAGGTTGGGCCATATGAGCGAAAGAGGGTTAAAAATTTTGGCTGATCGCAAGTTACTTCCTAATCTAAAGTCTGGAAAGTTAGATTTCTGTAAACATTGTCTGTTTGGAAAACAAAGTAAGCAAAAGTTTAAAACAGGCAAACATACTAGTAAAGGAATACTTGATTATATCCATTCAAATGTTTGGGGTCCAGCCCCTACAACTTCATATGGTGTCTCGTCATATTTTGTATCGTTTATTGATGATTTCTCTAGGAAAGTGTGGGTCTACATGTTGAAAAGGAAGTTTGATGTTTTTACAGTTTTCAAACAGTTTAGAGCATTGGTAGAAAACTTCACTGGTAGAACTATAAAATGTTTAAGAACTGACAATGGTGGTGAGTTTACTTCCAAGGAGTTTGAAAACTATTGCAAGGATGTAGGGATAGAGAGACATAAGACCACTGTTTATACTCCTCAGCAAAATGGAGTTGCTAAACGCATGAATAGGACTATTTTAGAGAGAGAAACGAGTATGCTAAGTAACGTCGGTTTGCAGAAGGAATTGTGGACAAAAGCGGTGGCTACAGCTTGTTATGTGATAAATCAATCACCATCCACGGCGATAGGTTGCAAGATTCCTCAAGAGGTATGGAAAGGTCACCCTTGTGATTATTCTAAACTCAGAGTGTTTGGTTGTGATGCATATGCTCTAGTGCCTAAACATTAGCGAACTAAATTAGATCCAAAGCCGAAAAGGTATATTTTTGTTGGATATGGTGATGGAACAAAGGGATATAGATTGTGGGATCCTACTACCCGCAAGATCATCATCAACAGAGATGTAAAGTTTAATGAATCCTCTCTTGTACAGTTAGATGTAGATAATAGATTGAAACAGGATGAAGTATCTGATTTTCAGCACATTCAGTTTGAAAGCACTTCTAATGATAGTCATGATGACCATAGTTCAGATACTAGTCATGAACAGGTTTCAGATTCAGATCATGAACAGGGTCCAGATGTAGATCATGAATAGGTCTTAGATGTTGATCATGAAGAAGTTCCTACAGATGTTAGTCAGCCAATTGTGGAAGCACCAGAAACATCTTTAAGGAGGTCCACGAGAATTAAACGTCCTCCTAGAAGGTATGATGATTATGTTACTTCAGTTGCATTTACCACTAATGACGATGAACCTCTGTTCTATCAGGAAGCTGTAGAAGGTTCGAAAAGTGACAAGTGGAAAGCAGCTATGAAGGACAAAATGATGGCCTTAGGTAAGAATGGCACATGGGATCTGGTTGAAATTCCGAAAGACAGGAAAAATGTGGGATGTAAATGGGTTTTCAAGGTGAAACATGATGTGAATGATACTGAGGACAGGTACAAAGCAAGGCCGGTCGCAAAATGTTTTTCTCAGAAAGCAGGCATTGATTTTCATGAGATTTTTTCACCAGTTGTTAAAATAGTTTCAATTAGAATTGTGTTAGCATTAGTCGCTTTGCTTGATTTAGAATTGCAGCAACTAGATGTTAAGACTGCGTTTTTACATGGAGACTTAGATGAGGAAATTTATATGGAACAACCGAAAGGGTTTGTTCAGCATCGCAATAAGAAATTTGTCTGCAGGCTCAAGAAATCATTGTATGGCCTGAAGGAGTTGCCTCGGCAATGGTACAAGAAGTTTGATTCTTTCATGTTGAGTCAGAAATATATAAGAAGTGAATATGATCATTGTGTTTATTTTAAGCAATTAAATGATGGCATGTTCATTATCTTAGTGTTATATGTTGATGATATGCTTTTAGCAAGCAAAAGCATAGTGGAGATCCACAAGTTAAAGGTTCAGATGGCAAGGACGTTTGATATGAAAGATCTGGGAGCAGCAAGATAGATTTTGGGCATGGAGATTTTCAGAGACAGGAGCAATGGTAAGCTATGGCTATCACAATAGAAGTATGTTGAGAAAATACTCTTGAGGTTTGGTATGAACAATGTGAAGCCTGTGTCAGTCCCTTTAGCTTCCCATTTTAAGCTTTCTTCCAGTTTATGTCCTAATACAGATGAAGAAAAGGAATATATGTCTCGACTTCCATATGCCAATGTAGTAGGATGTTTGATGTATGCGATGATTTGTACTCGACCAGATATTTCACATGCAGTTGGGGTTGTCCGCAGGTATATAGAAAATCCAGGAAAAGAACACTGGTCAGCAGTGAAATGGGTGCTTCGGTATTTGAGAGGCACAAGTGATTATTGTATCACTTATAATAAAAGTAGTGAATTTGTTTGTGGATATGTGGATTTCGATTTTGCAGGTGATTTGGATAAGAGAAGGTCAACTTCAGGGTATGTCTTTACTCTTGCAGGTGGAGCTATTAGCTGGATGTCAAAGCTACAGAATATTGTTGCTTTATCCACTACTGAAGCAGAATACATAGCTGCTTCACATGCTTGCAAAGAAGCGGTTTGGTTGAAAGGTTTGATTGGTGAATTTGGGAGGTTACAGGACAACATCAAGCTATTTTGTGATAGTCAAAGTGCAATTCACTTGGCTAAGAATCCAGCCTATCGTAGTAAATCAAAGCATATACCAATCAAGTACCATTTTGTAAGATAGGTTATCACTGAAAGGGGTGTTTCTCTTGAAAAGGTGCATACAATTGAAAACTATGCAGACATGTTCATGAAACCATTTTTGTTAGAGAAGCCGCGTTGGTGTCTGGCTTCTCTTGGCTTGCAGAAAAGATAAAAATAATAAATGAACAAGGCATCAGGCTAATTGTTGTCAAGGTAGAGATTGTTGAGATTTTCGGTTTTATTAAATTAGGCAAAAATCTCATGTACGTGACAACAATAGGATTAGTTGCTATATTAGCTCCAGTATTTTTTGAGGAAGAATTAATGCATCCTATATTTGTTGTGAGGGAATTTATGATTCAGTTTTATGCTCCAGCTATATAGAAATTTAATCCGTAAAGGATTGTAAGAGTGTGTAGAGAAAATAGAGGAAATAGGGGAGAGCTGAGAGCATGTGTGAATTATTAGATTTGTTGTAATCTCCTTTGAATAATAAGATTGCCGATGCCTCCGTTCTGGTGGACGTAGCCCAGATTGGTTGGGTGAACCATGTTAAATCTCTGTGTTATGGTTTTATGATTTTTTTGTTTGTGATGTGTATGTTTCTATTATTTCAGATGCGCTTTGTTTAGTCTAATAGGAACCCATCCCATAAGCTGATTATTGCCATGTTTTATTGCTTGCTCTTAAATAAATTTGTTTGTATCTTCAAGTGGGGAAAAATCTCTGAAATCGAATCTATAGATTCCTTATCAAGGAAGAAGTCTTCAAGCTTCAGTTGCATTCTCATTCTTAGCAGTGATATGAAACAGGATATAGACATTCTAAATGTAATCAGATTTTCGGCATTCAGGCCAAGATGAATATAAATACTCCATAGCCGTTTCTGTAAAAAAAAACAATTGTTTTACTATTAATTTAACAACTCATTTTTTTTGTATGCTTGGTAGGACTAGATCTTCATAATGTCCAATATATCACCCTGATCGTACCGGTGACTTCACATCAAGGAGTGCCTTAACAAAGAACCTGATCACCATCTATCCAAGACCCCATGGAAAATTCAACAACTAAATTATAGCTAACACAATTATATAAATTAAATCACTAGAAACTATAGATAAATATCAAAAAACTTAGTTTCTAAAACATTTCATATCGTAAAAATTTAAAAACGGTCAATAAAATTAAATATTAAAATATATTAAATATATCATGAGCCTTGTTCAAATATTTTCCAAATATTATAAATTTGTCTAAGATTTGTGATTTAGTATTGGAGTTGTCTTTAGTGCGACTTTTTGGACTTTACGGTGCAGGAATCCGGTGGAAACATTTGAGGTGAAATCTTGATTTGTGCTATTTAAACTGGTATTTTTACTATATATATGGATTCAACACCCTCAAAGACCCCTAGGGCATTTAGACTGTGCAGAGTTTCCCATCAAACTTGTGACTTCAATAAATTCTTGTTGGATTTTAGAGAAATTTGACAGGAAAAACCCACCAGAAAAGCTTCCAAAAAGTCGCACTAAAGACAACTCGTTTAGTATTAAATTGGCTCAATTTTACGCATTCACTTTGAATAAAACCAGGAATAAAGCTGTAGCAGATTAAACCTTTTTGCATGGTAACTTGAGACCAAGCTTATGTGTTTGGTTTGCAGAAAGAAGGTAAAACAAATTTAACAAACGAATTGAAATAGATGAGAAATTGAAGACTAACCTCCCAAAAAATGTCCAACAAAATTTCGTTTTGCAGAGACTTGAAGCAGAATCTAGAACTTCAAAGTGAGATCGTGGTAATACCCCCGCAACTATGCACTGGTAGAATTAGTTTGGATCCCATATGAAGAGCTCTAGTGCGTTGCATTGGATTTGCCACAAGTCAAGTGTACACCTCGGCTAGAGTTTCAAATCCCTTGACCTGCGAGAACATATACACACAATCACAAACATACAAAAGGGAATTAAAAACTTTTTGAATTCTTCAATTCAAAAAGATCAATTTCTTGAAACCTTGATATACCTTCCAAGCAAGAATTATAAAAACTATACCTAAATCAAACAAATCCAACAAAATTAGGAAATAAATGCTCACAAGATCCCAAAAATTAGTAGCTATATATCATAAAAATGTCCGAAAGAAATGCTCACAAGGTTCTAAAAACTAATTGTTTTTACTAATTTAATTATATTCATTGAAATGGAATCTATAGTTGTTTTTTACGCTACTTCTATTAATAAATAAAAATAGTACATATACATGGTTCATAAACTTCATCCATCTAGTCAATATGTGTCAGATAAGTATGTTACAGAGTCATATCAGGACTAAAATCAAACTATCCAAAACAGGTAATATCTTTCTAAGTATTGTCCAAAATTAAGCTCGAAGTTAAAACAACTAGAGTACTGTGTAAAAACAAAAAATAACAGCATATTGTTAGGAAGATATAGTTGTTACTTCAATAGAAAGAAAATTATAAAAAGGTGAAAGGAGAAAAAAAATTCAAAACAAAAATTAACAAGAAAAAAAACCTATGATTAGTGGAATTGAAATTGAAAATAGAGGGAAAAAACTATAGAAATATACAAAAAGAAGAAGAAAGTATAAGTCAAATTAGAAAGTTAATAAAACGAATCAGTGTTGATAATATCGGTATCGGGAAAATATCGGCGAGGGTCCAGAAAATATCTTATCGGCAATATCGGCGAAAATATCGGCAAAATATCGGCAAATATCGACAAGCATAAAAAATGCATAATATATTCATTTTTTTCAGATTTTTAAACATATAAAGCAATAACAACATGAAATAAACACATTGGCACATAAATATGAAGAAAACACTGATATATATGATGTCAAATAGAAATGATAAGTATGTGATAACACTGAAAACTTTTTACGGTGCTTCTTACATCCAGTATGTCTTGTGTTGACCCCTTTTATTGGACTGCCATTAACTTCAAGAGAGTCTGCTATTGTGATCAGGGTTTCTTTGGGGTCTTTATGATGAGTCTTTGACCAAGTTCCTCAATATTAAACTGGCATAACAATAACAGCACTTTTATCATGTAATGGATGTACAACTTGTTATACATGAAGATACATGAATTCATAATCTGTTTACTAACTTGGTAACTCAGATCTGGACATAAGCTGTGCCTTCTTTTGCATATATTACCAGTAGATACTCGGCATATCCTTTCATTTATTGGAGGTATATCAATGGAAATGATTTAAGTATCCTTGTTTTTCCCTTTTCATTTAATGTCGCTTTCCTCATAAGGATCAATGTCTACCCATATCTACAGGCACTAAGTTATATCCAATAACAATTAATATTCATGACTCCGTTGCTTTACTGTTAACCTATGTAGCAATGCATTTTAGTATTTACTATTTACCGATGATATCTTGCGAACTATATCTTTGTCTCGACTCCTGACATATGTTTTAAAAATTTAAAGTTTAAACTGTCATTTTATGCAAACAACTTTCTTGTTATATGCGGTGTTGGTTGTATCAGCGACTATAGTTATCATTTTCCATTTTGTTCCATATTATGGTCCCACTCATATTATGGTATACATCGGTGTTTGTTCGCTTATGGGATCTCTCTCGGTATGTCTTGAATCTCAAAATTTTTTATGATGAAAAACGTGTTTATAACTTTATCCCATAAACGAGAACTTTCAATGGTCAAGCAGCGGTGGAGATACTAAACAACTACGAGGGAATAAAGTTGAAACTATATTACTTAATACTTATATGGTTTCTGTCTACAGTTCAGCTTCAAAAAACGAAATGTAACACTTGTCACTGGCAACGCAGACAGATAATGGACGTGCGGGCAGCCAAATAATGGACGGGCAGACAGATAATGGACGTGCGGGTTGGTGTCGGATTCAAACCTGTTCGTGGCAGCCAAACCCTCCTTCGCAGCCAAACCCTCCTTCGCAGCGTCTCCAGCTCTCACAAAAACGAAATAAACGAAATGACGTGAAACAATGAACTGAAAAACCAATTTAAACAGGCCGCCGGCGATATTTTCTATCGTCTCGCGATATTTTAGAAAATATCGCCGAAATATCGCCAATCTCGCGAGAAATTGAAAACATGCAAATATCGCGATTTTTCAGGGGCGATATTTCGGCTCGCCGAAAATATCGCGATATTTGCGAATATCGCCGATATTTCGGCGATATTATCAACACTGAAACGAATATATATATATATATATATATATATATATATATAATGGAAAATGTTCTTTAATTATTTTTTTCTCTTTAAAATTAGTCATCTTAAATTGAAAATATGGAGAAATAACTATAACCCATGAAAAAAAATTAAAAAAATCAGTAACTAATAGAAAAATGAAAGTTACTAAACAACACCCATAATAAGACCTCGACCAATCACCTTACAAATAAATAAATTTAAATAATAATAATAAATAACAACAATTGAATTCCTAATGTTAAATTATGGATAAGCGGCAATTTTTTTTTGTCAAAGACAAATGAGTAAGCAGTGAAAAACAAAACTGAATGCGTAATACCATGGGTAGGTATAATAATGTCATTAAATGAACACAAATAAGTAAAATGACAATATTAACATCCCTAAACTAATAATGTTACATAGATCAATTTTGAAATTATTTTAAAAAAATTATTTAATTGATTATTTAATTTAAATTATTTTATATAATATATACTAATTTATATAAACAAATTGGTTAAAAAAGATATATTCAACATTGATTAAGTGTAGACAGAATGACTTTTTCACCAGAATCCAACAATACAATCTCAAGTAAGATTGTGATTTTTTGTTATTTAAAATACATTTTTGAATGTATAATTGGATTCAACACCCTGAGAAACCACTAGGGCACTCGAATTCTACAAATTAAATAACTTAAACTCAAGTTTTTAAAAATATTTGTATTTTGATAGAAATTAACCAAAAAATCTCTGAAAAAAGTCATTTCATTAATGCTCTGAAAAAAATCCATTTCATTTATATATTAGACTACGCCCGTTGATTATTACCACCGCCATTATTATTATTATAAAATTAATATTTTATATTTTATTAAATATTACTCATCATATATATATAGTGTGAATAGAGGAATACTTGTGTGACATAGGCCATTTTCATGTTCATGTAATATGGGGTTAATTTCAACCGTTATATTCGTGTGACATGGTGTTGATTCCAACCACTACCACTATAATCTCTAGGTGCCTATATATGCCCCTTCTACAGAAAGAAGAAAGTCAAAAGATTTGAACTTCGAATCTCTTGATATATAACACTTCATTTTTACAACACTTACCATTTTAGCTACCCTAAGGGCTAAAATTTTTAAAAATATAATTTATACATCCCACGACATAAAAACTTAAGGAATTAAAACCCTAAGAGAACAAATTGCAATAGATCAAACGAGAATGGAGAAATCCAAAAAAAAAGGGATTATCTAAGATGCACGTGGGTAACCTTTGAAATTATTTAAACCAACTACCAATAATTAAGTACTAGATCATTTTCGAAAGGAACAGAGAAAGGTTGTGGTTTTAGGGCAACATTCTCTCAGTGCAGAGTAGGGTGTTGGTAAACAAGAAAAACAAAAGGATGAAATGAATTCGAAATGGGGTAGTCTGCCCTATCCCTTAAACCCTAATCTCTTCAGTCATTGGATCCTTTCATTTAATCTCAACCATGCATTTGGAAACCCATGTGATGACCATGTGCCATTGAGGGAGGGAGGTGCACTATAGAGCCATGTAATAAGGCCATGGGTCCCAACCCTCATAACGGAGCCATGTTCCAGTGAGAGGTGGACCAACTAAACTCGCCAAGTAGTGGACCAACTAAACTCGCCAGGAAGTGGACCAACTAAACTCACTTATTTTTAATAGAAACCCTAGTGTAGAATGATAGGTAGTATACCCATATATGAAGTTGAAAGAAAGGTTGTACTCATACACATAATCATGGACATTAACATACAAATCTCAGAACCCTTCACATGATACATATTGAAATATAATCACATACGCTGTACCATCCATCTACACTTCATAGGTTTCTAGTGTAGTAAGATATAACGATACATTATCCATATTGTCAAAAGTCTTATAGTAGAAAGACATGTTTGGAATTATTTACTATTATATATAATATTTTTATAAATTTATAAAGTTTTTGTTATATGAATGGATTGTAAGTAATTTATTATAGTGGTTATAAAGTTAATCATTCATTCTGGATGGTTATATTATATATGGTATAAAAAAAATTAGAAAGCCATTTAATTTGATAAATGATATAATTTTTTAAGAAAAGTGTTAATGAAAAGGAGATTATTTATATGCACAATTTAGGCACTTAGTTAGGGTACTTTTTAACTATTTAAATCTATTGCACAATAATATGTTAGCTCAAGGTTTAGAGAAAATAATCATGATACTATTGTTGAATGGTACTTTTGTAGTAATTATAATGTTAATCATTCAAATGGATAGACAAATTTTATAGGTGATATTATTTTTCCCGGGGTGTTATTATGAGGTAAATTAACATGGATTGGCTAATTTATTTAAACTATATAATGTGTGGAATTAGATTAATTAATTAATGTTAATTAATAAATCCATATTAGAATGAGACTAGTTAATAAATTAAGATTTTTATGACCTTAGTGTTAAGTTTTCTTAGGGCTATATTGTTCTTTTCTTTGATAGTTTTATTTCTTCATTAACAAATTACATTCACCCCATAACAACATAACATTATCAAGATTTACATTATTATTCGGCAACATATGGAGTTATATAGAAAGCAAAATATCATCATCATCAACGCAGCGGAACATAAAGGAACAATAGAAGAAAAGCATTCACACATAGAGACACCAGGATTGGTCGGAGAACAAGGATAAACCCACTATGGGGAAAGTCCTTTCAAATTCTTCTTATTAGATTTTCATTGAATGATTAAGCAAAATAGAGTACAATGATCCATATCTTCATTAATAAAACTATTCATAAAAAACAACTACACCAACCATAAAATGAACCAACAATGCTTATACTCAAAATATTGTTTCTAAAGGCTGTAATGAACTATCACTATTTGTGGTCAACTACCAAACGTTACGTTCATTGATTGAAACCTTCGTGCAACTGAAATTCCACCATTTAGGTCTCAGTTGCAAGGAGGAGGAGTCATGCGCGCGATTGGGAAGCTTTCGGTCGCTCTCTGGAGCCTACAAGTGAGCGATTGCAGTTTGCAACTGATATTATGAAACCGTAGATGTCATTCACATAAAGGACGAGTTGTGCATGTGACTAGGATGCTTCGGTCACACGGATGAGCCTGGTAGATAGAAACTGTAGTTGATATCTCTTTTTCCTGTGCTTGCGACTGAGGGCCAAAATCCTATCAGACCTTGCAATTTCATCTTTGAGTGAACCCGTTCCTCCGCGGATGAGCCTCGGGCCTGTGCGAGCCAAAAACCAAGATAGAAGAGTGTGTCATGATGATATTCAAATGAGTTAGAGGTCACTTGAATTTATAGGCTTCCAAGGTTGCCCACTTTTCTTTAGGGTCGACCTTATCAAATATGCACATGTGGGATTTTCTTCATAAGTACACTTTCCCTTATTCATTTTGAGTGATATTTAAGTCAATTTTGGTTCTCTTGAAAAGCGGAATTCAATGCAATCATCATCTCCAGCAAATGAGCTATCCAAAGTGGAATTTGATCGCAATTTCATATTTTAACACGCTCTCTCAACTAGGCAGAATTCCACTTGCATCATCTCATGAATATCTTGTCAACAAATCATATCCAGTCTCAAGTATCTCATCATCACATATCCTCACTGATCATCTCAATTCATCTCTTTATTATTCCTTCTTATATCTTGATTATCCTTGCTCATATGTTGAATATTCTAGAATCTAAAAGAATAAGAATTTGACATCGGATGGGAGCTCAATCTACCACCCTTTATCCATCGGGGAGCCATTGCTACCACCCAGAATCTCTGCCAATGGGGAGCTAAATGCTACCACTCGGGAAACATTAGTGGGGAGATAAATCTACGACCCACTTCAACATCAGAGAGCTTAGCTCAATATGGAACAGCGTCGGAGAGCATATCATTAGGGAGAACATCTGAACTTGGAACCATATCAGGGAGCATATCTCAACCCAAAATCTCATGGGGGAGCTAAACATCTACGGCCCCATATCGAGCAATAGGTGGTATATGGGAGCTACTACTCAACACATCCTATTGCCTACCGATCTTCCCAATAATGACCCTCAATAGTCATATTGTAGAACACCTGCATCATAATCAACTTGGGTTGTACACTTGATCCGAACTTAAATACATAGATGCAGAAGAAATAACACTTCATTTCATTAATATCAAATACTGAAATATGCATACAAACAGAACGAAAATAAGACTAGATCAGGCGATGGTAGCTTATCTCTGAGAAGAGATGTGGTGGCTACATGCTTCTGAACGCCAAAACCCTAACCCTAAGAGATGTAATGCCAAGATTTTGTGGGCCCTATTGGTGTTAGTTGGGTAATGAACTTCCTGGGGTCATAACTTGGTCATATTATCTTTGTTTGGCGCTTACGATACCTTGTTGGAAAGGTATCTTTGAGCACTACAGGATTTTCCATATGCCCCAACCTATGGTTATGGACTGAAAAAAAAAAAAAAAAAAAAAAAAAAAAAAAAAAAAAAAAAAAAAAAAAAAAAAAAAAAAAAAAAAAAAAAAAACCATTTAGGAAGTAATGGTCCCCATTGCGTACAAAGCCTCCATGAGGTGATGAAATTTTTGTTGGTGAGCGACTTGCCTTGGTGCAGGAGTTGGCCAGCTTTAACAACCCGATATAGTTGGACCTTCTGTTGATGATTGTTCTTGAATTGTGTCTCCATAATACGATCAATTGTAGATTGTTCCATGTAGTCTGGGTTTAACTCTGTTGGTGTGAGTTGTTTTGCAATGTTTGAACTGTCCAGTAATGGTGGTAAATATGGCTAAAGGCAGTCCACATTAAACACTAGCTGTAGGCCAAGGAATGGGGGAATTCTAAGCTCAAAAGCGTTGTCTCCCACAACATTGGTAATGGTGTAAGGACTACATTAGAGTGGCTTGAGATTTTGATGGGCTCCGGTGAGGTGTTCTTTCTCCAAATACAACCAAACTTTGTCACCCACCTGAAACTTGTGTGGCACCCGATGTTGATCATGTCATTTCTTGTACTTGGCATTTGAATTCTCCAGGATGTCGTGAACTTGCTAGCAGATGTGTTGGATGTGTTCAATAAATCTGGTCGCTTTATCAGCCTCGGATAATACATGTGTGGATTATGTCTGTGTAGTCGCATGACGCATGGAAACATATCTCAGACACAATGGTTGAAATCCTATAACCACTTGAAAGGGATTGCGACTAGTCGAGCTATGGAGAGATATATTATAACTGTGCTACACATATGGAAGACTCTCATCCCAGGTTCGAGGATGCTTGTAGTTGTACATGTGAAGTATGTGCACTATCATCCTATTGACGACCTTCATCTGGCCATCAGTCTGGGATGGAAGGCAGACGACTTGGTGATATTGGTGTCTAATAGTGTACAGAGGCTTGACCAGAATGTGCTTAGGAACCTGCTATCTCGATCTGATATAAAGGTCTACAAGATCCCAAAATGTACCCATACTCATTCAAAGAAGTGTTTGGTAGTGTCCTATGGTGATACTCTTCTTGCAGGCCGCCAATATAACCAACTTAGAAAACATGTCCACGACCACAAATACACAGTCATTACCATGCTTGTTAGAAGGGAGAGCAGACATATAGTCCATTGAGATGGATTTCCATGGCTAGCTGGGAGTAGGAAAAGGAGTGTACAAGCCTTGCTTCTTGGTTGTTAGCTTGGCGAAGGGGCAGGCAGTGTTGGATCTGATATATTTCCCAACATCCAGTCGGATTTTGGGCCAATAAAAGTACTTTTGCAGTACAACCACAATTTTCTCCACACCAAAGTGTCTTGCGACTTGACTTCAATGTGCCTCCCAAATCAGCTTGGCACGCTCGCTTGAAGGAACACAAAGGTGGCTCATGTAGCATAATAATGTGTCCTGGATGTGGAAATTAATAACTTTCTTTCCATCTACAAGAATCTGGTATGTGGAGGTGAACTTTGGGTCATTTTTGTATAGGTGCAACCATCCAGAGGTCTCATGACCACAAGAGTTGAGAATAGTAGTCAGTGCTACAACTAGGGGCCAGCTGAGGCAATTTGCAACATGATTGATGCTGCCCTTTTTGTATTTAATGTTCAAGTGGACTTGTTGTAGATATGTAGATCACTTTTGATGCGATTGTTCTGCAACTTACCTTGTGTCTATATAAACTAAATAGGTCAGTGATCGGTGTGGATGACTGTCTCCTTCCCCAGAATGTAGTGCTTCCACTATTAGCAAGCCTGCACGATGGAATACATCTCTTTATCATAGGTGGGGTACTTCCGAATTGTATCGAAAAGTGTCTCACTATGATAGGCCACTGGATGCCCATGTTGGGTGAAGACTACACCAATAGCATAGTCTGAGGTGTCTGTCTCGATTTCAAATGGTTGTTGCAGGTCTGACAGTGTGAGTATCGGTGCAAAGCAGAGGTGGTGCTTCAACTCAACAAGTTCCTTATGTTGGGCTCAGACCAGGAAAACGTTTCTTTCACCCTGCCCTTAGTAATCCAACTCAAAGAACAAGTAATATGGGAGAATCCAAACAGGAACCTCCGATAAAAATTTGCAAGGCCCAAAAAACTACGAAGCTCCGTTAGAGTGGTTGGGGCTAGCCAATCCTAAATGACTTGGATCTTAGTCGGGTCCATATGCACGCCACACTCATCTATGAGGTAACCCAAGTATTGGACTTGGTTCATGCCAAAGGTGCATTTCTCCAAGTTGGCACACAGTTTGTGCTACCGAAGGGTTTGAAGGACCTGTCGAATGTGTTGCAAGTGTTCTTCCCAACTCTTTTTGAAGATGAGGATGTCGTCTAGATAAACCACCATGAATTAGTTGGTGAAAGGCCGCAAGATGTCATCCATTAGCCTCATAAAATTAACATGGGAATTTGTCAACCTGAATAGCATAACAAACTATTCAAAAAGGCCTTCCCTGGATTTAAAGGCAGTCTTCCATACATCTATGGGATCTATTGGAACTTGGTGATAACCAGAATTTAGATCCATCTTGTTGAAATACTTGGCCCCCTGGAGTTGGTCCAGTAGGTCATCAATCCATGGGATTGGATACATGTTCCTGATAGTGATTTTGTTTAATTACTGATAATCAACGTAGAGCCTCTAGGTCCCATCCTTCTTCTCTACTAGTACAATCAGGCTCCCACAAGGCAAGGGACTTGGTCGGATGTGCCCTTTTTACAGAAACTCCTAGATTTTCTGCTTGATCTCTTCATTTTCTAGAATGGAGCGGAAATAAACTGGCCTGTTGGGTAGAGGTGCTCTGAGAGTTAGATCGATCGAATGCTTGACCTAACATTGCAAGGGTGCCCCTATGGGTGAGAATAAGATTTCTCTGTATTATTCCACGACTATATCCACCTACTTCTGCTACTTGTAGGGACCCTTCCCAAGGGCCATGGATGTGGCTACAACCTTCCCCTCACTTTGAGAGTGAATAAGAAAGAAAACAAATTTCCCAGTCTGGGAGATGACCTTACTGCATTGCTTAGCAGAGATCAAAGAGATGGTCGTAGGCGGGGCTACCTCCGGTATCCTGTATAACTTACTACCCAAAGAAATAATAATAGAGCGAGGTGTAGAATCATATACAAAATTCTGCTTCCATAAGTATGGTTGTCCTAGTAATACATCACATACTTCAAGAGGAGAAACATCACACAATACCTCATCTGTGAAGGGCTTGAAGCTGTAGGGAAGGCGACATTGCTGGATGACGTAGAGATCTCATTTTTGGTGAAGCCATCCGATGGTCTATGACTGTGGATGTACTGTAGTCGGTAGACCCAGCCACTTCATGACCTCTGTAGAAATGAGGTTCTTTTGGCTCCCGCTGTCGACAATGAACTATAGCGGAGAACCCTTCACCCACATCTGTGAGTGGAATAGGCGTTTCACCTCTTCTGGATCTTCAGGCTCGATCTTCTGGATATTGGTGGTGGGAACAGTGGCACTGGTCTTCACGTTAATGATATAATTCCCTTTGTGATTCCGCTTGTTGGGTTCTAACTCAGAGTCGAACATCCGTCTGACTCAGAAGCCTTCAGCTCAGCCACCAGTGACTGCTTGGCCCGACACTCACTTGTGTTATGAGTGGAGCTCTTATGGAACTCACACCAATTTCCCTTGTCCTTCTTTGTCTTTGTGGTGTTTTTCTTTTCTTGTGGCTCTGGCAGGTTATCCTGGGTCACCCCACCTTGAATTTTCCATTTATTCTGTAGTTTGGGGGCACCTTTCCCTTGCTTCGGATTTGCAGATCCAAAGTCTCGATTTTTCTATTTAAACTTCTGCTCAATCTTGACAGATTACCGGTACGTCGTGCCAAGTGAGGAGATATCCAGGAACTCCATCTCATCCAGCTAGATGTACTTGTGTAGGTAGTCACTATACTTGAGTACCAAATGTTTCTCAGAATCCTTGATACCCAACTTCATGCGAAGGGTGCGGAAAACATTGGTAAACTTTAGCACTTCCTGGTCTCTTCTCTCTTGTAGCATGGTCCAGTTTATGTATTTATCCTCATAGCTCCCGACAGGGTAGTATACTCCTTGATGGCATCCCAGAACTAATTCCAAGTGGGTGCGGCTGAAAATAGTGAGGGTGTACTTTCATCTTTCTTCTCACAATAGGTTTCCCACTAGTCCTTGATGTGGGGGGCGACTTTGAGAAGTGCAAAAGTAATATTTTCCCGGTTGGAAAAATCATGAAGATAAAAATATCTTCTAGCAGATTTAACCATTTATATATGGCTTTTGCATCTATTTGACCTTCAAATATGGGGATATCAAAGCTAACTTGTACCTTAAAGGGTGTGGCACTTCCAGAGTAGCTGCTGGAAGAAGATGCATCGCCTTTAGATAGCTGCTGAAGGATCTGGGAAAATTTGTCCATCATCTCGTTCCTTTCTCGCTCGAGGGCTTCTTCGAGCAATATTTTGAAAGGATCTCTAATCCCCTCATCTTTCTTCTCTTCCACCATGGGAGGCCACCGAGATTTGCGAGGTTGGTCTTGCAAAGGTTCAACCAGTTCGAGCCCTAACTCCTTATATCTTGACCTCATTGGGGACATGCAAAGAAAAACAGAGAAAGAGTAGACCGCTTTGATACCACTGATTCGAAATTAAACAGGAACACAACAAATTAAAGATATAACCATAAATACAAAGATATAATAGAAATAACACTTCATTTCATTAATATCAAAGATTGAAATATGCTTACAAACAAAATGGAAATAAGACTATCTCAGGCGATGATAGCTTATCTATGAGAAGAGATGTGTCGGCGACATGCCTCTGAACTATGTTACAATGAGGCCCAAGGGCATATTTATTATTGAAAAATATGAGAAAACCCTAAACAACAAAAACCCTAATCCCAAGAGATATAACACCAAGAGTTTGTGGGTCGCGCTGGGGTTAGTTGGGAGCCAACTTTCTGAGGTCATAACTTGGTCATATTATCTCCATTTGGCATCTATGATAACTTGTGGGAAAGGTCGCTATGAGTACTACAAGATTTTCCGCAGGCCCCTTACTAAGGCTATGGGCCTATAGCGGACCTTAAAAAATTGTCGTTTAGGGGGTAAAAACTGCTCCGGAAGTTCAGGACCCAAAAAACTACTAAAAATATTAAATGCTGAAATAAACAAGGAAACAAATGAAACCGAATGGAGGTCTAAGTGGAATAGGTGGGTGGCCACCAATATCAACTTGGATCAATTCCCCCAAGTACACTCTCAACTTGTTGCCCACATACGGATTGATAATCCCAATAATCCCGACTTGTGGGTATGATGCGCCCTAGGGTATACTCTGCAAAGACCAAGATAGGGGAGAAACATCTCCAACCCTATGGGTAACATATAGGGGAGAAACAACTATGACCCTATTTTCTATAGATCCCTCAACCCCAGGTGCCCTTTATCTCAATTCCTCACCTTGGGAGCCTAGAAAAGGGGGAAGAGTTGGCATAGTGGTCTCGATTAGTGATGATCTTTATAGATCATCAACATATCATCATGCTCATATATGATAGTCATCATGTCTCAATAGAATTTTCCTCCTATTCATACAGCACATCAAATTAAATATCATATTAGAAAAAAATATACATATCATAAAGAGGATACCGTAGTCATCCTCCCTCTCAACGAGGTGCCAACCACAAGCCTAATCTTGTCTCGTACATCAAAATTCTACCAATATATGAAGGTATTTCAGTCCCAGGTATATATGGAATTCTCTTCCAATCAGATCCCACTCTTTTTCATCGAAATGTATCCATGTCATATTCATAGCTTTCTCAAACATCTCTCCAAAAAGCTTCTTCATCCTGCCTCATAGCTAGCCATGCTAGAAACCTTGTACTCAGCCTTGGTCATGCTCCAAGCTACGAACCCCTCATATCATGGTAGATATCATACTAAGGCATCACCCAAATGCTGTCATCAATAATAATCCCAAAAAATATCAGTACATCCATGCAATCACATATCAGAGGAAGAATGTCTTAGTCCAAAAATTGTTCATTCCATGCAAATATATCGAAGGGTGTTCGATGGAAACTCTATGTGTATGAAGCAGCTTAATCATGAATCAACTCGGGTTATATGTACAAAATATAGGTATACAAACATGTGTTCAATTGAAACATCAATGCTTCAATCAAATGTTAGTTGCCAAGTTGAGTTCAACAATATCTCTTCATAACTTCTTGAAATTCAATCAGAGTGTCCAAGGATTTGTATTTCCACTTTCCAACACTTCTTCAATAGCTTTGCAATATAGATTTTATTTTCCCAACTTCATAAATCGATTCATCATGCCATGATTCATTATTTTTAGCTTCAGAATCCATCTCCCTCTTACTTAGATCATCAAAGGCTCATTACCTGTCAATAGTAGACTGTCAACATATAAAACCAAAATCAAAATCAAAGTCATACCTTGGAACACTTATGAAGTAGAGGTTTGGATCAACACATCATCTTGGCTTCACCAGATAACTGTCAATGTAGACACATCAAGATCAAGGAGCTTGCTTCATACAATGCTTTTTGCAAACATAACACTTTACCAAACCAATATGTTTAGTCTTACATAAATCAATATTGTACAATCAAATCAACAAAGTCATCTTATCAAAGTTTAGATGTCAGATCATAACTAATATCAAAATCATCAATATCACAGTATTAGATTCTTTAGAATAGGTGACAAGTAGAGCTCTCATCAAGTCATGACTTCATCTATTATCATTCCAACAAGTTGTCATTTAATTATCAAACCAAGCTTCATCAAGTCATCCTCATGATCATAATATAAGTCACTAGATGCAAATGCATATACTAAGAATAGGTTCCATCCATTTATTGTGAGATTACTTCACACTGAATCACAACTGTCAATACTTCAACCATTGTGCTAAGAATAAGGATTCCAATAAAAAACCATTATCAAATACTAATATTAGTCACTGAAAGTCACTATGCCCATATAACATTGTTATCAAGGAAAATCATCAGTCATCAAATCAAATCATTAGTCATCAGGTCAAATCCCAAATTTGCTATCATAGTGAGATCTATAGTCCAAAACATATCTCAATCATCAAGTCAAATTTATAAGTCAGTATCATGTCAAAAATCCAACCATTTCACATCTATATCAATCAGCCAAATCTAGTCAAATTCTTGCAGCACAAACTTCAATGGTTAAATCATAATGACATATCTATATGCATATCCCAATCACCTACAAACACAAGTTTAGTCTACATATTCATATTATAGTAAACATTCAAACTTCCTTACTCATAGAACTTTTTGTTGTCTGCTTCATGTTTGTAGGACTAACATCCTTCAGGTGAACATCTAATTTTATGCACAAAACTTCATTTTTATGTCCTGCAGGAATAACCGCATCCATAGGCCTTCTTCTATGTGGTTGGGAGACTACAGTCGCACCCTTGAACTTACTTTCATGCAACTGAGAGGCTATAGTCACACCTCTACGATTGCTTTCGTGTGACTGAGGCTTAGAGTAAGGGAAAACTCTCTCTTCTCAGATTAGAACTTTGTTGCATATCAACAATGTTAGATATTTGTCTATTCATGTCCATAAATCTTATTTCAACAGTAAAGAATATACATATAATGCCAATGGTAATAGGAGTAAGGATCTTATGGAGAGATTCTCCCTCTGAATGAGAATCCACTTCATTCATCTTTATTCAAGTCATCAATCTGTCTATAATATTATCATGCATCAGCAGGTCTGTTAGATCATTCTTATATCATGTTATCATCAACTACTTTATCATGACATCAATTTGTCATCAAGGGTTAATGTCAAATAGCTAATAGGAGTAAACTTCAATAATCATGATCACAACATTACTTCTTTGTCGCGTAACTCAATCCATCAAGTCAGGGCATTCAATTTTACCATATGTTATAATTACTAAACACATCAAAACATAACCATGGTCAAAAAAAGATCCAGAATATCAATCTCATTGTTACACTTATATCATCATGGCTACCATGCTTTTCAGAAACAATATCAATAGTATCAAGTTACCATCTACTAGAATCAAGATATCCAAAATGATAGATGTTAGCCAAACATCAAGCATACAACTATATCAAAGATCAATATTAAGTAACTTCATAGAATCAAGAAGTTCATTATGTCTAAAAGGTAAGATACTTGTTTACTACCAAGTGCACCATTTTATTATAAGAACCATGAATCCAAATCACTTTCATATGCATGAACCATTTGTGAATGAGACATTCTCATCATACCTTAGGGCTTACCTTTTCATTCAATATTACACTTGAAACATAACATTGAAACACTATACCTTGTAGTATTCAAATACCTGTGCACCTTATTATTTTACATAGGAGGCTTGTAGTGCTTTTTCACCTTTTCGTCAAATGTCTGTTCCTACACTAGCCATTATCCTCAAGAAGGATCCACTTATCATATCTCATAAAGAAGTTAGAAGCATCCAAATAATCAAATATACATGCAAGAAGTATAAGTAATACAATAATAAAATCAATAATTCTAAACAAAATTAAAGACATAATGGAGCATCATAAATTGAAAAGTAATTATCTTCAATGAGAGGTGATCATCTCCCTCGTGAACCAACCTCAAAGAGCCATCACTATCCATTATCGATATAAAAATGTTGCCTTCAATATTTCAACCAACTCTATCAGCAACCATGCCTAATAGAGACTACCCCATCTAGGGCATCATCAAATTTGACACAAGTGCTTGAACATATTCACTTTGACCATCCTAGGGTTTCTAGATTACATATCTAAAATATTTTCCATAAACTAGGGTTTCTCTCAAACCCTAACCTCATAATATCCATCAAACCCTAATAACCAAATTTCCTAAAGTTTTCTTCAAAGCCTAGAATTATTTTAGGTCTCCACCATCCTCTACTTGGATCCATCAATGATGTCATTCAAGGGGTGATCTCCATGAATTTTCTTCAACCCAACTTTGATACCATGTTAATTTTTCTTACGGCCATATTGTTCTTTGCTTTGATAGTTGCATTTATTCACTAACACATTGCATTCACCCCATAACATCAAAACATTATTTAGAATTACATCATTATTGAGTAGCATATGCAATGATATAAAAATAACAATGCCATCATCATCAATGCAACAAAACATAAAGGAACAATAGATGAAAAGCATTCAAACATAGAGACACTAGGATTGATCGGAGACTAGGGAAAAACCTACTATGGGGAAAACCATTTCAAATTATTCTTCTTATTATATTGTCATCGAATGATTCAAAAAAAGAGAGTAAAATGATCTATATCTTCATTCAGAAACTATTCATCAAAAGAAACTACAACATCCATGAAATGAACCCAACACTGCTTATACTCAAAATCCTGATTCTAAAGCCTGTAATGAACTGTCAGTCTGTGGTCAACTTACAAACACTGCGGTCACTAAGAGAAATATTCGGATAACTAAAATTCCATCATTTAGGTCATGGTCTCTTGGAGGAGGAGTCATGCATGCGACCGAGAAGCTTCTAGTCACTCTCTGGAGCATACAAGCGAGTGACTATAGTCTGCAACTAATATTCTAAAACCCTAGATGCAGGTCTCATGTGACTAGGATGCTTTGGTCACACATATGAGCCTGGTAGAAAGTGACTATAGTCAAGATATATTTTTCCTATGTGTTCAACGGAGGCCCAAAACCATAAAAAAAATGTGAGCTTTAGACCCTGCAATTTCATCTTTCAGTGAACACATTCCTCGGCGGACGAACCTCAGACTTGTGCGAGGAAAAATCCAAGATAGAAGAGGGTCCCATCATGATATCCAAATGAGGCAGAGGTCACTTGTATTTATATCCTTCCAAGGGTGTTCACTTTTCTTTAGGGCCGACCTTATCAAATATGCACATGTTGGATTTTCTTCATAAGTACACTTTCCCTTATCTGTTTTGAGTGATATTTAGGTCGATTTTGGTCCTCTCAAAAATAGGAATTCAATGCAATCATCATATCAATCAAATGAGTTTTCCAAAGTGAAACTTGACCATATTTTCATAATTTAACACCTAGATATAAATCAATCAAATAATTGAGAAGGTTACCCTCCAAATTAGGACAAGGAGGTGGCGATACCACCCTCCTTTACCTTAGTATTAGTAACACCTTCCTGTAGGTAATAATAGTAGAAAAACTATACCTGCATACGAGCTTGTGTTTATGATGTAATATTTTTTCAACTAAGTTTACACATCAAGTACTCATAATCATTTTATGTAAATAGAACAAGGCTATAATGGTAGAGAGATGTTGACGCCAAGGCTAACTGGTAGCACTGTCGCTGCCAACACCAACCGCTATGACACTTGAGAAATCCATTATAATGCACATGCTGGAAGAAATATTGGAAACACTAAAAGGGCTGCGAATAACCACTATTGAGGAAGAATGACCTCATTTTGAGGAGGGAAACCAGATTGATCTAAGGGCTCATATCATAGACAACCTCATGAGGATATCTCTAGGGAGTTGCAAAAGATTAAGATCCCAGAGTTTTCAGGAGGGCGAGTTAGAGAACGTGTTGAAGCATGGTTGGAAGGTATGACAAGGCGTTATGCGCTAAAGTAATATGAATCTACCTCAAATAAGAATACCTCTATATTCAGCTAAGAGGAAGTGCTTTAATTTTGTGGGGAAATCTAGAAAAAAAGCTACATCTCACATCAAGCAACATTTCTTGGGAATTGTTTGAGGAAAGATTTCATGCAAAGTACTTGCCACCCTATTTTCTGGAGTAACAAGAAGGATATTGTCACGTGTTAGTCCAATGGAACAAAACAATGGATGAATACGAGGCCATTTTTAGTTGTAGATGTAGTTGAATGTGCCCTTTATGTAAAGGACCATCTATGGACCAAAGTGGGAATTAGGCTGACGAAACCTCCACAACCATGATTTCTAGGGGTTATGGCGGTAGGTTTACTCTAAAGGGAGAAAAAGAAAGGAATCAAATGGAAGTAAATGTTGTATCTATGGTCTCATCAAGATCTAACATGAATCAGTGGAACTTGCGAGGAACTTTCAACAGAGGAAGAAGTGGGAGAGGGAGGAGCTCCTTTTCAAGAAAATCACATAATAATGCAAGGGTTGTGTTGGTTTTCAGATTGTTCTGGTAACAAAGAACAACCTAGGAACACGTTCACTCAAAATTACAAGAATCTTCTCACTTTAGGTGACAAGGGCTAACCTCCCTCTACCTTAGGGGTATTCACTGTGTTTGATGCAATTTAAATAGATTTTCTAATTGCACAAATAAATATGACCAGGTTAATGATATGAGTGTTTTTAAATAAAATAATTTTTTAGGGAAAGAAAGGTGGTAGGCACACACCGTATGAGACTTATTAAAATAAAATATCATTTATGAAAAAATGAGGTTTGAATAATATATCATAATTCACGCAAGACGAGGGTTAATGAGAATTAGAATTAAAATAAAAATGAAATTAGAATAAACTGGCTTAAATGTATCCAATCAAAATATGCAACTAAAGTAATATGACCTCAAGTATCATTACCAGTTTATCCTACAACAAAAAAATTAGAGTATTTGATTTAATAATTTCTAAATAATAAGTATTGGAGAAAGATTAAATCAAATTTATGTGAATGATTAAAGAACACGATCAAGTCAAATTATTCTCAATCGATACAATGAGGAACAACAATAAAATTAAAAGAGAAATAAAATAGAAAACTAGTTTTTTATGGCATTCAAGTTTAATGTGCAGGTAAAACCTAGATAAGATGTATCATTTTGTATTCAATCTATAACAAATAAACTCAAATATGATTTAAAACCCTTAAATACCATGTATTCAAAGCATTTAAATCACTTTATGTATTCAAGATTGCTGTAAAATCAGGTTAAATAAACAATTTTGCACAATAAACCGGTAAATATAAACCCTAAGTTGAGAAGAACATATAGGAAGCAAAAGAAAATAAATGAATCATGATATTATTAATCAAAACCTTGCAGCCATAATGACAAGAATCACTGCAACAAGTGCCCCATGACTGTAGAATAATAAGTCTTAATCTCGATCCTACCATCCTCTAATATGTCCCCTTCTAAAATCCCACAAATGAACACTTAGATCTTCTTTTATATGGTTGAGAGTTAGTTTCCCATTTAGTTCTCATAAATTCCTCAAATAAAATTGCATTTAACTAATATTTGTTCTAAATGAAATATGTATTCCATCCCTCCAATTGGTTCCCACTCAAGTCTTTAGTTTACAAATTATTAAAGTCCCCTCCTAAGTTTCCTGCATAATAAAAGAGACCTAAAACATTAATTATGATATAGTATATAATAACAAATAAATTTTATATAAACATATATACTCACCCCTTTATAAATTTCACTCCATAAAATTATTTCTCATACCTTTATAAATTAAATTAAATTAAATTAATTCAACCACGTGAATGTTTTCGATTGCAAAAAACTGATTTTCCAGGTTTTTAAGAATTGTATTAAATATGAATTGAGCGTTGAAATCAATTCTACATCTATTTTCTGCACCCCTCTTCTCATAAACTAAATTTTCTGTGTAAGTAGAATATCCGTCTAACCATTCACAACAGAGATTCTGATTTTTAAAATTTTGTTTAAAATTTGAAATAAAAATATGAATAATTAAGTCTGAGATTTAATAACAAGTTTCAAATTGTAATTATATGTCAATCTGAATTTAAAACAACATACACATTAGGCTTAATAACATTTGAATTATATATATATATATATATATATATATATATATATATTAAAATTTATAAAAGCTTTAAAACCCAACCTAATACCCTTTTAGGTCCATTAGAGGAGAGAGAGGGGCAGGGTTTTGCAGGAGAGTGTGATGAATGATCATGGCGCCCATGTTGGCTTGAATGTTTGTCGTATGGTTTTTTGAACTTTTAACATGAATAAATTTTTATTCATCTAATTTACTGAGTAAATTCATAATCCTTATAATCAAAGGAAATGGATTGAAGTCTATAAGATGCTCGTTTATGGAGAGCCTTATGCATTTTTGAATTGCCACTATTGAGCCACTGAAAATAATCAGTTTTTTAATGCCTTTGGAGATACTAATCTTTAGGCCTTGCCACAATGAGAGTGCTTCAACTTGGTTGTTTGAGGCTTTCCCCAGTCCCCAAGTGAACTTTGTTTCAACTTTTTCTTCGAGGTTATAAAGAACTCCTCCTGTTCCCACCTCCCTGTTTATAATTATTATAACTTATAATTATACATTTTTTGCAATTATTAATTGAAGTTTTATATTTCTATTTTTTCATTTAATACAATAATGATTTTTATAAGTTATAATGATCATTATAATAATAAACTTAATGCAGTGCAAACATAAATGTTTTATTATGGAAATTCGAGCATGTGATTCTGTTATGCAACCAGCTCACAAAATAGAAGAAGAGATAGATCAACGACTTCAAAATAGGCCTCTTCAAGGGGGAAACCTCCTTTACATTACAGAAATGAACAATTCTTAGATGATACAAATGAAAAAACCTCCTTTCATATATAGGAGTCTTAGGGGTCACAATATAATCAGAGCCTACATAAAACTAATATTGTAACGACACAACAACAACAATAGTAGGCTTCTATGGGGCACAATAATAACAATATGGGGACCATATGGGCACATCAATACAATAAGCGGGTTGCACTAATAACAATAAAGGGGTATGCTAGTAGTATAGGGACCTAACATGCCCCTCTCCTTCAAAAAGATGTTGTCCTCAATACTTGAGTAGTTCTGGATAAAATTCTCATCCTCCCATGAGGAATATTCAGCGGTTAAGTTCTTCCACTTGATGAGATACTCTGAAATTGATCAATTTTGTAGCTGTCGGGTTCTTATTTCCGTGACTTCTGCATGTTCCAATATGATTTTTCCTTCCTCGTCAAGCTCCGGCAATATTGTTTGAAATGGGAGATTGTTACCTATAACCTTCTTTAAGCCTGAAACATGGAAAACTGGGTGCACTCGGGTAGATGTAGGAGCTCCAATTTGTATGCCATAGTACCAATATTTTGCAACATATTATAAGGACCATAGTACTTTGGTGATAATTTATTATCCTTCTTAGCTTTATTGAGGGGCATTTGTTTGTATGGTTGTAGCCGTAAAAATACCCAGTCGCCTACATCAAAAATTCTTTCGCTGCGATGTTGATCTGGATTTTGATTCATTTGATTCTGTGCCAAAATGAGATTATTATTTAAGTGTTGGAGAACTTGTTGTTGATGCTTGATATGATCTTCCACTGCTTGAACCTTAGAATATTCTCCTAAAGATGATGTGATGGATGGTGGATGATATCCATAAAGTGCCAATGCATTACAAGATAGGGTCAGATTCATTTCTTCTTTCTCTAGGGTTGGTTCCTGGTGTATATCCGCTTCTTTTGACGTTTCTTGATTCTTTTATTCCTCCTCTTCACAATATGTGTAAAATAATTTCTTCTCAACACACTTATGACCTTTAATATATTTTCTATCACAACTGAAATAAAGCCATTTTGCTCTTTCTTCCTCCAACTGTTGTGGTGTCAACCTTATAGGTTGTGTAACGCTAGGAGCAACGACACTTTCATCTTTATAGTTGTGAGTGGTAAACTTCCTTCTTGCCATAATTTTTCTTTCCACTTTTATTGCACCTTGAATGCCTTCTCCAATGAATTAGGTTCCCAAAGGAAAACCTCATGTTGGATGTTATCCTTTAAAGTCCCTATGAAAAAATCAATCCTATGCTCCTCTGGAATATCATTTACCTTTATATTCAATTTTTGGAAGTCCTCAATGCACTCTGCCATTGAACCCTTTTGTTTTAGATTTATCGATTGGCTAAAGAAGGTGTTTCTTTTTTTATCTTCATAATGTGCTATCATTTCCTCCGTAAAAATTGACTAGGTGACAAGTGGTTTATGAGAAGAAGAGATAGAAAAACGACTTCAAAATAGGCCTACTTCAGGGGGAAACCTCCTTCACATTACACAAATGACCAATTATTGGATGATACAAATGACAAGAACTCCTTTCTATATATAGGAGTCTTAGGGGTCACAATATAATTAGAGCCTACATAACAATAATATTGTAAGAGCACAACAACAACAATAGTGGGCTTTTATGTGGTGTTATCACTAAAAAATTTTCAAAAAAATTTTCAAAAAATTTTTGGACAACCGGTTTGGTTCCAAAGTTTTATGATTAGTCCTGGTCAAAGTCATTTTTATTGTTTTGTTTAAGGAGTCTAGAACATAGAGTGGAGTCTTGTTCCCATTATCAAATAAGGTCAAAAATCTTGTTTTACCTATCATTAATCCCATATTGATTCAAAGTTGTCATGTGTCAAGGCTGTTTCAAAGATTTCGTTTTCAATTTCATCAGTTTGAATTCAAAAGTTGGAATGCTAGAAATACCAGTTTCTTCTGAGGTCATATCTGGAGTCACAGAAGAAGAAAGTTCAGATCAAGAAAGTGGTACAAGAGCATTCTATTGATAAAACAATCCAAAGAAGAGTAACCAAGAGCCAGCTAGCTAGAGAAAAAGGTAAGACATTGGTTACTGAGGGAAGCCCAGTTTCAAAAGGAAGTTTGAATGATTTGCTTCAAGCTATTGACATTGAAGAATCTCCTCTGGTTCGAGCAGACTTAATAGACGGAGATAAAGGCAAAACCAAAAAAGCCAAAACCTCTAAAAAGATCAAATTTGATGATCAGGTTTCTAAATTTGTTTTTAAGCCAAGAAGACCTGTGACAAGGCATTCAAAAGAGATTCAAGAGGCGCTGCTAGGACCAAGTGAAATAGGGGAGGTAAAAAAATCTTATGAAGGACCTATGACTGCATTAGAAACATCATCACAACTGCATAAAAACGACAGAGGTAAGGTAGTCATCTCTCAACAAGAGGAATGTAGTTTTGAAGAGTTGAAGAGAAAATTGAATTTGGCAAATCTTGAAATTGCCAAATTGAGAAAAACCTCAAGGAAACATGCAATAAAAGAAGCAAGATACATCATAAAGGTCAATGCAAAACTGAGAGCTGGAATCAGAATTATGAAGAGGAAAATTGAAGATCTGAAGATGCAACTAATCCAGTGTGAAGAACATCCTTAGCTGAGATAAATCACACAGCAAGTAAGGCTAAGTCCTAAATTTTGATAAATCACCTTTTGAAGTTTTCCTTGAAGAATGGTGTCTATTATATTCAGTTTTGAACAGCTTCATGACAGATGGAGAAAGCCATTTCAAGAAAAATAAAGACTCAAAAAGGTTAAATTTTGGTCTTAAAACTGTGTTTTGAAATTACACAGCAGTTTCGTAGCGCGCTACGAAACTGCTTCAGGTGATGCCTAATGCACAGCAGTTTCGTAGCACGCTACGAAACTGCTGTAGCTGCATATTATGACTTGATGGACCAATTTTGAGAGACAAAAAGTAAATCTTTTTGAATAAGGGTTTCTGAAAGGGATTATTTACAAGGTTTAAACATCCAGCAAGGGCAAAACAAGTAGCAGAAGGATTCGAAGACAAGCATAAGAATGAAACTCTAAAAAGGAGGAGCTTTGTCTCCTTGTTTTTACTAGTCAACTTCTAGAAGAGTTCCTGAGCAGCTGAGAACTAAATTTTGAAAAGTGAAAGAGGTTTTCATTCTTAAGATACTGAAATACAAAAACCTCTTCCAGTTTCTTCAAATCCATTATTATCTGGGAGAAATGGATGACCAAACTTGCACTACGAAACTGCTGTAGGTGCAGTTTTTCGCAAACATATTTCTCCTGTTTTACACCTGTTTTTCAAAGACATATTCTGGGCAGTAGAAAAGGTATTTCAAAAAAACAAGAGAGGTTTTTGTTCAGAACGGATTGGTTCACAAAAGCCTCCTTCATGTTTTTAAAATAAATTTTTTATGAGAAGATACGAGCTCTGTCCCAACACCTATTTTTCAGCCAGAACAGAGAAAGGAACAGTCTCCTAGTTTCCAGGAACAGTAAAAGGATGAGTCATCAAGGGCCAGCTGGAGGGTTATGAGCACCATCAAATTCAAATTCATGGAGTTATAGGTGTCAAAAGGAATTTTTAATTCCTAGATAAGGTTGTTTTAATCATAATGAGGAGTTACACTCCTAATTGTTTTAGGTCTCTAGGACTACTAGTTAGTTGTCATTTGTATTAAATAGTTGGTTTTAAGTGTCAATAGGTGTCAGGTCAGGTAGAATTCGAATTCTACTCATCCTAGAGGAAAGAATCTAAGTCATGTAATAAACTCTATATAATGGAGAAGATGTAATGCACAAAGAGTTGGAAATTTTCAGAGAAACACTCATATTGTGTCATTGTAGAAGATTATGTTTTTATGAATACAGACTTTGGCTTTACTTCTCAGTATTCAAAAAGAGTTCAATGGTGCTTGTTTTATGTTTTTCCTTATTTCCTTATTTGCAGTAGTATGAGTGTATGATACTTAGAACTCATTGACATGCTCTAACTTCCTTCATACATTCAAAGATTGTTTTCCTACTTATCTCTATGTGTTGATTGATATATTGAACTTTTGATGCCCTGACTTCCATGTTCAGCTGATACTGTTGTCATACTAAGCTTTTCTGACTCCATAAGCCCAATGGATGTTTATTGATTGTGTTTCAACCACTTACACTTCTTCATTTGTTTAATAGAGTTAGCCATCTAATCCATTATCAATATCATTAATCCTTTGAGAGAGCCCTCTCAGGTTGAGGAGGCTAAGCCTTAGCCAAAAGTTGGTTTGAAAGAGTTACACGAGGTCTACCTGATCAACATCCTATCAGGGATGGGTTTTGTGATAACATGCGACACAATAATAACAATATGGGGACTACATGGGCACAAAAATACAATAAGGGGGTTGCACTAATAACAATAAGGGGCTACACTAATATTATAGGGACCTAACAAATTGTGATCATAGGAATATGAGAGGATTTCATATGATGAGGGAAACACAAAGACAAACCCATAGAAAGAGCCTAGTTGAATAAGGGGTGAATCTAGCGAAAATAAGGTGCATAATATGTTAATTATTGGAGATGTTGAAGACCTCATTTCCAATGTGATTGCCTAGAGGATTCATCAATTACTGAGCATAAGGGAGGAAAAGAACCATAATTAAATACCAAAAAAAATCATAGAATCTATGCAACAGTCAATAATAGGCAAGCATAGCATCAGTCCATTATAGTGGAGTAAATAGGTACAATTAAAATCACAGAAGTAAAAATATTATTTTATTTTGGTGCAATTAATAGTTTCATTTCTTCATATGGATTAGATAAATGTGGGTTGGGAACACACAAGAAAAATGAATTTAGATAGGTCGAGATGGATTTAAGGGGACAACAATCAGTAGAGTTAAGTGTTGAGGAAAGTGTGGTTGAATTAGGGGTCTATTTGACTAAGTTAAAAGTATATGTCACTGCCCTAGGAACTTATGACCTCATCATTGGGATGGATTGGTTGGAAGCTCATCAAGCTTGGGTGGATTGTTATGAAAAAATAATTATTTTCATAAATGATGAAGGGAAGTCGATCCAAAGCTAGGGTATTAAGAGGAAGGTTTCTTTACGCTTTATTTCAATGTTGCAAATGAAACGTTTTCTAAGGAAAGGTTGCCAATTATATGTAGTGAGAGAAGTACAAAAGGAAAAGGGACCATCCTTATAGCAATATCCAATTCAAATTCTCAGATGTTTATCCCAAGGAATTTCCAGAATTACTTACTGAAAGGGAGCTTGATTTCAAAATAAGATTAAAACTTGGTACAAAACTAATATCTAAAACACCCTATAGAATGACAACTCCAGAACCTCAAGAGTTGCTAATGCAACTGAAGGAAGTCTTGGCCTTAGGACTCATTTGACCCAATATTTCACCTTCGGGTGAACCTGGAATTTTTGTTGAGAGGAAGGATGGCTTCTTGCGACTATGTATAGACTGTCAAGACTTGAATCAAGCTAAAGTAAAGAATAGGTATCAATGCCCTGAATTGATGATCACTTTGATCAAATGAAAGGGGCTTCTGTCTTTTCAAAAAATGATCTACAACCTAGTCATCATCAATTAAGAATTAAGGATAATGACATTCCTAAGACTACATTTCAAACATGCTTTGGGAATTATGAGTTCACAATGGTGCCATTTGGTTTGAATAATGCACCAACATTACTCATGAACCTTATGAATAGTTTTTTTCATAAGTACCTTAACTATTTTGTGTAAATATTCCTAGATGATATTCTCATCTAGTCCAAAAATGAAAAATAGCATGAAGAACACTTACAAAGAGTGTTATCGTGCCTAAGGGAGCACCAATTATATGGTTATCAAATTTTTCCTTCTTTCAGAAAGAGATTCATTACGTGGGTTATATTATATATGGTGAAGGGGTCTTAGTGGATCCCGAGAAGGTAAAACTAACCATGGATCAGATGATACCGGAAAATGTGCATTAAGTGCATAATTTTATGGGTTTAGAAGGGTGTTATCAAAGGTTTGTAGAAGGATTTTCAAAAAATGCAAAAACTATCACAACCGTCCAACACAAAGGAGTTAGATATGTGTGGGCTAATGAATGAGACATTGCATTCACTGAGATTAAAATATTATTGACTATTGGAACAATCTTGTGAGTACTTGACATGGAAAAAGACTTTACTGTGTGTACCAATGCATCCAAGCAAGCATTAGGTGCAGTATTAATGCAAGACAAAGGAGTGATAACACATGCATCAATGAAGTTAAAACCTGATGAGGAACTCTATGCCACACATGATTTAGTATTGTCTGTTGTAGTTCCATATTTAGAAATATGGTGACATTACCTAGTGGGGAGAAGATTTGTGCTCAAAATCGATCAACAAAGTCTAAAATACTTGTTTACTCAAAGAGACTTAAATTATAGGCAAAAACATTGGAGTGAATTCTTAAGTGAGTACAACTTTGGAATTTTATACATCAAAGGGAAAGAAAATGTAGTGGAAAACTTTTAAGTACAAGACCAATGATATTTTCCCTTATACTCATTAAAGTATATTTGAGGGAGCGTGTGATAGAACATATCTTGGGAGATAACTAGTATTTAAAGGTAAGATCCATTGTTCAAAGTAAAGACCCAAGAGGACCCAAGTTTGAGGGGTATGAACTAGAGAATAATGGACGGTTATTATTCCAAGGAAGGATCTATATCCTTGATGATGGAGATATTCAAAACACCATCCTCAAAGAAGCCCATAGAGCACTTTATTGTGCACATTTAGGCGTAAAGAAAATTTATTTCGACACAAGGAAACTCTTCTTCTAGGCAGGTATGAAGCGTGATATTGTCCAATTCATTACAAAATGTCTTGAATGTCAGTAGGTGAAATCCAACCATTATCATCCAGCAAGTCTCCTATAGCCATACGACATCCCTATGACCAAGTGGGAGGTGACTTCTATGGATTTTGTTGTGCGACTACCTCTTACCCCACAAAGGCAGAATGCCATTTTGGTGGTGGTGGATAAGCTAACTAAAAGTTCTCACTTTATTCTCGTAAAAGATACTTATGAAGTTTTTGACATGCCTCGAGTATTTATAAATGAAATTATTAGATTACATGGAGTATCTATGAATATCATATCATATAGATATTAATGATTCACTTCAAGGTTCTTGACTTGTATGTGATCAACTTTAAGAACCCAACTAAATTTATGTATGGCTTATCACCTTGAGATTGATGGATAGACATCAAGAGTGAATATGTAATGGAGGATATGTTGAGGATGTATGTTATGGACCAACAAACATATTGGGAAAGTATTTTCTTTTAGTTTAATTTTCCTAGCATTTGGTATGTGGAGGCGAATTTTGGGTCATTTTTCTATAGTTGCGACCATCCAGAGGTCTCATGACCACAAGAGTTGAGAATAGTAGTCAGTGTCGCAACTAGGGGCCGGCTGAGGCAGTCTGCAACATGGTTGGTGCTGCCCTTTTTGTATTTATTTTCAAGTGGAATTGTTGCATATATGTAGACCACTTCTGATGGCGATCGTTCTGCAACTTCCCCTGTGTCTATATAAACTAAAGAGGTCGTTGAACTGTGTGGATGACCGTCTCCTTCCCCAAAATGTAGTGGTTCCACTATCGGCAAGCCTGCGTGATGGAATACATCTCTTTATCATAGGTGGGGTGCTTCTGAATTGTATCGAAAAGTGACTCAATATGATAGGCCACTTGATGCCCATGATGGGTGAAGACTACACCAGTAGCATAGTTCGAGGCATCTGTCTCGATTTCAAATGGCTGCTGCAGGTCTGACAATGTGAGTATCAGTATAGAGTAGAGGTGGTGTTTCAAATCAACAAACACCTTCTATTGGGACTTTGACCAGGAAAAATTTGATTTCATCCCGCCCTTAGTAATCTGACTCAAAGACCAAGTAATATGGGAGAATCCAAACACGAACCTCCAATAAAAATTTGCAAGGCCCAAAAAGTTGCGAAGCTCCACTCGAGTGGTCAGGGCTGGCCAATCCCAAATGACTTGGATGTTAGTTTGGTCCACATGCACGCCACACTCATCTATGAGGTAGCCCAAGTATTGGACCTGGCTCATGCCAAAGGTGAATTTCTCCAAGTTGGCACACAGTTTGTGTTGCCAAAGGGTTTGAAGGACATGTCAAATGTGTTGCAAGTGTTCTTCCCAACTCTTGCTGAAGATGAGGATGTCGTCCAGATAAACCACCACAAACTATTTGGTGAAAGTCCGCAAGATGTCATCCATTAGCCTCATAAAAGTAGCAGGGGAATTTGTCAACTTGAAGAGCATAATCAACCATTTGAAAAGGCCTTCCTTGGATTTAAAGATGGCCTTCCATACATCTATGGGATCTATTCTAACCTGGTGATAACCAGAATTCAGATCGATCTTGGTGAAATGCTTGGCCCCCTTGAGTTGGTCCAGCAGGTCATCAATCCATGGGATTGGATACATGTTCCTGACAGTGATTTTGTTTAACACCTGATAATCAACATAGAGCCTCCAGGTCCCATCCTTCTTCTGTACTAGTAAAATCGGGCTCCCACAAGGCAAGGAACTTGGTCGGATGTGCCCTTTTTGCAGAAACTCCTAGATTTTCCGCTTGATCTCTTCATTTTCTATAATGAAGTGACAATATATTGCCGTGTTGGGTAGAGGTGCTCTGAGAGTCACATTGATTGAATGCTTGACAGACAATGCAAGGGTACCCCTATGGGTGAGAACAAGATGTGTCTGTATTATTCCACGATAGTATCCACCTATTTCTACTGCTTGTAGGGACCCTTCTTGAGGGCCATGGATGTGTCTACAACCTTCTCCTTAATTTGAGAGAGAATAAAAAAGAAAAACAAATTTCCCAATCTGGGAGATGACCTTACTTCATTTCTTAGCAGAGATCAAAGAGATGGAGGTAGGTGGGGCTACCTCCGGTATCCTATATAACTTACTACCCAAAGAAATAATAATAGAGTGAGGTCTAGAATAATATACAAAATTCTGCTTCCATAACTATGGTTGTCCTAATAATACATCACAAACTTCTAGAGGAGAAACATCACAAAATACCTCATCCATGAAGGGATTGATGTTGTAGGGAAGGCGACATTGCTGGCTGACACAAAGATCTCGTCCTTGGTGAATCCACCCAATGGTGTACAACTGTGGATGTACTGTAGTCGGTATACCCAGCTGCTTCATGGCCTCTGCTGAAATAAGGTTCTTTTGGCTCTTGTTGTCGACAATGAACTACAATGGAGAACCCTTCACCCACATCTATGAGTGGAATAGGTGTTTCCCCTCTTCTGGATCTTCAGGATCAATCTTCAGGATCTTGGTGATGGTCACGTTGGCACTGGGCTCTGTGTCAATGATCTACTTCCATTTTTCATTCCCCTTGTTGGGTTCTAACTTAGAGTCGGAACATGCGTCTGACTTGGAAGCCTTCATCTCAACGACCAGTGACTGCTTGGCTTGACACTCACTTGTGTTGTGAGTGGAGCTCTTATGGAACTCACACCACTTTCCCGTGTACTTATTTGTCTTTGTGGTGTTGTTCTCTTCTTGTGGATTTGACGGGTTATCCCAGGTCGCCTTGCTATGGCTTTGCCCTTTGTTATGTGGTTTGGGGGCACCTTTCCCTTGCTTTGGATTTGCAAATCCAAAGTCTCAATTTTTTTGTTTAAACTTATGCTCAATCTCGATAGAGAATCGGTATGCCATGCCAAGTGAGGAGATATCCAGGAACTCCATTTCATCCTAGATGTACTTGGGTAGGAAGCCGCAGTACTTGAGTACCAAATGTTTCTTAGAATCCTTGATACCCAACTTCGTACGAAGGGTGTGGAAAACATTGGTAAACTTTGGCACCACCTGGTCTCTTCTCTGCCGCAGTGTGGTCCACTTTATGTATTAGTCCTCATAGCTCCCAAAAGGGTAGTACTACTCCTTAATGGCATCCCAGAATTAATTCCAAGTGGGTGCGACTGAAAACAGTGAGGATGCACTTTCATCTTTATTCTCACAGTAGGTTTCCCACTAGTCCTTGACGTGGGGCGCAACTTTGAGAAGTGAAAAAGTAATATTTTCCCAGCTGGGAAAATCATGAACAAAAAAATATCCTTCTAGCAGATTTAACCATTTGTCTATGGCGTTCACATATATTTGACCTTCAAATATGGGGATGTTAGAGTTAACTTGTCCCTTAAAGGGTGTGGTGCTTCTAGAGTAGCTACCAGAAGAAGATGCATTGCCTTTGGGTAGTCGTTGAAGGATTTGGGCAAAGTTGTCCATCATCGTGTACCTTTGTCGCTCGAGGGCTTCTTCAAGCAAGATTTTGAAAGGATCTCTTGCCCCCTCATCTTTCTTATCTTCCTCCATTGGAGGCCATCAGGATTTGCGAGGTTTGTCTTGCAAAGGTTCAACCAGTTCAAGCCCTAACTCCTTATATCCCAACGTCGTTGGGGACATGAAAGAAATTAGATAAAGAGCAGACCGTTATGATACCACTGATCCGAACTTAAACAGGAACACAAAAAATTACAAATATAACCATAAATACATAGAAGTAGCAGAAATAACACTTCATTTCATTAATATCAAATACTGAAATATGCTTACGAATAGAACAGAAATAAGACTAGCTTGGGCGATGGTAGCTTATTTATGAGAAGAGATGTATCAGAGACATGCCTGTGAACTATGTTACAATGACACCCAAGGGAATATTTATGATTGAAAAACATGAGAAAACCTTAAACAACCAAAACCCTAACCTCAGGAGATATAACGCCAAGAGTTTGTGGGTCGCATTGGGGTTAGTTGGGAGCCAACTTCCCGAGGTCATAACTTGGTCATATTATCTCTGTTTGGCACGTATCATACCTTGTTGGAAATATCTCTATGATTACTACAACACTTTCCGCAGGCCCCTTACTATGGTTATGGGCCTATAACGTACCTCAAAAAATGTCGTTTAGGGGGTCAAAACTTCTCTGGAAGTTGAGGACCCGAAAAACTGCTAAAAGTAGTGAATGTTGAAACAAGGAAACAAATGAAACCGTCTAGAGGTATAAGTGGAATAGGTGGGTGGCCACCAATATCCACCTGGATCAACACCCCCAAGTACACTCTCAACTCGTTGGCCACACGGGGAGCGATAATCCCAACAATCCCAACTTGTGGGTATGATGCCCATTGGGGTATACTCTGCAAAGACCAAGATAGGGGAGAAACATCTCCAAACCTATGGGTAACATATATGGGGGCAACAACTATGGCCCTATTGTCTAGAGATCCCTGAACCCCAAGAGCCCTCTATCTCAATTCCTCACCCTGGGATCCTAGAAAAGGGGGAAGAGTTGGCTTAGTGTTCTCGATTAGTGATGCTCTTGTAGATCATCAACATATCATCATGCTCATATATGATAGTCATCATGTCTCAATAGAATTTTCCTCCTATTCATACAGGACATCAAATGAAATATCATATTAGAAAAAATATGAATATCATAAAGAGGATACCATAGTCATCCTCCCTCTCAAGGAGGTGCCAACCACAAGCCTAAGCTTTGTCTTGTACATCAACATTGTGTCAACATATGAAGGTATTTCAGTCCCAGATATATATGGAATTCTCTGCCAATCAGATCCCACTCTTTGTCATCAAAATGTATCCATGTCATATTCAGAACTTTCTCAAACATCTCTCCAAAAAGCTTCTTCATCCTGCCTCATAGCTAGCCATGTTAGCAACCTTGTACTCAGCCTCGGTCATGTTTCAAGCTACGAACCTCTCATATAATGGTAGATCTCATACTAAGGCATCTCCTAGATGCGCTCATCAATAATAATCCCAAACAACATCAATACATCCATGAAATCACGTATCACAGGAAGAATGTCTTAGTCCAAAAATTGTTCATTCCTTGCAAATATATCGCAGGGTGCTCGATGGAAACTCTATGTGTATGAAGCGGCTTAATCATGAATCAACTCATGTTATATGTACAACATATATGTATACGAGCATGTGTTCCATTGAAGCATCAATGCTTCAATCAATTGTTAGTTTCCAAGTTGAGTTCAACAATATCTCTTCATAACTTCTTGAAATTCAATCAGACTATCCATGGATTTGTATTTCCACTTTACAACACTTACTCAATAGCTTTACAATATATATTTTCTTTTCCCAACTTCATAAATCGATTCATCATGCCATGATTCATTATTTTGAGCTTTAGAATCCATCTCCCTCTTACTTAGATCATCAGAGGCTCATTACCTGTCAATAGTAGACCGTCAACATATAAAACCAAAACCAAAATCAAAATCATACCTTGGAACACTTCTGAAGTAGAGGTTTGGATCAACACATCATCTTGGCTTCACTAGATAACTATCAATGCAGACACATCAAGATCAAGGAGCTTGCTTCATACAATGTTCTCTGCAAACATAACACTTTACCAAACCAATATGTTCAGTCTTACATAAATCAATATTGTACAATCAAATCAACTAAGTCATCTTATCAAAGTTTAGATGCTAGATCATAACTAATATCAAAATCATCAATATCACAGTATCAGATTCTTTAGACCAGGTGACAGGTAGAGCTCTCATCAAGTCATGACTTCATCTATTATCATGCCAACAAGTTGTCATTTAATTATCAAACCAAGCTTCATCAAGTCATCCTCATGATCATAATATAAGTAACTAGGTGAAAACGCATGTATTAAGAATAGGTTCCATCCATTTATTATGAGATTACTTCACACTAAATCACAACTGTCAATACTTCAACCATTGTGCTAAGAACAAGTAGGCCAATACAAAAGCATTATCAAATACTAATATTAGTCACTGAAAGTCACTATGCCCATATAACATTGCTATCAAGAAAAATCATTAGTCATCAAATCAAATCATTGGTCATCAGTCAAATCCCAAATTTTATATCATAGTGATATCTATAGTCCATAACATATCTCAATCATCAAGTAAAATTTATAAGTCAGTATCATGTTGAAACTCCAAACATTTCTCATCTATATCAACTAGCCAAATCTAGTCAAATTCTTGCAGCACAAACTTCAATGGTTAAATCATAATGACATATCTATATGCATATATCGATCACCTAAAAACACAAGTTTAGTCTACATACTCATATTATAGTAAACATTCAAACTTCCTTTCTCATAGAACTTTTTTTTCTCTGCTTCATGTCTGTAGGAATGACATCCTTCAAGTGAACATCTAATTTTATGCACAAAACTTCATTTTTATGTCCTGCATGAATAACTGCATCCATAAGCCTTCTTCTGTGTGGTTGGGAGACTACAGTCGCAACCTTGAACTTACTTCCATGCAACTGAGAGTCTACAGTCACACCTGTAAGATTTCTTCCGTGCGACTGATGCTTAGAGTAAGGGAAAACTCTCTCTTCTCGGATTAGAATTTTGCTGCAGATCAACAATGTCAGATATTTGTCTATTCATGTCCATAAATCTTATTTCAACAGTAAATAATATACATATAATTCCAATGGTAATAGGAGTAAGGATCTTATGGAGAGGTTCCACCTCTGTATGAGAATCCACTTCAGTCATCTTTATTCAAGTCATCAACTTGTCTATAATATTGTCATGCATCAACAGGTCTGTTAGATCATGGTTATAATGTTATCATCTACTACTTTGTCATGACATCAATTTTTCATCAAGGGTTAGTGTCAAATATCTAATAGGGGAACTTCAAGAATCATGATCACAACATTACTTCTTTGTCACATTACTTAATGCATCAAGTCAGGGCAGCCAATTTTACCATATGTTCTAATTAATAAACACATCAAAACATAACCATGGTCAACAAAATATCCAGAATATCAATCTCATTGTTACACTTCTATCATCATGGCTACCATTCTTTTCACAAACAATATCAATAGTATCGAGTTACCATCTACTAGAATAAAGGTGCTAGCCAAACATCAAGTGTACCACTATATCAAAGATCAATATTAAGTAACTTCATAGAATCGAGAAGTTCATCATGTCTAAAAGGTAAGATACTTATTTACTACTAAGTGCACCATTTTATTATAAGAACCATGAATCCAAATCACTTTCATATGCATGAACCATTTGTGAATGAGACATTCTCATCATACCTTAGGGATTACCTTTTCATTCAATATTACACTTGAAATATAACATTGAAACACTATACCTTGTTGTATTCAAATACCTGTGCACCTTCATATTTTACATAGTAAGCTTGTAGCGCCTTTTCACCTTTTCATCATATGCATGTTCCTACACTAGCCATGATCCTCAAGAAGGATCCACTTATCATATCTCATCAAGAAGTTAGAAGCATCCAAATAATAAAATATACATGCAAGAAGTATAAGTAATACAATAATCAAATCAATAATTCTAAACAAAAGTAAAGACATAATTGAGCATCATAAATTGAAAAGTACTTATCTTCAATGAGAGGTGATCATCTCCCTCTTGAACCAACCTTAAAGAGAATTCACTATCCATTATCGATATAACAATGTTGCCTTCAATATTTCAACCAACTCTATTAGAAACCATGCCTAATAGAGACTATCCCATCTAGGGCATCATAAAATTTGACACAAGTTCTTGAACATATTCACTTTGACCATGCTAGGGTTTCTAGATTACATATCTAAAATATTTTCCATAAACTAGGGTTTCTCTCAAACCCTAACCTTATAATATCCATCAAGCCCTAATAACCAAATTTCCTAAAGTTTTCTTCAAACCCTAGAATTATTTTAGGTCTCCACCATCCTCTACTTGGATCCATCAATGGTGTCATTCAAGGGGTGATCTCCGTGACTTTTCTTCAGAGAAAGTCTGATACCATATTAATTTTTCTTAGGGCTATATTGTTCTTTTATTTGATAGTTGCATTTCTTCACTAACACATTACATTCACCCCATAACATCAAAACAATATTTAGAATTACATCATTATTGAGGAGCATATGCAATTATATAAAAAGAACAGTTCCATCATCATCAATGCAACGAAACATAAAAGAACAATAGACGAAAATCATTCACACATAAAGACACTAGGATTGGTTAGAGACCAGGGAAAAACCCATTATGGGGAAACCATTTCAAATTATTCTTCTTATTATATTATCATCGAATGATTCAACAAAAGAGAGTAAAATGATTTATATCTTCATTCATACAATTATTCATTAAAAGAAACTACAACATCCATGAAATGAACCCAACAATGCTTATACTGAAAATCTTGATTTTGAAGCCTGTAATGAACTGTCAGTCTGTGGTCAACTGCCAAACAATGCAATCACTAAGAGAAATCTTTGGACAACTAAAATTCCGTCATTTAGGTCTTGGTCACTTGGAGGAGGAGTCATGCATGTGACTGAGAAGCTTCTAGTCGCTCTCTGGAGCATACAAACAAGTGACTGCAGTCTGTAACTCAGATTCTAAAACCCTAGATGCAGGTTGCATGGAGGACAATTTGTGCATGTGAATAGGATGCGTTGGTCACACAGATGAACCTGGTAGCAAGTGATTGCAGTCAAGATATATTTTTCCTATGCATGCAACTGAGGCCCAAAACGATGAAAAAAATGTGAGCTTCAGACCATGCAATTTCATCTTTGAGCGAACTCGTTCCTCCACGGACGAGCCTCAGACTTGTGCTAGGCAAAAACCAAGATAGAAGAGTGTCCCATGATGATATCCGAATGAGGTAGAGGTCACTTGTATTTATATCCTTCCAAGGGTGTCCACTTTGCTTTAGGGCCGACCTTATCAAATATGCACGTGGGATTTTCTTCATAAGTATGAGAGGGAGGAGCTCCTTTTCAAGAAAATCATAGAATAACGCAAGGGTTGTGTTGGTTCTCAGATTGTTCTGGTAACAAAGAACAAACTAGGAACACATTCACTCAGAATTATAAGAACCCTCTCGTGTCAGGTGACAAGGGCTGGCCTCCCTCCACCTCAGGGGGTATTCCCTGTGTTTGATGCAATTTAAATAGATTTTCTAATTGCACAAATAAATATGACTAGGTTAATGATATGAGCGTTTTTAAATAAAATAATTTTTTAGGGAAAGAAAGGTGGTAGGCACACACTGTATGAGACTTTATTAAAATAAAATATCATTTATGAAAAAATGAGGTTTGAATAATATATCATAATTCACAGAAGACGAGGGTTAGTGAGAATTAGAATTAAAATAAAAAGGAAATTAGAATAAACTTGCTTAAATGTATCCAATTAAAATATGCAACTAAAGTAATATGACCTCAAGTATCATTACCAATTTATCCTGCAACAAAACAATTAGATTATTTGATTTAATAATTTCTAAATAATAAATATTGGAGAAAGAGTAAATCAAATTTATGTGAACGATTAAAGAACACGATCAAGTTAAACAATTCCCAATCAATCACATATTCCAATGAAATAAATACAATGAGGAACAACAATAAAATTAAAAGAGAAATAAAATAGAAAACTAGTTTTTATGGCATTCAAGTTTAATGTGCAGGGAAAACCTAGATAACATGTATTGTTTTGGATTCGATCTATAACAAATAAACTCAAATATGATTTAAAGCCCTTAAATATCATGTATTCAAAGAATTTAAATCACTTTATGTATTCAAGATCGTTGTAAAATTAGGTTAAATCAACAATTTTGCACAATGAACGAGTCCATATAAACCCTAAGTTAAGAAGAACATATAGGAAGAAAAAGAAAAGAAAAGAAATGAATCATGATATTATTAATCAAAACCTCGCAGCCAGAATGACAAGAATCATTGCAACAAGTGCCTTCTGACTGTAGAATAATAAGTCTTAATCTTAGCCTACCATCCTCTAATTTGTCTCCTAAAATCCCATAAATGAACACTTACATCTTCTTTTATATAATTGAGAGTTAATATCCCATTTAGTTCTCATAAATTCCTCACATAAAATTACATTTAACTATTATTGGTTCTAAATGAAATATGTATTCCATCCCCTCTAATTAGTTCCCACTCAAGTCTTTAGTTTACAAATTATTAAAGTCCCTACCAAGTTTCTTGCATAATAAAAAAGACATAAAACATTAATTCTAATATAATATATGATAACAAATAAATATTAAATGAACATATATACTCACCCCTTTATATATTTCACCCCATAAAATTATTTCTCATACCTTTATAAATTAATTTAACCACGTGAATGTTTTCGACTGCAAAATACTTATTTTGCAGTCTGAAATTGAGTGTTGGAATCAATTCTACATCTATTTTAAACCATTAAACCATTAAACCGATGAGATGGAAATCAGTGGCTAAGTTCTTCCACTTGATGAGATACTCTGAAATTGATCGATTTTGTAGCTGTCGGGTTCTTATTTCCGTGACTTCTTCAGGTTCCAATATGATTTTTCCTTCCTCATCATGTTCTGGAAATATTGTTTGAAATGGGAGCTTGTTACCTATAACCTTCTTTGAGCCTGAAACATGGAAAACTGGGTGCACTCAGGAAGATGTAGGAGTTCCAATTTGTATGCCATAGTACCAATATTTTGCAACATATTATAAGGACCATAGTACTTTGGTGATAATTTATTATCCTTCTTAGCTTTCTTGAGGGGCATTTGTTTGTATGCTTGTAGTCGTAAAAATACCCAGTCGCCTAGATCAAAAATTCTTTCAATGCGATGTTGTTTTGGTTTTGTTTCATTTGATTCTGCGCCAAAATGAGATTATCCTTTAAGAGTTGGAGAACTTGTTGTTGATGCTTGATGTGATCTTCCATTTCTTGAACCTTATTCTCTTAAAGATGATGTGATGGATGGTGGATGATATCCATAAAGTGCCAATACATTACAAGATAGGGTCAGATTCATTTCTTCTTTCTCTAGGGTTGGTTTGTGGTGGTGTATATCCTCTTCTTTTGACGTTTCTTGATTCTTTTACTCCTCTTCACAATCTATGTAAAATAATTTCTTCTCAACACACTTACGACCTTTAGTGTATTTTCTATCACAACTAAAATAAAGCCATTTTGCTCTTTTTTCCTCCAAATGTTGTGGTGTAAATCTTATAGGTTGTGGAAGGCTAGGAGAAGCAACACTTTCATCTTTATAGTTGTGAGTGGTATACTTCCTTGTTGCAATAATTTTTCTTTCCACTTTTATTTCCACCCTGAATGCCTTCTCCAATGAACCAGGTTCCCAAAGGAAAACCTCATGTTGGATGTTATCCTTTAAAGTCCCTATGAAGAAATCAATTCTATGCTCCTTCAGAATATCATTTACCCTTATATTCAATTTTTGAAAGTCCTCAATGCGCTCTTCCATTCAAACCTTTTGTTTGAGATTTATCGATTGGCTAAAGAAGGTGTTTCTCTTTTTATCTTCATATTGTGCTATCATTTCCTCCATATAAATTGACCAAGTGACAAGTGGTTTATGAGAAGAAGAGAGAGATAAATGACTTCAAAATAGGCCTACTCGAGGGGGAAACCTCCTTCACATTACATAAATGAACAATTATTGGATGATACAAATGACATGACCTCCTTTCTATATATAGGAGTCTTAGGGGTCACAATATAATCAGAGCCTACATAACAATAATATTGTAAGGGCACAACAACAACAATAGTGGGCTTATATGGGGCAAAATAATAACATTATGGGGACTCCATGGGCACAAAAATACAATAAGGGGGTTGCACTAATAACAATAAGGGGCTACACTAGTATTATAGGGACCTAACAAATTATGATCAATAAGGGGCTACACTAGTATTATAGGGACCTAACAAATAATGATCATAGGAATATGAGAGGAAGTCAAATGATGAGGGAAACACAATGAAAAACCCATAGAAAGAGCCTAGTTGAATAAGGGGTGAATCTAGCGAAAATAAGGTGCATCACAAGTTAATTATTGGATATGTGGAAGACCTCATTTCCAATGTGATTGCCTAGAGGTTTCATCAATTACCGTGCATAAGGGAGGAAAGGCACCATCATTAAATACCAAAGGAAATCATAGAATCTATGCAATAGTCAATAATAGGCAAGCATAACATTAGTCCATTATAGTGGAGTAAATAGGTACAATTAAAACGATAGAAGTAAAAATATTATTTTATTTTGGTGCATTTAATAGTTTCATTTCTTCATATGCATTAGATAAATGTGGGTTGGCAACACACAAGAAAAATGATTTTAGATAGGTTGAGATGGATTTAGGGGGACAACAATTAGTAGAGTCAAGTGTTGAGGAATGTGTGGTTGAATTAGGGGTCTATTTGACTAAGTTAAAAGTATATGTCACTGCCCTAGGAACTTATGACCTCATCATTGGGATGGATTGGTTTCAGCTCATCAATCTTGGGTGGACTGTTATGCAAAAATAATTCTTTTCATAAATGATGAAGGGAAGTCAATCCAAAGCTAGGGTATTAAGAGGAAGGTTTCTTTATGCTTCATTTCAACCCCGCAAATGAAATGTTTTCTAAGGAAAGGTTGCTAATTATATGTAGTGAGGGAAGTACACAAGGAAAAGGGACCATCCATAGAGCAATATCCAATTCAAATTCTTAGATATTTATCCCAAGGAATTTCCAGAATTACTTTCTGAAAGGGAGCTTGATTTCACAAAAAGATTAAAACTTGGTACAAAACCAATATCTAAAACACCCTATAGAATGACAACTCTAGAACCTCAAGAGTTGCAAATGCAATTGAAGGAAGTCTTGGACTTAGTACTCATCTAACCCAGTATTTCACCTTGGGGTGAACTTGTAATTTTCGTTAAGAGGAAGGATGGCTTCTTGCCACTATGTATAGACTATCGAGACTTGAACGAGCTAAAGTAAAGAATAGGTATCAATGCCTTGAATTGATGATTGCTTTGATCAAATGAAAGGGGCTTCTGTCTTTTCAAAAATTGATCTATGACCTAGTTATCATCAATTAAGAATTAAGGATAATGATATTTCTAAGACTACATTTCGAACATGCTTTGGGAATTATGAGTTCACAATGGTGCCATTTGGGTTGAATATTGCACCAACATTACTCATGAACCTTATGAATAGTGTTTTTCATAAGTACCTTAACTGTTTTGTGTAAATATTCCTAGATGATATTCTCATCTAGTCCAAAAATGAAAATGAGCATGAAGAACACTTACAAATAGTGTTATGTTGCCTAAGGGAGCACTAGTTTTATGGAAAGTTATCAAATTGTTCCTTCTTTCAGAAAGTGATTCATTACATGGGTCATATTATATATGGTGAAGGGGTCTTAGTGGATCCCGAGAAGGCAAAAGTAACCATGGTTTAGACGATACCAGAAAATGTGTATTAAGTGCATAATTTTATGGGTTTAGAAGGGTATTATCGAAGGTTTGTAGAAGGATTTTCAAAAAATGCAAAACCTATCACAACTGTCCAACGCAAAGGAGTTAGATATGTGTGGGCTAATGAATGAGACATTGCATTCACTGAGCTTAAAATATTATTGACTATTGCACCAATCTTGTGAGTACCTGACATGGAAAAATACTTTACTGTGTACCAATGCATCCAAGCAAGGATTAGGTGCAGTATTAATGCAAGACAAAGGAGTGATAACACATGCATCAAGGAAGTTAAAACCTCATGAGGAACTCAATGACACACATGATTTAGTATTGGTTGTTGTAGTGCCATATTTAGAAGTATGGAGACATTGCCTTGTGGGGAGAAGATTTGTGCTCAAAACCGATCAACAAAGTCTGAAATAATTGTTTACTCAAAGAGACTTAAATTATAGGCAATGACATTGGAGTGAATTCTTAAGTGAGTACGACTTTGGAATTTTATACATCAAAGCGAAAGAAAATGTAGTGGAAAATTCTTTAAGTAGAAGACCAAGGATATTTTCCCTTATACTCATTAAAGTATATTTGAGGGAGCGTGTGATAGAACATCTCTTGGGAGATAACTGGTATTTAAAGGTAAGATCCATTGTTCAAAGTAAAGACCCAAGAGGACCCCAGTTTAACGGGTATGAAGTAGAGAATGATGGACTGTTATTATTCCAAGGAAGGATGTATATCCTTGATGATGGATATATTCGTAACACCATCCTCAAAGAAGCCCATAGAGCACTTTATTGTGCACATCTAGGTGTAAAGAAAATGTATGTCGACATGAGGAAACTCTTCTTCTAGGCAGGCATGAAGCATGATATTGTCCAGTTCGTTGCAAAATGTCTTGAATGTCAGTGGGTAAAATCCGACCATCATCACCCAGTAAGTCTCCTATAGATATACGACATCCCTATGACAAAGTGGGAGGTGATCTCTATGGATTTTTTTTGTGCAACTACCTCTTACCCCAAAAAGGAACAATGCCATTTTGGTGGTGGTGGATAAGCTAACCAAAAGTGCTCAGTTTATTCTCATAAAAGATATTTATGAAGTTTTTGACGTGGCTCGAGTATTTATAAATGAAATTATTAGATTACATGGAGTATCTATGAAGATCATATCATATAGAGATTCATGATTCACTTCAAGGTTCTTGACTTGTACGTGATCAACTTTAAGAACCCAACTAAATTTATGTATGACTTATCACCTTGAGACTGATGGATAGAAAAAAAGAGTGAATATGTAATGGAGGATATGTTGAAGATGTATGTTATGGACCAAAAAACATATTGGGAAAGTACTTTCTTTTAGTTTAATTTTCCTACAATAATAGTTACCATAGTTAAATGAAAATGCTTCCGTATGAAGCATTATATGGAAAACTTTGTAGAACACCATTAAGTTGGGACAGGTTAGAGGATCGGGTGGTTGTGGGGTCCGAGTTAATTAAAGAGATGGAAGAGAAGGTAATAAAAATTAGGAAATAGAAAAAATAAGAACATGTTATACAAAAAATATTTGTTGATGATAATATGACAGATACGAATTATGAAGTAGGAGGTTAGGTTTTTTTTCACATCATACCAAACAAAAGCACCATCAGATTTTGTAAGGGGAAAAATTTGTCACCTCGATTTTTTGGACCATTAAAATGCTAGAAAGAATTGGACCTGTAGCCTACCATCTTACACTGCCACCCCACTTGCATAATATTCATAATGTTTTTCACGTATATGTACTAATATTCTACATAACTGACGAATCTCATAAACTTCAATAGAAGGAAATGTAGGTATCAGATGAGGGAACCATTCTGTGTGAGACATTACATATAATGGATCATAGGGTTTGACAACTCAGATGCCGTCTGGTGGACCAAGTTAAGGTCCAGTGGGACAAGCATAGTCCTAGATTTTCTACCTGTTAAGACATAGAGACCATGCGTTAGAATTATCCCAACTTGTTTTGATTTTTGAAGCACTTAAAACTTTATTTTGTATATCCTTACTTTTGTTAGCCATATTCATGAGACTATCATTTTGAACTTATCTCTATAACTATGAAGAGTTACACATAATACTGATATTTCAAATGATTATGTTTTTTCATGTATGCTTAATTAAATGTGCACATATTGTTGGTACATGGATACCAACATGAATTATGTTATGAATGAGATTTCTACATATTATGTTTTACTTATGAGCATGTGTGATTATGTTAAAGACCATAGATTTCTTATTATTGATGAGATGGATATAATTATAGTAATCACACTTGACTATTTGATGTGAAAGTTAATTTGCAGGTATATTGGCTAGATGTAGCCAAGTTATGTTATATGAACTTAAAGATAAATATCATAGATGTCAACAAAATATGAATGATGGGAAACTATTATTTGAATATATTTTGGTTATGAATATATTGATTCATATTTTATGATGTGGGGACAAGTATTTATGTTGTAGATGCTATCTTCATCCAAACTAACTACGTGATGAAGAAACCCCAAGAATGGCTTAGGCTCAATGAGATTCCATGTTAGGGTGCTAACCTTAGTCCTACTAGGAGGGTTGAAGGTGTTTCCCACCATTTATCCTCTGAAACCTGGAGTCATGGGAGGAATGTGTGAGTCACGCTCCCCTAGACATGTGATGATGACTTGCAAATGCCTACTAGGGAAGTCAGGTCGATGTAGTTGTGTTTTTGTTGTGACAAACACACTCCAAAATTTTGGCTACACTTGAATTTTAGAGCCTACTTAGGATCTTGTGAATGGTCGTTCCTTAGTCACTTCTTAGTCGGTTGTGCCTTGTTGAGTCTTTCAACTCCCTCTTGGATTATAAGTGTCGAAGTAACCTCCTTGCACATGCTCAGTCTACAACAAGTTCATGAGCACATTATTTTGCGGAAGGTTGTACAAGAATATCACTATCCATTGAGACTGTGCCTAAGTGATGATAAACCCATGTAAATAGTCAGTGTGTGATTTCATTGACAATCTCTCTATTTTGATTGTGATTGTACTTTTATTTCGGTGAGTTTTATAAATTGTCACTTTTGCGTGCCTTCACTTTTGCGAGTGTCGCTTTAATGTTTTAGAATATAGACTTCAATTTATTTTATCTTAATTAGTGTCATTTTTATGTTATCTTGGATCTATAATGTGTTTTTTTTACTGTCGTTTGCATATCGCAAGTGTCATTCGCACTTTTCTCTCTATATAGAAAATTTAATATTTTGGCATGGGAAGTGTCGCTTATCATGCAAAAATGGAGTTTTGGATTTTTTTAAGCAGTCAATTTTGTGTTAATTAGTCTTTCTAGTCATGTAAGCATGTTTTACACTCATTCCCAAAGTTTCATGCACTATTACACAAGTGTCATCACTTTCGTTGCAAAGTGTATCTTTTGAGTTACACTTGAAGAGGTATTTTTAATTCCTATCGCATTAAGGGAATCATTTTGTTCTTGTTTTTTGAGTGATGAATGTTGCGTCATCGACTGTTCCGAGTGTGTGATCATGATCTAGTTTTGTCTTTTCTCACTTGAGCCTCACTAATCCTAGAATGAGCCTTATCGAGAAAATTTCTTCCCGAGCAACTTAACTTCACTCAACCTTCCTAAACTATGCATTGCACACTCTCAACCCTGAAGCCATGACCTTGCCTCTTGGAATTGTGCACTGTGAAGTCTTAGTTCTTAGTCCTAGTCCTTAAGCTCTAGAATTGGACAATCCTTACCTCTAGCCAACCTTCTCTATGCACTGAAAAGTCTCAAGAATCAAGCCTTAGCCTTGAGCTCTTGAACTACACAATTGTGTAATCACTTGGTATCTCTCCCTCCAAAACTGCACATTGGGAAAATTCAATCTTCAAGCCTCAAGTTGGAGGCCTTGAACCCCTCAACTGCATAATCTCCTAACTTGTTCTCCTGTATGAATTGTGCATTGGGAAAATTCAAGCCTCAACCTTCACCTCTTGAGTTCCTCAACTATGCAGTCACTCAGCCCAAACCTTTAGAACTGCGCATTGCACAGTCTCAAGCATCAAGCCTCCATCTTGAGCCCTTGAGTCCCTGAATTGGGTAGTCCCTCTTCCCAGGCCTCCAGAACTACGCATTCTGCAGTCTTAGGGATCAAGCCTCCATTTTGAGTCCTTGAGTCCCTCAAATGTGCAATCCTTTAACCGTAGCCATCCTAAACTATGCATTGCAAACTCTCAAGCCTTAGTCCCGACCTCGGCCTCTAAGACTGTGCAATACTTGTGTTAATCACTCAACTAGTCACCAGTTCTAACCTTAACAAGAAATTTCATGAAGCATATTAGCCAAGGGTTTTATTAGAATGATGTCGTTGTTGGGCTAATTTATTAACACAAATTAACACAAGTATTTACTTGTCAATCCAAGTTTGTAAAACTTGGATTAAAGTCCACAGTATATGGATATCAGATGTAGCCAAGATTGGAAGATAAAATTTGAAGATTTAAGGAAGAACATATTACAAATATAAACCTATTTTAACAGTTTCTAATTCACTTATGTAATATGTGAGGGATGAGGCTCTTAACTTAGGAGAACCAGGTTGCCCTTCCCTACAATACTACTTTAATGAAGATAAATCCAAGTCATTAATTAACAATGGTTTATGATGCAGAAGATGTAAAATAAGAGGCTCCTAACTAAGGAGGATCAGATTGTCCTTCTTCACAAAGATACTATATCATAATCACCATTGCTTCAAACCAGAAATGCAGAAATAACTTCAAATAATAAAAGGAGAATGAAATTCGGTTTTAGTTCAAGATGAAATAGAAGGGGAATTTAACTTAAATTCCTGTGTGTCCCTTCATATGTAGATTATAATTAAACCAATATCCATTCAACAATCATCACACATTAATTCAAATAAGCAAATGTAAAACAAAACAAGTAAACAAATCTAAAGCAACTAGTTCATGAAAATTAAGCTAGTTTAACAATGAAGTGTACTTAGCTTGGAGTGGGGGCCCTCCACCCTTGCCTTGCACACTTGAAGCTGCTACCAAATGCTGAAACTTCAAGCACTCATCCACACTAATGAACATCAAAATAAAAGTAGAACAAGTTCTTCTAATTAATCTCCAATATACAAATGTCTCAGCATAAAGTTATATGAAAAATTACATCCCATAAGCCTTCAAAGTCTTGGCTTAAATAGAAGTTTATGAAACAAACTGATCTAAAGTCTCTCTAACAATCATATCTATTCATATCCATCTATATAATTCAAATTCATTCAATCCATTTCAAGAAATATGGACAATCCCATGAAATCACAAAACTGCCCTCTTTCCTAGGGATTTTCTGGGTGACTAGTCATGTTTGACTAGCCTTGACCGAGCCTAATAAATCTTGTTTTGACCAAACCAAGTGGAATTAGTTCAGTCCTAGTTCCCAAGCTTTCCATTCATGAATCCAACTCGAGTCCAAGTGTCCTACAAATATGCATAGCTATTACGGGAATTTCTGATTCTGTCCAAAATTGCACTTGAAACTCAATTTTTATAAAAGCTTTTAGAAAATACAAAATTAAAATTAAATACCTGAATATGCATAAAATACAACAAAATGAGATAGATGTGATGGAAAATGGATGGAAAATGTTAGAGCCTAGATTTGCCTCAGGCTGAAAAGACAAGGTTCTAGGTCCACATCAAACCACGCTCAGCCTCGTAGCTAGCCCTACGAGGACATGAGAAGGCTCTCTCTGGGTCAATCTTAGCGAAAGATAATCGACGGGGCTTGAGATGACTGATTTAACAACTGATCTTAGGCTAGGTATGAAGTGAAAAGTTTTTATTTGAGTTTTTGGGGGTTTTTGTTGGAAAAAGGGACAAGCAAATTTTGGGTCAGGGGATGAGGCCTAGTTTCTGCAGAGTTCTGATTGGGGCAAGGAAGGCAATTGTTTTGATGCTTTGGATTGAATGAATGAGTGGATCAGACTGGTGAGGAGCCAAGGAGGGTAAGAGGGTCTCAAGAGTCCTCCTCAAATAGATGAAAACATGAAGAATTAAACAAAATATCCAGGCAGAGCATAACAGTGCAATGAATTCTACCTTAATCTCTCATTTGTTTAATTGTAGAAGACAAGACAAGGGAAAATGATACACAATAAAATCAGTGAACTTAAAAATACATAGAGAAACACACCATCAAAACATAGAGCCACATGGATCCCAACAAGTGCTGCAAAACCCTGGTCTTTCCTTTGCCAAAATTGCAGAAATGAAATGTACAATGGAGTGCCAAGCAATCCCAAGTATCCAACCCTGAAAATGACTGAGAAATTACATAATATAGAAAAGCCTAACTCCTTCCCATGCCTCTAGGGGTCAAGCTCATCATTCTAGGAGCCGTTTGAACCAATTCTAAACAAGGAACTGAAATCTAGGTAGTCAAACAACTTACCCCTATATGCTAGGAAACTGATTCATTCATTTAATTTTCACCTTTTAGTGAATGAATCCTCTAGAACAAGTAAAAATGTGCCAATATTACATCATGGTTATCAAATTACATCATGCAAGGTCAAGAGTAAGATCAAAAAGCAAAACTGGTCAAAACTGGGCGAATTTGTGAGCTGAACAGTGAAAAATAGGCAAAAATCCTCTATGCGCTGCGTCTGATTCTCTATGTGTCGCGCCACTTTGGAGTTGATTTTGAGGCACTTCTAGAAGTCCAAATTTATCCCAAGTGTTCTTGTTGGAAATCCCTACCTGTCTACTTTCCAACCCAAGTGGAATTTCGGAATGTGGATGTCATTTTCTCCTCCAAAACTTCAATCTTCCAAGACTGCTTCCTGTGTGTCAAAATAGGGCAGTGAGGTCATTTTTTGAGTGTCTTGCCCAAATTTCTTGGCCATGCGCCAGCAACCATGAATTTTCATGCCAAATCCAGAAATGCAAAGTTTTTGCAATTTGGAGCTCCTTAGCAAAAGCGCGCGCCACATGGCGCGGCGCATAGGGAGGAAAACCCTGTTTTTTGTGCCAAAATTTGTCAAAATTCCAAAAATGCCCCAAATTTCTTGAAATTTGGGCTGGAGCTTCTCCATCAAGTGTCATGCTGGGCTAAAGAGGCTTCAGCCAATATCCAAAGACGATCATGCTCCTTTTGCCTCTTTTGCTTCCTTATTGCCTTCTTTAATTTTGCCTTTAGATTCCTTATTTGTGCCTTACAAACCTTGTTCCGCGCCATGTAGTAGAAAGCCATGTGTCTCAACAATGATTTGTCTCTGTCAGCCTTGTCCAGTAGTCCCTCTAAGTGGATGTTGACTCTTTCCAGCCAAGACTCCTGATCATCACTAATCTCTTGCTTCAATGAAGTGAGCTCAATCCCTCTCCTTTGTGCAGCTTTGCGATTCTCGCGGATGTTTTGTAACTCCATGATTGCTTGCTGATCTTCAAGCTATTTGTTCCTCTGCTCCAAGTATTCCATAGTCCACTTAGCCCTCTCCAAGTCAAGGGATAAGGCTTTGATCTATGTTTGCTGCTCCTGAATGATCTCCCTAAGTTTGGCACTTTCCGGGCCCATATCGGTATCATCATCAAGAATGAGAATGAAGTCGGTTTCTTGTTCACCTGAAGGCCCCTCATCCTGCATTGGCCTCTTGCCTTTGTCCTATACCTGTGGTGCTGATGTTGGAAGTGAGGCCCCTTCCACACCGGGTGGAGATAACACTCGCTTAGCTGTTGCAAACAAATGTCTAGTGCCCCTCTGATATGTGATGAACACCGGCACACTAACGGTCTCATGGCGCTCATACTGATGAGAAGGTCCACCTGTCTCATGCCCAACCTCTGAAAGCTCCTGTGAAGTTCTGAAGAAATCACGGGAGATGAAATCATCCCAAGTGATGCCCTGTAATCCAAGCTGATGAACCACCAAAATCTTGATGAGAGCAAAATGATAAACACAGTTAAGTTGCTGCTAATGGGTTTTGTGCTGCACAAGGATGGTCATCCTCTCTATGTTCCGGCAAATGAAATACGGAATGTTCATCATCCGTACCCGAGTGAAATGCATGAGCAACCTGATGTGATAAGCATATAAACGAGAGAACCGTCCCTCATAGCTGAAATACTTCAAGATTAATTTCATTAGTGGAGCATATTCATCTTTAAGATATCGGAATGGAAACACTCTCTTGAGCTGCCTCAAGAAACCGGTTTTAATATATGGCTCATAATGCTGCCGGTCAATCTTCTTCCTCTTGGTCCATGGTTCCCCAATGTTTGGTATGTCGGTTTCCAGTGAGACAGATTCTGGTGTAAGTGTGAAGGTGACACCAGCCAAAGTAACCTGATCTCCATGTAAATGTAGTACAAATAGACGAGCCAACTCATGATGAAATTGAACATTAGCCACCTTTTCACAAAACTCTTAGCATGACTGATGCTGAAAACATAAAATGGCTAGAGGGCAAGCCTGTAATTCAGTGAGGGTGATTGGTTCTTCTCTGATATGTCTGCCTCCTCTATGAGGCCTCTGGGGTACATGTTCCTCCATGGGTGAGTCACTGTGGGTTTCCATTCCATAATCAGATGAATGCTCAGATGTCATGACTGTTGTACAAAATACCTTGGAGAAAAAGATGCAGGTGTATGAAAACTGTGTTGGACTGTTATTTTAGTGATTTGTTTAAACTTTGCCACCAAGGGGAAACAAATGAAACAAGGGACTGTTAGGAAGGGGAAATAATAGTAAGGGATTAGGGACTATTGGGATAGATTTGTTAGGGAAATTAGGGAGAGGGTTTGGGATTTATGTGTGGGAATAGGGTTTAGGGTTTCACATTTAAAATTTTGGGAAAGGGAATTTGGGATAGGGGTTTAGTAATTTTAGGGGATAGGGAACAATGAAATCAGGGAAAAAAAAACAGAATCAAGGAGGAAAGAAAATGATGGAAAAAGAATAAGCTCAGCGGCAAACAATTTTTGAAACCCTAGGCAGCAACTTTTATTTGTGGAATTTAAGATGATAGAGTTTGATCATTTGTTTGGACCCTCAACACATCAACCATCATAGCATAACTACCAAACTTTGATGAACAAGAGAAATGGAGCTCCACCTACTTGAAACAAAGGAAATTTGCACGTTTTTGGCGTTTGGGGGCCGTTCTGGAACTTTTTGGGCCAGTCAGCTGTGTGCGCCGCGTAGCTTGCCCAACGCGCTGCACCTTCCCAGTGCGCCACGCCCGTGTTAATTTACACTGAATGGTCCCGCCCAGTGCGCCGCGCCACCTACTCTATGCACCGCGTCGGCTTTAAACGCAGCTTTGGCTTGAAAATTTACAATTTCGCCCTCTCACCACTAGAATTCGACCTTGGATGCAAATGAATGTTTTAAAACAATGAGAACATCTTATAGTGATGGATTTGATTTTTGTCTCTCACAAACCCACTTTGTAATGTTTTGACTTGGCAATTTTTTTCACAATTAATACAACTCTGTCTTTTTCGTTTCCTCTTTGATTTTTTGGCTTGAATGATGTTTTCTTTTGGAAATTTTTGCAGGGATAGTAGCATGTCTTGACAAAGGAAGACCAGGGTTGCACCTGGAGAATCCAGCAACTGATTTTTTTTTGAAAATTACATGGAAATTTATTACAAAATGAAATGAGGAATTTTCTTCAAAACAGAGTTTTGAAGAAAAGTCATAGTCAAGCATATGATGATGAAAATATTGAAAATCAAAACTTATTAAGGACCCCCTCATGGGTCTGGTGGCATTGTTGAAGACAAAAGTAAGTAACCCTAGACCTAGTGACTGAAATGACTCTTGCTGATCAAGAAACTGAAACAGGACTGTAAGTGACTTTAAAACTGGATTTTGATGAATAGACCTGAGCCAGCAATGGATAAGGCATGAGGGGTAGAAAATGACAAGACCCTTCCGTCAGATTATGGCATGCCCCTAGCAGAATGCATCTGAGTGAATCAAGCGAGACACCTAAAAATGAAATGCAATAAGAGAAATGATCTCTGACAGAGGGATGACCAGACCGACTCTAACAAAAAATATAAGGATTAAGTAAGTTTCCTTAAGCAAAAATAGACCAAAACTGAGGGCCAACATTTCCCACTTGTTGATCTTCAAGCATGTCCTCATGCTTATTTTTTCCTTTTGACCTTTTACTTCTATATGCTGATTGGCCTGCTGATATACTTATGGCTCTGACCCTTGAAGATGAAGTTTTCTCTTGAGCTACCTTTAAAAGGATATCTACGCCTTCAACTTTTAAAATCAAAACCATACTTGTTTCAAAAATCGAATTTTAATCCTCTGCTTTTAATTAACACCATACTTGCAAATCAAATCTTATTCTGCCTACAGAGATCCTTAAATTCTGAAATAAACAATGTTTTTTTTTTTTTTTTTAAACTGCGCTTTATCCTTCAAAATTGTTTTTTTTTTAAAATGAATCTCTGTTCTCAAAATCAATTTTAGAAATATAAAATTCTCTGTCCTTAAAATCGGTTTTGAAGATTTTTTTTTAACCAACTCTTCTTTGAGAAAAACATTCTCAAGTCAATATTCTTTAATTCTGGACTCTAACCCACTGAAGCAATGAATCAATGGACTTCCAAAAATCATTATGATTCATCAAAGAGAGAAGTTGCTGCTTAATGACTAGAGTCCCTCCTTTTGACAGAATGTCGTATATTGATCTACATCCAACAATGATTCCATGTTTGCAGCATTATTAATGTGTAATTTTTTCTATCCATACACCATCATATGGTATTCCATTAAGCAAACCAGGAGAGCCATTAAGCTCAGAGTTGACTTTAGCAATTTTCCCACGCAATTTACAAAATAGGGGTTGAAAGAACCATAAAAATATCCCAAATAGAAATGAATTTGAGAAAACTGCCCACGTGAGCCTAACTAGGCTCGTTCTGAAGAAAACCCATGTTTTCGTTTTTCAAATTTCATTTTATTTTGCTCAAAAAAAGCAACAAAAAATAGTGGCATTTAAAAATCGAAATGCATTTCTGGGACTGAATAAAATTTCATGATCATCAAATTTGAAATCAATTTCTCTCTTCAAATGCTTCTTCAGTATCCCGCTTACCTCTTTCTGATGCTCTTTAAAAACAATTGAATTGCAAGCTTGTTTAATTTTTGTCTAACTGCAACAATAAGTTACTGCATTTTTTTAAATCATTACCCTTTGTATAAAAGAAACAAACATTTTTCTTATTCTCTGATTCAAAAACCAATTAATGTTCTATCCTCTTTTACTTAAAACTTTGGTCTATCTATGGAAATGAAACTCTCCCCTTGTGTATATCATTGATTCACTGTCTATAGGAAAAGAAATCGAAATCAAACTCTATATATATATATATATAGAAACAAAATCATGCCATCTTCTGCTTTCGATTTTCGATTTTCTCTATCCTATGGTTAACAAATCATATGTTAAACTGAAGTTATTTTTGAGTTCATTCTTTGTGAAATCATGCTCACTGTTTGTGTAATTAAAATCACGATTTGTGCAATTAAATTTTGACTAGTTCACTGTGCATTCAACACTCTGTTTTATTAATAAACTCGGCGATTTCATGGAGGATCGAAATCGATTTACCTGGCTGTGATGAAGTGTCATGATTCCTCTGTATCGTGGCCCAAGTAACCTGCATTTTCCACTGTTAAACTTCATTTAAACACCCTACGACTTTACTGATGGAAGAGTCTTAATGAATGACGACAGTGACACATCTTAGCGGTGGTAGAGGCACTATCTTATAACTGGTGTTTTCATTAAAAAAAACATCCCGAGATTTCCTCAAAAATATCTGTTGCATTAATGAAAACAAAATCTCTCTCTCTCAGTCTATTCCGCTTGAGCTTACATGTCGACCAGATCTCTTAACTTATCCCTCAATTATCTCCACTTATTCTTCTTATCTCTCCAAGTCCTTAGTGCTCTATTTCTACCTTCACTTTCTCTGTCAAAACGTTTTTCTTCCCTCAACTGCTGGCCAATGGCATCTACTGCCTTCCTGAGCCTCTCAATGGCTATGATGGCAAATAAAATTCACAGTCCTGAGGTCTGTGGCTTCTAAAAATGGCGGAGCTCTTCACTGTTAGTGCACAGGGCTTGTCTCTGTTATTTAAAAAAAATATTTTGACCTCTTTGTTATTTTTTTTCCTGTCCTCTGACTGGAATGCCGAGTATAAACCATGCATACTAAATCGAAATTATTTCAACCCTGCTGTCGACACCATATGGTTCATCATTTCTACGTTTGCATTCATTTTTTATTATGATAATAGCTTAGGTTTACTTATTATATCTCCATCTATTTACCTTAGCTTATGTTTGATTCATTTGTAGTCGTCCTCCAATCCAGTCATGGTTGTTCTCCTGCATACCAACTCACCATACCTTTGACTGTTGTATATATTGTTTGTTTTGATTTCCACGTTGGTTGCATGAATCATGGTTTTGTTTTGCACTTTCGCCATTACCTACAGCTGTTTGCATTCATCATTCATTACTTTGCATTGTATTTCCACCATATGAAGACTATGATTACACCCATCGAATTGTATTACCATCATATTGCATTACCAATAGTATTACTTCTTATGTGCCATGGTAGGTTTAATTATTTCGATTTTGTTTGCTTGATTACTTTTCATAATGGGCATGTTCCATATGTATTGCAATATATCTCTTTATTTTAAAATGATCGTTTAGGTCATGTTTAAAATTATCTCGATAGTACTATGTTTGATTTGTTTGTGCAGGTTCAACTTTTTGCATCCTTTTTAATCCCTTTTGCTTGGAGGAAAAGTACTTAATATTATATACTTAGGGTTAGGGCTATGAAATGAATATGGAATGTAGGAATTAAATATAGGATGTACATAGGTAAATATAGAATGATATTGAGGGTTATGAAATGTTAGGGTTATGGAATGAATATGGAATGTAGGAATTAATTATAGGATGTACATAGGTAAATGTAAAATGATACTTAGGATAATGGGTATAAAATAATAGGTATAGGATGAGGGTAATGTAATGAATATAAAATATGCATTCAGGTATTAACTTAATTTTAACAAGCTCTAAAAATTTCTTAAAAAAAATTCAAATTTGCAAGAGCAAAATTTCGTAGTCACAATAATTGTACTTCCCTGACAATATTGGATGATGTATTCTGCTTCTTGACAAAATTGGATGATGTCCTTTGATCAAATATCTTAGATAGATTGAAATATAGACTTTATTTCTGCCTTCTATTCTAGCATCCTTCATTGGTTTTGGTCCATTTATTGTCGATGTCGTTCAGGTCCCTCTTCAATTGATTCATAATAACTCAGGTCCTTCTGTCATGTACATTTTTTATGCAATATATACATGTTTTTTTTCTAACATTTTAGGTCCCAACTGTTATTGATTTCAAAAATATTTCAGGTCCCAACTGCCAACAATACAAGTTTCGTAGTCAATTCAACTACACAATTAAGTTTTTTTTGCGACCTTCCCCCTTGTTGATGGAAAGACTTGTCCTCAAGTCTTGTTTTTTTTGGAGGATGATTCCTGAAAAATCAATCTGAAGAAATGGTAAAAAAAAATAGAGAATTCATATTGGCCAAAATAGTTGGTTTTCCGATATGAATTCGAGTTTGTATTGTGCCACTTTCGTGGATTTTCACAACCAAACTCCTTTATTATTTTTGATCTTTTTCTATTTTTTTTATATTCTTTTCTTTCCTGGATGGAGGTGTGGTGTAATGGAATAGGTGATCCAAGTGGATATTGGTGGCCACCTGCCAAGTCCACCTAGACCCCCACCATTGTTTTTCTCAGCATTTTCAGTTTCCTTAATTGTAGCACAACTTACTATTTTTAGCAGTTTTTCGGGTCCTGAACTTCCGGAGCCGTTTTGAGGCCCTAAACGACGTTTTTTGGGGAATCCGGGGGCAACATGGGTCCATGGAATGGACTGATGTTGCCTATTCCAACAATGGTAGTGCTCGGATAGATCTTTCTAACGAGCTATTGTATGCGTCAAACAGAGATCGTATGCCAAAGTTACGACCCCGGGAAGTTGATGTACCAATTTACCCCAAACGGGGCCCACAGTTTGGCGTTTCATCTCCTAGGGTTAGGTTTTGGAATGTTAAGGGTTTTCCATTGTTTCTCAACAATAAATAGGCCTTCGAGCCTCATTGTAACATAGTTCAGAGGCATGTAGCCACCACATCTCTTCTCAGAGATAAGCTACCATCGCCCTAGCTGGTTTATTTCCATTTCTGGTTGTAAGCATATTTCAGTATTTTCCATTAATGAAATGAAGTATTATTTCCGCTGCATCTTTGTGTATATGGTTATCTCTGTAATTTGTTGCGTTCCTGTTTAAATCTGGATCAGTGGTATCAGAGCGGTCTACTTTTTCTCTGTTTTTCTTTGCATGTCCCCAACAAGGTCGGGATATAAGGAGTTAGGGCTTGAACTGGTTGAACCTTTGCAAGACCAGCCTCGCAAATCCCGACGGCCTCCCATGGCGGATGAGAAGAAAGACGAGGGGGCAGGAGATCCCATCAAAATCTTGCTCGAAGAAGCCCTCGAGCGACAACGGAACACGATGATGGACAGCTTTGCCCAGATCCTTCAGCGGCTACCCAGAAGCGACGCATCGGCTTCCAGCAGCTACTCTGGAAACGCCACACCCTTTAAGGTACAAGTTAATTTTGAAATCCCCATATTCGAGGGTCAGATAGACGCAGATGCCGTAGATAAATGGTTAAATCTGCTAGAGGGTTATTTTTCTGTTCATGAATTTTCGAGTCGGGAAAAGATTGTTTTTGCTCTTCTCAAAGCAGCCCCCCACGTCAAGGACTGGTGGGAAACCTACTGCGAGCAGAAGGATGAAAGTACTGGCTCGCTATTTTCAGCCGCACCCACCTGGAATTCATTCCCGGATGCCATCAAGGAGCAGTACTACCCTGTTGGAAGCTATGAGGATGAATACATAAAGTGGACCACGCTGCGGCAGGGAAGGGACCAAGACGTGCCGGAGTTCACCAATATTTTCCATACCCTTCGCACAAAGTTGGGTATCAAGGATTCGGAGCAACATTTGATACTCAAATACCGTGGCTGCCTGCACAAGTACATCCAGGAAGAAATACAATTCCTGAACATCTCCTCGCTCGGCGCAGCATACCGATATGCCGTCAAGGTCGAGCAGAAGTTTAAACAAAAGAAGCGAGACTTTGGATCTGCGAATCCAAAGCAGGGGAAAGGTGCCCCTAAACCACAGAACAAAGGACAAAGCCAAGGCGGGACAGCCCAAGACAACCAGCCGAAGCTGCAAGCAAAGAACAGCGCCGCGAAGCCGAGAAAGGACACTGGAAAATGGTGTGAGTTCCATAAGAGCTCCACTCACAACACAAGTGAGTGTCGGGCCAAGCAGTCACTGGTGGCTGAGCTAAAGGTTTCAGAATCAGATGCATGTTCCGACTCTGAGTCAGAACTTGATAAGGGGAATGAAAAAGGGAAGCAGATCATTGATGCAGATCCCAACGCCACTGTTGCTACCGCCAAGATCCAGAAAAATGAACCCGAAGATTCAGAGGAGGAGGAGCGTCTCTTCCACTCCCAGATGTGGGTAAAGGGATCCCCGATACAGTTCATTGTTGATAGCGGGAGTCAAAAGAACCTCATTTCGGCAGAGGTCGTGAAGCGGTTGGGCTTACCGACCACAGCACATCCACAACCATACACCATTGGGTGGCTTCACCAAGGACGGGATCTTCGCATGAGCCAGCAGTGTCGCCTTCCATACAACATCAAGCCCTTCACAGATGAGGTATTGTGTGACATTGCTCCCCTTGAAGTTTGTGATGTATTACTAGGACAACCTTACTTGTGGAAGCGACATGCTGTGTATGAATCAAGGCCCCGTGCTGTTATTATTACATTGGGAAATAAGTTGTATAGGATACCAGAGGTAGCACCACCTACTGCCATCTCTTTGATTTATGCAAAACAATGCAGTAAGATCATTTCCAAAACCAGGAAATTTGTTTTCCTGATGATACGCCCTCAAGGAAAGAAGAAGACAGTGGCCGCGGCCTCCAAACGGGGTCCCTCTGCACGACAACTACAGATGGACAAGGTTGTGGAGGAGTACGAGGACATCTTCACCTCCCCTGCAGGGGTTCCTCTGCACTGTCAAGTCAAGCACTCCATCGATCTGACCCCAGGAGCGCCGCTACCCAATGGACCAATTTATCGGCGCTCCGTTCTGGAGAACAATGAAATCAAGAGGCAGATTCAGGAGCTCCTGCAGAAAGGTCACATCCGTCCGAGTTCATCGCCTTGTGGGAGCCCGATCGTGTTGGTATAGAAGAAGGATGGGACGTGGAGACTCTGTATTGACTATCGGGCGCTGAACAAGATCACTGTCCGTAATAGGTACCCGATCCCGCGGATTGATGACCTCCTAGACCAACTAAAGGGGGCGAAATATTTCAGCAAGATCGATCTGAAGTCAGGATATCACCAGGTACCAATCGAACCCTCTGATGTGTGGAAGACTGCCTTCAAATCCAAGGAGGGCCTCTTCGAATGGTTGGTTATGCCTTTCGGATTGACGAATGCTCCTGCAACCTTCATGAGGCTAATGGATGACATCTTGCGGCCATTCACCAACTCCTTTGTAGTAGTATACTTGGATGACATTCTGATCTTCAGCCAGAGTTGGGAAGAGCACCTCCACCACATCCGAGAGGTTCTCCAAACACTGCGGCAACACAAGCTATGTGCCAATTTGGAGAAGTGCACTTTTGGCATGACCCAGGTTCAGTATCTGGGATACATCATTGATGAACAGGGGGTACATGTCAATCCAGCCAAGATCCAAGTCATTTGGGATTGGCCCTCTCCAACCACTCTAACAGAGCTTCGCAGCTTTCTAGGTCTTGCCAACTTCTACCGCAGGTTTGTGTTGGGGTTTTCTCACATTTCTTGGCCCTTGAGTCAAGTCACCAAGGGAGGGGCGAAAGCAAAATTTTTTTGGTCTGAATCTCAACAGAAGGCATTCATGGAGTTGAAGGATCGCCTCTGCACGGCACCAGTGCTCGCGTTACCAGATTTACAACAACCATTTGAAGTCGAGACAGATGCCTCTGACTATGCTATTGGGGCAGTCCTTACTCAACATGGACATCCAGTGGCATATCACAATGAAACACTTTCAGACACAGTCCGGAAGTACCCCACTTATGATAAAGAGATGTATTCCATTGTACAGGCCTGCCGACAATGGAAGCATTACATTTTGGGGAAGGAAACGGTCATCCACACAGACCACCGACCCCTGCAGTTCATACAGACCCAAGGGAAATTGCAGAATGACCGCCATCAGAAGTGGTCTACATACCTGCAACAGTTCCACTTGAATATCAAGTATAAGAAGGGCAGCACCAATAATGTTGCAGATTGCCTCAGTCGACCACCGATCATGGCGTTAACCACCGTGCTCAACTCTTGTGGGCACGAGACTTCTGATTGGCCACTTCTCTACAAAAGCGACCCAGAATTCAGCCACACATACCAGACACTCTTGGAGGGTCGGCATGTTCCAGATTTTCACCTCTAGGATGCCCTATTATGCCACCTCGGTCACCTTTGTGTTCCTTCAAGCGAGCGTGCCAAGATGATTTGGGAAGCACACTACAGTCGGGCTGCTGGGCATTTCAGGGTCGAGAAAACAGTGGCAGTACTGCAAAATTATTTCTATTGGCCGAATCTTCGACAGGATGTTGGGAAGTACATCAGATCATGTACTGCCTGTGCCATTGCCAAACCGACCATTAAGAAGCACGACCTCTATACCCCGTTGCCTACCCCTAGTCGACCTTGGGAATCCATCTCCATGGATTACATGTCAGGCCTTCCTTCCACTAAGCATGGAAATGACTGTGTTTTTGTGGTCGTCGACAGGTTCTCGAAGATGGCCATTATGGTGGCCTGCAAGAAGAATATCACAGCAGAAGCCACTGCTAAACTCTTCTTTGAACGAGTGTGGGTGCACTTTGGGATTCCACAGTCTATCATCTCAGATCGGGACAGTCGGTTTCTCAGCACATTTTGGTCCAGTCTCTGGTCAATGCTGGACACCAAACTCACGAAGTCCACAGCCTTCCATCCTCAAACTGATGGCCAGACAGAGGTGGTCAATAGGATGATTGTGCACATTCTGCGCATGTATAACTCCAAGCATCCACGCACATGGGACGAGAGCCTCCCCTATGTTCAGCACAGCTACAACCGAGCTCTTCACAGCTCCACTGGCCATAGCCCTTTTCAGGTGGGTTTGGGATTCCAGCCACTATGCCCCATTGATGTGGCCATGCCACTTGCAGCTACTCACATAAATTCAGCTCATGTCCAGTCCGAAACAGATAAGGCCACCAGCTTCATTGAGCGCATCCAACATATTCGCCAGCAGGTCCATGACATTCTTGAGAAATCAAATGCCAAGTACAAGCAGCGACATGATCAACATCGGGTGCCACACAAGTTTCAGGTGGGCGACAAAGTCTGGTTGCATTTGCAAAAGGAACGCCTTACTGGAGCCTATCGGAAATTGAGACCACCCCGATATGGTCCTTACACCATTACTAAGGCTATGGGAGACAATGCATTTGAGCTCAGCATTCCTCCATTCCTTGGCCTGCACCCAGTGTTCAATGTGGACCGCCTTCGGCCATACTTTCCACCATTGCTAGACACATCCGACATTGCAGAACAGCTCAAACCCACAGAATTAAATCCAGATTGCATGGAACAAGCTGCAACTGATCGGATCATGGACACACAGATCAAGAACACTCGCCAACAGAATATCCAACTGTATCGAGTTGTCAAAGCAGGCCAACTCCTTCAGCAGGGCAAGTGGCTCACCAGGGAACAGGTTCAGCAAAAGTTTCCTCATCTCATGGAGGAGCTCAACGCAATGGGGACCATTGCTTCCTAAGGGGGGAGGAATGATCCAGGTGGATATTGGTGGCCACCTGCCAAGTCCACCTGGACCCCCACCATTGTTTTTCTCAGCATTTTCAGTTTCCTTAATTGTAGCACAACTTACTATTTTTAGCAGTTTTTCGGGTCCTGAACTTCCGGAGCCGTTTTGAGGCCCTAAACGACGTTTTTTGGGGAATCCGGGGGCAACATGGGTCCATGGAATGGACCATGTTGCCCATTCCAGATGCTTTCTTAACGAGCTATTGTATGCGTCAAACGGAGATCATATGCCAAAGTTACGACCCCGGGAAGTTGATGTACCAATTTACCCCAAACGGGGCCCATAGTTTGGCGTTTCATCTCCTAGGGTTAGGTTTTGGAATGTTAAGGGTTTTCCATTGTTTCTCAACAATAAATAGGCCTTCGAGCCTCATTGTAACACAGTTCAGAGGCATGTAGCCACCACATCTCTTCTCAGAGATAAGCTACCATCGCCCTAGCTGGTTTATTTCCATTTCTGGTTGTAAGCATATTTCAGTATTTTCCATTAATGAAATGAAGTATTATTTCCGCTGCATCTTTGTGTATATGGTTATCTCTGTAATTTGTTGCGTTCCTGTTTAAATCCGGATCAATAGGGAAGTATGAAAAGCTTATGAAAATAGGTTATAGTGAAGTCATGATTTAGTAGTAAATGGATAGATAATAATTCTGGACTTCAACATGCATGGTCGTAGAGCTTAACATACAATATGGATGATGGATGAAATCATGAACAATTTGGCTTATGAAAGAATTCTTTGGAGATTGATGTGACTTGACATGGTACAAAACTTGACTGCTTCTTCTTCTTATTAACTTTATGTCTTTTGCCTTGATCTTAATCATGTCGTAGGGTTTGTTGGTGTTATTGGTCAATAACTAAATACAAGCTTCAAGAGTTTTAGTTACATTGAATGAACTCAAAATCAGGTGAATTTTCACTTTGTTTTGACTTGAAAATTTGTATTCATATTCTTAAATATGAATTTAAGGTTGACTTTGAAAAGTACTTCATCCATGGAGTTCACTCCTTCAGTCTTCCTATGACCTGCAAAAACATAGCACTTGCCTGCAATACAATATTAGATGATGGAGGAAGAGAGGTGTACAATCTCTATTCTTCCAATAAATATGTAAACCATTAAAAGCATTGCTTAGACAACAAGTTCAAATATGATATACAAACAAAATGCATTTCTTTACCCCTTGAGGAATGGTGGCCAGCCTAAACCTCCTAGCGGTGTTTTGTTTACAAAATGTTTGTTTTATATCCAATTAGAGTGATTCCAAAGTCAAGTTGAAGTGAATTCATATGGCTACCTCTAGTATAAACATGTTTTCAAAATGGTTTAAAATGATATGGTAAAAATTATAAGGAGTTCCATGTTTGATAGAACTGCTTGTTAATTGTTAACTAGACCAACAGTCACTATTTGAAGAGTAACTTCTTCGATAAAGATCAGATCAATGTGATTCCAGTTGGAGATTAAATTAGATTCATTTTTGTCTTTCCAGTAGAAATATGTTTTAAAAATTCTTAGGCTTATATCACAAAATTGGTGATGAACAGGCCTAGGAGGCAGAGTTTTACTATGTTGGTTTGAAAACATGTAGTCATTAAATGTGGAATATCTTTTTCATTTCACCTCCAAATTGGATGATTCAAATTGTGTCTTAAACTAGACTTGAATATATATCTCCCCTATAAACAGGTTTTGAAAATAATATTATTTGGTATGTTAAATATTCCAATGAACAGCCATGACCTAGAATTGTCACCATGCACATTTTTCGAGAAACACTTAGTATTTCAAGAATAAATTTTTCATATGATATCTGATTGAAGTGATTCAAATTGATTTGGAAATTAGATTCCAAGGGCTATCTTACCTATGAATTTCAGATAATTTTTTTTCCATTAGACACCTCAAATATAGGCTGTACTAACTCTGTCCTCAACATTTCACTTGAGACCTAGTTTTGATTTTGATCACATTTTTATTTGTGATATAAATTGAAAACTTCAAAATAGATTCCAAAACTAGATTTCAAGAGATATGTAAAAGAAAACCATGATTTCAAAATGATCCTATATGGTTATCCAAAATAGGATTGTTCTTACTGCATTTTGCCATGTAGTCATTTCAAATGAATATTGAACAATCATTTGAAGAAATATTCATGACAGTTTGAAACAAATTTATTATGGAAGTCTTATTGTAAATTCATTCAACTTGTTTATTTATTCTATTCTATCCTATTCTATTTTAGAAAAATAATTCATCCTCTCAAGTATAAGAGAATTTCCAATGCATCCATTTTCATAACAAGATCATGAGTAAACTCACATTTGAATTTGAAAAATATATTTTAATGAATTTTTGGACATGAAAATTTATTTGATCATAAAGATTTGATGAGAAAGAATGTTGAAGAATGGAGTAGTGTTGTAACCTATTCTTTAACATCATTTTTTAGATCTTGTCTTGCAAATGGTTTTTCTAGTTATTTTTTTATTTTTTTGTTGTTGGGGGTTTTGTTTTGGGAATCTACTTTTAGGATCTCTATTTCTAAGAGAAATGTATACTAACTAAATTTTTAGTGTTTTTATTTATCTTCTATTTGGCTATGCTGATAATTGCCTCCCCGGCAACGACGCCAAAATGTTGGGCTAATTTATTAACACAAATTAACACAAGTATTTAATTATCAATCCAGGTTTGTAAAACTTGAAGGCAGGTCCACAGTATATGGATATCAGATGTACCCAAGCTTGGAAGATAAAATTTGAAGAGTTAAGGAAGTACATATTACAAATATAAACCTATTTTAACAATTTCTAATTCACTTATGTAATATGTGAGGGATGAGGCTCCTAAATTAGGAGAACCAGGTTGTCCTACCTTACAATACTACTTTCATGATGATAAATCCAAATCACTAATTAACAATGGTTTATGATGTAGAAGATGTAAAAGAAGAGGATCCTAACTAAGGAGGACCAGATTTTCCTTCTTCACAAAGATATTATATCATAATCACCATTGCTTCAAACCAAAAATGCAGAAATAACTTTAAATAATAAAAGGAGAATGAAATTTAGTTTTAGTTCAAGATCAAATAGAAGGGGAACTTAACTTAAATTCCTGTGTGTCCCTTCATATGTAGATTAGAATTAAACCAATATCCATTCAACAATCATCACACATTAATTCAAATAAGCAAATGTAAAACAAAACAAGTAAACAAATATAAAGCAACTAGTTCATGAAAATTAAGCTAGTTTAACAATGAAGTGTACTTCTCTTGGATTGGGGACCCTTCACCCTTGACTTGCACACTTGAGGCTGCTATCAAATGCTGAAACTTCAAACACTCATCCAAACTAATGAAAAGCAAAATGAAGAACAAGTTCCTCTAATTAATTTCCAATATTCAAATGTCTCAGCATAAAGTTATATGAAAAATTACATCCCATAAGCCTTCAAAGTCTTGGCTTAAATAGAAGTTTATGAAACAAACCGATCTAAAGTCTCTCTAACAATCATATCTATTCATATCCTTCTATCTAACTCGAATTCATTCAATCCATCCCAAGAAATATGGACAATCCCATTAAATGACAAAACTGCCCTATTTCCTAGGGATTTTCTGGGTGACTAGTCATGTTTGACCAGCCTTGACCGGGCCTAATGAATCTTGTTTTGACCGAACCAAGTGGAATTAGTTTAGTACTAGTTCCCAAGCTTTCCATTCATGCATCCAAATTGAGCCCAAGTGTCCTGAAAATATGTCATCCACATAGCTATTACGGGAATTTCTAATTCTGTCCAAAATTGCACTTGAAACTCAATTTTCATAAAAACTTCTAGAAATTGCAAAGTTAAAATTAAATACTTGAATATGAATAAAATACATCAAAATGAGATGGATGTGATGGAAAATGGATGGAAAATATAAAGATTAAGTAAGTTTCCTTAAGCAAAAATAGACCAAAACTGAGGGCCAACAGTCGTCTTGTCATGGGTGGATTTCAGTTGCAGGTATTATATTATGTCATGATATGATGATGATGAAGGAGATGGAGAAGGATACCATACTCTGAGACGCCCAAGGAGTTGAGGAGATAATATGATCATCAAGCAAGAAGATGAAGGAACATTGATCACAACAAGAGACCAAATATCAGGACTGCACTAAAGACTCCATCTAATTCACAACCCTTGGAAGGGAAGATATGAAGAACAAAGCATATATCTCATGAAGACAGAGTATTGGATACATATTTTATTGAAGAAAAAGCAACAATAAGGACAACTTAGCACTGCTACATCATCATGCAGTCCATGTCATCAGTGTCATGTCATGTTTGGTCACGAGTCATTATTTTCCACATCATTTGTGGATTATGTAAATTGAATATTGAAGAAATGTAATGTAAAGTGGAAGTACAAGATTCATCCATGTATTATGAAAATTCATGTAGGAAGTTGAAAGGTCATTGAGAAGTCAAATAGTCATGAGGGAAGTCTAAGAGTCACAAAGGACATGAATGGTCACCCCATTTGTTATATATATGCCCTCATTGCTCATGTAAGGGAATTTTCACCTTGGCTCCTCCTACCAGGCATTGGAGAGGAAGATATTTATTTTGGAGGAGCGAGTGACTACTCTAATGCTCCACTATTAGGGCTAGTGGTGTTCATTGCCTTGATGTATCTTGGAACTTTTACTTAATTCAAAAGTGCATTGAGCCAACACGCTTTCATGCATATTTCATGAATATTGTAAGATTGTTCTTTGAATATTTGCGATGTATGTTTTTTTCATTTGTACTAAGGAAATTGAACTATTTTGGCGGCTTTAGTACTTACCTTGTTGAAGGTGTGTTGTATTTTATTTAACAATCATTGCTTCCTTATGAAATATTTCGCTAATTGATCAACAATTCATTCATATGTATATGCTTGTGTGCCTTTATAGATTAATAATATTACTTGTCTTTAAAGGTCCCACTTTTCTCTTCCCTTTTGGTAGAAGGACATTGATACTTTTCACAACTTAACATTTCACAAGGCATGCTCACTTACTGATTGAAAATACCTGTGAATTACTCTCTTGTGCTGAAATTTGTAGCCAAGGAAAATATACAAAGACAAGTGGCATCCGGATCGATACTCCCGATGGGCATCCTACTCCAAATGGTGTGAGGTCTAATTGGAACTTCATGTCGGGGAGACCCCCTTGGTTGATAGATTTCCAACACCATCAACAGAATGGTGCTAGAATGAGGGCGAGATGATAAGATGTGCGCATTGAGTATATTTTGAACCTCTTATCCGAAATGGATAATCCTCAAATCATACTCCCAATGTGTTTTTCTAGCCTATCCCCTGGTAAAATTCAATCCCTAATGAACCTCTTCATGACTTGTCTCAACTCGAGTTTGATGGTGAGGGTGATACATCCATTGCTGAGCATGCATCTGTTTTCCTTAAGTTCTGCGAATAATACGAAATTGACTGTGAAGATGTGGTTTGTATTCTTTTCTGCCTCACACTTGAAGGTCTATTTAGCTGATGGTGTTGCACTCTACCACCTGCTTCCATTCATTCTCTTGAACACCTCATCAAGGAGCTTCATTTAGCATTGATAGATATGATTCCTGAGATGTTTATAAAAGGATTAATAAACTAAGAATGAAGCCTAATGAATCAATTGAGGATTTATCTTATCGATTCCTTCACCTCTGTTATGAATTTCTCGAAGAAGACACAGATTGGGATTTCTTTAAAAAATGGTTTTAACATTTGGTTCATATATATCTGCATAGTGAATCTAAACCTCTTGATGTTTTTGCTTCCCCAACTCTTGTAAATCATGAGACACCTCCAATTTCAGAGGAGGAACCTATTACTCCTTTTGTTCCTTGTCCTCCTCCTTTTCCAGTACTGATTGAGGTGGTTCTATGGGTTAATTATGAAGTTGGGAAATAAGTGAATCAGATTGTCGATCCATCTCTTCAACCTTCCTCCACCTCTCATGATTCAGATCCAATGGAGGAAAACTTGGAATGGTTCATGGAGCCTAGGTTGAAAACTAAGCCTTTCATCCCTTAAGATGACATTAGCTCTCTTAACCTTAATATTGAATATGGTTCCACTGTAAATGTTACTTCTTTAAGGGACATCTATCGTCTTCTATCATCTACATTCCATGACTCATTTTACCATGACCCACTTGATCAATTTTCTCCACCAACTAGTTCTTCACTCTCTCTTGATTTTCAAGTCGTTGGTTCAAATTGTGATCTGGTAAAAATAAGTCGCATTACACAGGTAGATAAGCAGAAAAGTGAAGCTTCTTTCGATCTTTCTTCTCTTTTTCAAAGTCCCTCATTTCAAGATGATGCTCTTACATTCTTGGATGTTTTTCAATCTTCTAATCTCGATAGAAAATAAAATGAAATCAATTTGTTCAGATCCGTAGTATTGGCAATAATCATTCTAATGATAATGGCTTTGTCAATGTATGCAATGATTGATGCCCAAGTGCACCAACTGATATTTCAGTTCCTCCAGAAGATGTTAATTTGACAAAATCATATCTAGAATCTAATCCAATTGAAGGAAATGTTCTTATCAAAACTCTTCATCCCACTATCCCTTGTTCTTTCCTAGTTGCGATGCATCTACATGCGATGAAGATACTCCATTCTCTTCAAGTTCTCCATTGGATGAGTTCCATTCTCAATTGACACAAAGTTGTGAGGTTTTCCATGATGAAAGAGAAAGTAATCATATCATTGAGTATCCTTTCCATCTTGTATCAACTCTTGTTTTGCATGAAGACAACTCACCAAATCGGCTTGCTCATAGATCTCAAGATTTGGGATCAAAAGAATCTTTCGACTTGAGTAATCTGGTTGTTGAATTCGTAAAATTCAATCAAATCAGTGACAAAGATGGCTACCATTTTGTTAGTAGTGGTCTCGTTGAAGTCAATGAAAGTAGTTATTCTTAGACCATGCATGATTTGTTTCAATCTTTAGAATGCGATTTTACAATCCTTGAAATTTTCAGGACTTGTCAGGGAGTTGAGGAACTTTAACTTCAGGTTATGTTGGGATCTTGCGACTCCAGTAAGATCCTTGAACTAAGCTAGATGTGGTTTTTCTAGAAAAAAATTTCTTTCCATGGTTTCAATGGATGTGAATTCCTTCTTGAAATAAGTTTGGCATTTCAGATTCAGTCTTTCCAAATTTCAAGATTCAGACTTTGATAAGATTCAAGATTATTTTTTAGTTAATTCATCTCCATGCAAAGCTCTTGTACTTAACTTGGGTTTGAAGTTTGTATCTCTCATGGAAGCATGGAACTGTGAAGCCAATCATTTGAAAAATTATCTTTGGCCGAAGGAGTCATGTCTATCAGATGCATTTTAGAATAGTCAACTCTTGGTTTTTCTTATGAATGTTATATTGCTAATCATTTTATTCATCACATCTAAAATCCTCTCAAATACTAATGAATGTATGAGTGATTTGGTGAATCAAATTCTTCTTCACTGATTATATATTGACTAGTTTCATGTGTTTTCTATATTGGCAATCATTTTTACTTATTTTGATGATTATGATGCTAGTATAGTGTGTAACTAGTTACAAGGAGATGGTTTGTTATATTTGTCATGGAGGAAGATGATTCTTTTGTTAAAGGCATTCATAAATTTGTTCAAACTAATATATCTTTGTTATCTTCTAACCGATAATATAATGCCACAAATGATCCATTTGATATTAATATGAACTGTCATTTTTTTATCATTTTCCTACTAGTATATCTAATGAAAAATGTTTCACATTGATAAATCTTTATGGTTCATCTCACTATTCAGATACTTGTCAATCAACCAAGGCACTTTAGCCTTTGCTAATGGTTATGTCATGCCTTCACTATCTTGGCACGCATAACGAGTATGATCAAATCCATTTTCCCTCACAAGATTCTCATCTTGACCCTCTGCTTCTAATTGAAAATTCATGTTATCGAAGATTGTGGGGTTTTCAAGGGGATTGATTCAGATTTCATGATCCAAACTATGATTTCTTAGAAATATCCTACTTAGCAAGTCCTTTTGCTAATAACAAGTTTCAGTCTTTTCTCATGCTTGCTAAGAAGGATGACACAGATGAAGGTGCATTCAAAAGAAGCTTAGTGTCTATTTATAATTTTCATCGAGAACATAAAATCACAAGTTGGGTAGAAGTAGTGACTATGACACATTTTTCTGCTGACAGGAAAGACCTTCAATTTTCCGTGTAAGTTATTCAAGCTCTTATCTTTTCCTTTGCACATTGTTTTATATTTGTTTTAATTGATCATATATTTATGGATAAAGTTTGGGAGAAGCTACGACAATTACATTGGAAATTTCATTATACGTAACCCTAACCTTATAGCTAGTTAGTGTAGGAGTAATTCTAGTTTCATATTATTTTACCTACACATTCATCCTGCACTCATTTTCTGTAGTTTGTTTTGTGTTTTCTGACGTTTGTCTCGCACTCTATTTTCGGTCTAGCCTCCTTTTGATTTTCCCTTTTGGTTTTGTTTTCTTGTTATGTCTTGTCTTTTCTTTCGTGTTTTGTTAAATAAGACTTCACATGAAAGATGTTCCCTTTGGCTCAAAAGACAATGTGGCAAATAGAAAAGGGCTTTGTGACACTATAACATTTGGCTAACTCTCAGACCTTCTTCTCCATCTTGGTTATCCCTTTGGTCAATGATGTTCTAACATAAAAGACTATCCTTGCACAAGGAAATATATGTGTTGAACCATGATATCCATGTTTATTTTGGAAACCTCATGCCTACACTCGGTTCTTTATGTTTCGGTGTTCTCCATACTGATCCAATGGAGTATAGAAGGACAAGGGGAAAATATAAATCAACAAATTATCATCAGAGGTCTTGTACATACTTCTCTTAAGGGACAACCTCTTCTGCTTTCAATAAGTCGCGATCCCTCTTCCTCCCATGAAATAAATAAGTGCCAATGCACAGTTCTATATAAAATAAATAAATAAAGGGTGAAAGAAGAGAAAGGATTCCTATGTAGGGAGGTGAGGCAAGAAACTCTGTCGGGGTACTGTCTAGGCTCGTTGACAACAGAGCAATGTTTGTGTTCCTAAAGTGACTGCATCGACGTATTTTCCAAGCCTCTGGGAAGTGGAGCAACACTAGAGATGAAAAATTGTAATATGAATATCTAAAACTTGCGTGCTACGTTACCCTTGCCTTATCTTGAAACGTTGTGATATTTCTGGTGTTATGCTTGTGTTCAACTAAGAAGGAGTGAAGGGGTCTATGTTTATGCATGGGGTAAGTGGGGAAGCTAGGGTAAGCCGAAAGATGAACCAATACTTCCTAAAGAACTAGACCCTACAGAAATAGTTTACCAATGCAAAGAAGTTAGAGTTCTACCAGTGTGTCACTAAGTGTTGTCGTTGCTACAAACACCCTCCAAAATTTTACCTACACTTGAGTTTTAGAGCCTATTGAGGATTTTATGATTGGTCATTCTGCAGTCACTTCCTTGTTGGTTGATGCCTTATTAAGTATTTGAGCTCCCTCTTGGATTATAAGTGTCAAATTCACCTGCTCGCACATGCTCAGTCTGCAACAAGTTCATGAGTGCATTATTTTACACAAGCTTGTACAAGCATAGCACCTTTAAGAAACATCCATATCAAAATGTGAATCAAAATCATCTACATCACCTCCATTCTGTTTGGTTGTGCTTATTGTTCTTGTCTTTCTGACCTCATCAAGACGAACACTTTCAAGTGTCTTTGTCAACCATTTTGGAGGACCTTTCTTAGATGGACTAGGCTACTTAGTCAACTGATTTGGGGCTGAATCAAGATTTAGTCTCCCAATTCTATTAATCACATCACTCAAAGTGTCATTTGGATTAGTGGTTGGAGCTTCATGCAGGGGAGAGAGTGCTTCAAAAGAAGATTCCAAAGATTTTATCTAGTATAGGAACCCCCCCTTCAAGATGTGGAATTTCATTATGAAATTCTTGAAAATATTTTGCATGTCTGAACCTATCCAAGTGATCAAGCTGTCACTCAACAACATTGCTAGCCTTGGAAGATTCAAGAAAGATCACATCTTTAGATATTATAAACTTCTTATTGACTTCATCAAAGAGATGATATGCTTTGGAGGTATTTGAGTTCCCCAAGAAGATACACTTGCGAATCCTTGCACCGAGTTTGTGCCTTTGTTCCTTAGGTATCAACGAATAATAGGTGGAACTAAAAACCTTGAGATGCCTCACTGAAGGAATGTGGCCATACCACATTTCATAGGAAGTCTTGTTTTTTATAGCATTAGATGGACACCTATTATTTATATACACAACACATACAATTGCATTAGCCCAAAACATCAGTTTAACATTCTGGAAAAACATCATGGAACGTACCATATTTAAGATTGTCTTGTTCATTATTTCAGCTACTCCATTCTGTTGGGGATTATAAGGAACAATTGTTTGATGTTTTATCCCATGCTAGCAAAGATAGTTTTCAAATTCATTTGAAGTGTATTATTTTCCATTATTAGTGCAAATAGAACCAATATGAGATTGTGCATCATTTTCAATCCATGCATGAGAGTTCTTGAATGCTTAAAAAACATCAAATTTTTTCTTCAATAAATAAACCCCACACATTTTGGTGTAGTCATCAATAAATGTCATCATTTATTTATTACCATTTGCAGAAGGAGCATGTATTGGGCCAATGTTGGTGCACTAAGATGTCTTTTTACATGAAATCTTAATTCCTGCATTAATTGTCAACCCAAGGAAAGTCTTTTTATTTCAAGAGTGTCAAAACTATATATGCAGTGAATTCAGAGGTTAACTAATAACAAATTGTTGCAATTTCTAATGACTATCTCTTCAAACTCAATCGAAACAATTATGAAAGAAGTAACTATGAAAGAAATTCACAACACACTTTGCAATTCTACTTAACCAATTATAAAAGAAGATGAATCTGAATACAACTGTAAAAATCACACTTGGCAATCTTAAATGGAATTGAAACTAACTCACTCAATCATTTAGAGAGAACTGCGACAATTGAACAGCAAATGATAATTGAACAACAAATCCTAATTGAACAACAAATGATAATTGAACAACAAATAACTATATGAGCATATTACGGAAAGCGATCAATTCTATCTTTGAAATCTATCATAACATTACTTAGAATGAATGACGATATAACACTGGAACTAACATAACCAATTCAATCAGAATCATTACTCATATATAACACACAAATCTGAATCTAAATGAACGACAAATGTAAATCAGAATAAAAAATCTTCACAGTAATTAAAATGATATTAACTCAACATTAACAAACAATAAAGAATAAAAAGATTATAGCATAGGTGAAGTAGTAGATCTTTTCTTGATTGGGCCCAAAGTCACCAGAAGTCTCCGCTATGAAATACTCAGAATATGATTATGAATTAAACGCAGTCTTCTTCATTAACATAAGTAACAAAGTTACAACATCACCAAGATAACAATGTTATATGTCAAAAGAATAATTAAAAACTGTGAATTTTTGAACTCACGTGCAGTTTGCCTTTTGGCCTTATATATAACGTTTAGAAAGGTAAATAGATAAAAGTGAATCATCATGGTCTAGGGATCTTGAGGATTTCACAATACTCGATCTCATTCCATCATAAAATAGCATTGGTTTGCTCGATCTTCCACTATCCTGCTTTGCCTCTAATGTTGTCTTTTTCCTTTATGAGATGTTGTTGTTCTGTCAATTAAACATCCATCATACAATTCGTGTTTTCTGCACATAAAGATAGTAAAAGTCAGTTTTTCGTGCTTAGATTCATCTAATTTGTTATTGAGTACTTTTACCCAACTTTAACTATTATTTCCTCTACTCTTATCGTTAAACAAAGATAATCATGTGAGGATGAGTGCTAAATAAAGCTATTTACAAGGAGAAAACATACCTTTTTCTTGACCCAAAATACTCCCTAGCTTACCTTGTTTCATGTCCTCATGCAATTAAATGGTTTAGGTGTAGTTGAGTTAGGGAATAGGCAGGATATACCTCCTCCTTATAAACTCTGAAGCCATTTTTCTTCTTAAGTACAACAAAAGCTTGGTTTACTTTTTAATCCTTCAAGTTGTAGTCACTACAGTACTTATTTGGAGGATACCATATGATTGGGGTTCTATACCAACATATTATCCATTTAGGCCCCATGGTTAAGACCATGTTACTATATTTATGGAAGCAAGAGGAGGCAACTTTAAAATTATGGTATCCAAATGGTTCTTTGTTTCTAACAATATTGCTGGAGACTTCCCACCTTTGTCTGGCTACAGACAAGGATTCTTCCTTGATCTCCTGGAAGTACTCCTTCCTAGCTTGTATAATATTTGTGTGGAACGACCCTAATTGGCCCACAACACCAACTCACTTCATAAATTGCTTGTGCCTGACAAAGAGATGCAGGGTTTTTGTAGGTTCCTCCCTAACCCATAGGTCGATACCATATTCTCACTTTCTAAAAGTATTATGAGCCTTGGCCCACTTGAGTTGGAGAGTAGCAAAGGAAAGAAATGCCCGGAATTGGACATCCCCTACAAAAGGGTCAAGGTTGTTGTCTCTTTCATCTTCTCAAAAGAAATTGTGGATGTAAAGTTCACACAGGAGGCACTGTACCTTCTCATTCTTCTCTCTGAAGCATTTGACAAAGTCTGGGGTAATATTGATTTCCACAGACTTTCCAACCTTAGCAGCTTTGTTTTTCAGCAGGAGGTACCTTTCCAGGAGGAATAATACATAGTTTTTAGCAGGAGCTTGACATGACAGGGTGTCTGAATAAAGAGAGCAGATAGTCTCCAATTGCTCTTTAGCCTTTTGTAATTTTTCCTGTGCTTTCTCAACCTTTTTCTGCTCAGCCTTGTACTGAGTGAAGGTCTCATCCTCAGTGGTTGTGAGTGCCTCAAACTTTTTCCTTAATTCTTGATGTACATGTAGGGGCCCTACTTGCTATTTGTGCTGAGTTAATTCCTGCTGAACCTCTAGTAGTTCATTCTGAAATCTCATAATGACTACCTCCGTTACTAAGGGAATCTAAGTAGGTGTCTCCTCTATTTGGGCTTCATTATCTTGTTCTCCATAGGCTCAATCTAGATAGCAGCCTCGACTGCTTCTTGAATCATGCAATAATCAACTGGGATGCTTTCTTCAGCATAAGTTTGAATGACAACATTCACAATAGGGAAGTCTGTTTGGGTCTCCCGTGGGCAAACACGGGGGCCTTCAGTCTGCATTTCACTGTCTTCTACAAGACATGGCTCTGTCTGTGTCCCGTGGTCTCCATTTCCACTTTCAATTTTCTGGATTTGACTGCTTCTTTTAACCATTGTCTTAGCTGCCCAATTATTCTCTTATGTTTTCTATACTTTTTAAGCATTTTTCTGAGCCTGTCCTTGTAGGTTTTATTTATTATGAGACTTCCAACCGGTGGTGGTGCAATTGCATTTTCCTCAAGTTCATGCTCAGGTGGTATTGTGTCAGCATCAGGGAGGGTTTCAATTGGAATTGAATCTCCCGATGGAGCTTCACCTTATAGCTATTTTTCATCATGAATTTCTCTCTAAGGAGACTCGAATGGAATGGTGTCTCCTAAGCAATTATCGTTCTCTGGGCTTTCTTCTAGGTGGGCCTCGTCCTCAGTGGACTTAAAAAAACTAGCATTTCCTGGTTGATTTTCATCTCCTAGGGTTTCATCTGCAGATTTTTCTTCAGCTGGGGGGTCCACTAGACTGGCATTTGCTGTCTGATTTTCTTCTCTAATGGCTTCCTCTTCACACACCTCGACTTCAAGGGGTTTTTCCACAGAAGGGACTGGTTCCCTCTGTTCTTCCAAAAAGTCAATAAGTGGCAGGGTTTGATCATAACCAGGGCTGTCAGTAGAGGCAAACTAGTTGGGGGTACAATTTTATCCTTCAACATCCTCAGATTGTTCTCTTCCCTCACCAAATATCCCCATGCTTTCCAATACCTTGGCCACATCTTCTTCATAGTCTTGCAAAGGGGCATTTTGCGGACTTGGAGGTGGTGTGTGAGATGGCCCGACCTCATTTGTTTGAATTGGGGGATGTCGCTGAGACTTCACTCGCAGAGAGCACCTACATTTTTCTAGGTTCAAGGGCACATAGGAATTCTTCCTTTTTAGTGTCCTTATCGGACTTTGGGTTCTTGGCCCTTGCTGTTATGTTGCTGGGTTTTTTGTAGGTGGGGCCAGACTGGGATTTACAATATTGTCCCAGGTTAGCTGCTGCTGGGACAATCCATGCACGATAATCAATTTGATCAGTCCATGATGAATGATGACTGTGTGTGGGTCCTTTGCTTTCCTAACTCGATGAGTGACATCATGCAATAGGGAATTCAAATAAAACGACAAATTAACTGAAATTTTCTGTTTTAGGATGGCTAACAGTTTGAGTTGGCAGGGCTTTATCACATCCTGTCGACTGTCGCATGTGATGTACCTTTGCAGAATGAATGCAAATTCCTTCCATGGCTGTCTTAATGCTGAAGGGTGAATCCCTTTCCCTGTTCGCACCAATTTCTCACCTGGGTTGTGGAATACTGCAACCGCATTGTACAGAAGGACATGTTTGTCTATCCATTTTGTTCCCTCAGTCAGAAGTCTAGTGACTTCGGCTATGACTGCTTCAGAGACCATTATGTCCCTACCTCTTACTGTGGTGTTGCCATTCTGCAAATTCTGCAGGAATTCGAGTGTCATCTCTTCGTGAAATCCCTATAATTTATTCAGATATTGCATCCATCCAGCGTGCTCAAGAATTTCATGAGCCTGTTCCGATACCATGAGCACTATGGATTCATTTCGGATGGCTCTACCTCCCATGGCTATTGTTTTCCTGTGACTGGTTCACTCGCATGCACTTCTCTTTCACTTTCGTAGTTTAGAACAACAACAAAGAACGTTAAAGAAATTAACAGTAAAATGACGTTGTTTTGGGAATTAACATCATATACAGTCAAGTCATTTGTCTCATCAGCAATATTTGGTGCAACATCATAATCAATATGCATGCCATCCATAATGGTCTCCATCCTTTCTCCAATCATAAATAATTTGATAATTATTACACATACACAATCATCATTGAATCCTTTACCCGGAAATCAATTTAATAATTATCACACAATTATCCATAATTGTTCATACACAGACCATCCCCCCTCCAATGAGAAAAGGGTGTCCACATCCGCCAAGCATGTGAAAGGAAAGAGAAAGAATTGGTAATTCATAAATGCGGGCAACCAATCCATAAAAGCGACACGATATATGACAAAGCAATTAAAGTAATACATGTCATCAGAGGTGAAATGATAGAAAAATAAAAATAGAGATTTAAATCATTATGTCAAAAAAATTTCACCTTAAGTGGAATTAGTAACAAACAGATAATCGATAGTAAGTATTAATGACTGTCATAGAGTGATTGGACAAATATAAGATAATGAATATATAACATAAGTTACCATGTATGTTGGCTTGTAAGAGTGTTGTTCAAATGGGAAATTTCCTTTAGAAATGAATCCATAAGTAGTAATAGAATAGAGAGCATTTGGCAGTGTAAGATAGTACTCCGATACCACAAGCAGAGCCACTACTGGCAACGGGCATTCATAGCCTCGACAGGGTTGCTTTTTAACCTCACAAATGAGTTAGAGTCCTCCTTTTAGTATGTAGATGATTCTCTTCTTTTCTTGTCATAAAGAACCACTATGCTGGCATGCTGACTAGATAATCATAGTGCCATACACTGGGATATAACAAAGTGATCAGGTTGGCTTGTGATGAGACCCTCTGTCCTTTTGACAGTTTTAATTATCAAGAAGGTCATTACCTTTGTTTGGTGGCCAAAATGGAATGTCACATGTTAAATCCTTATGATCATGGTAGGTTGACTCGTGTTGAGACCCCCTATCCTCTTTTGTTTCATTTTCATTATTTAGTTATTTTCATATTTTGATGCTTTTATTATTAAAAAGGGAGACTCATTTACTCCTTAAGAGTCAGGGATGGTGTTAGAAGTAGGAAAAATGTCAATGAAAGTTTATACTTTTACTCCCATATCATCATATCAAAGGGATTTAGCCATTTGAAAGTGTGAAAAATAAGTCCGCATGGTTTTAAAATAATGAATCATTTTATGATGTGTCCAAAGAAAGGATGTTCAGCCAGTCATTATATAGATGCACCATGTCAGCTTTTGAATAAATATAACCGTCAAAAGGATTCATAGGTCATAATGGTAATGACATTACTGTTTTTCTTTATGTTAGGCACAAATCCAATCAGATGGTGTTTATTCAAAACATAAAAGAAAAAGAAAGATGGAAAAATGACCGGTGATGAAATAGTAAAAGAAATCACATTTCTTCCTACAAAAGCACAAAAAGTGTTTTTCAATTGATTGAACAACAATCGTTCACTCGATTGAAAAACAAAATCGAAAAAAAAAACAAAACTATTGTTCCATTGATTTAACAACAATCGTTCAATCATTTTAACAACAAATTGAAAAGAAAAACAAAACAACTATTCAATTGATTTAACAACAATCGTTCAATCATTTGAACAACAAAATTGAAAAGAAAAAAAAAACTGTTGTTCAATTGATTGAACAACAATCGTTCAATCGTTTGAACAACAAAATTGAAAAGAAAAAAAAAACATGATGTTCAATTGATTGAACAACAATCATTCAATCGTTTGAACAACAAAATTGTTTTTCAATTGATTGAACAACAATCATTTAATCATTTGAACAACAAAATTGAAAAGAAAAAAACACAAAAGTGTTGTTCAATTTATTGAACAACAATCGTTCAATCGTTTGAACAACAAAATTGAAAAGAAAAACAAAACTGTTGTTCAATTGATTGAGCAACAATTGTTCAATCGTTTGAAAAACAATTGTTCAATCGTTTGAACAACAAAATTGAAAAGAAAAAAAAAGCAAAAATGTTGTTCAATCAATTGAACAACAATTGTTCAATCGTTTGAACAACAAAAATTGAAAAGAAAAAAATGCAAAAGTGTTGTTCAATCGATTGAACAACAATAGTTCACTCGTTTGAACAGAAAAAAAAAAAATGCAAAAGTGATGTTCAATTTATTGAACAACAATCATTCAATTGTTTGAACAACAAAATAAAAAACTTAAAAGTGTTATTCAAATGATTGAACAACAATCATTCAATCGTTTGAACAACAAAAATGGAAAATAAAAAAAACGCAAAAGTACTGTTTAATTGATTGAACAACAATCATTCAATCGATTGAACAGAAAAACTGGAAAAGGTGCAAAAAGTGTTGTTCAATAGATTGAACAACAATCGTTCAATCGTTTGAACAACAAAAATCGAAAAATGCAAAAAGTATTGTTCAATCGATTGAACAACAATCATTCAGTCGTTTGAACAACAAAAATAAAAAAATGCAAAAAGTGTTGTTCAGTCGATTGAGCAACAAACATTCAATCGTTTGAACAGAAAAAATCGAAAAAAGGCAAAAAATTGTTGTTCAATTGATTGAACAACAATCATTCAATCATTTGAACAACAATATAAACATAAAAATAAGTTTTGTTCAATTAATTGAACAACAATCGTTCAATCGATTGAATAACACTTACCAAACACCTAAAACAAGAAAAATCTCATATTTACATGGTGATGCCTAATTGAATTGCAATCAATAAAAAATAACATATATATTATTTACAACTTAAAGAAAATCACGATTTTACGAAAGAAAAGCTGCCGGGTCATCACTCCCTGCAGCTAAGATTTGCATGGAGTGATCCTCGCGTACCTGCTAGAAAAAAGACTCCTTGGTGAGTGGTTTGTGATAGAGACACACCCGATGCCCATTCACCTTAAAAGAATGACCAGACCCTTCAATGGTAGTCAAAGTGAGAGTACCATTGTTATGTACTTCTTGAATTTCGTAAGGGCCAAGCCATCTTGTTTGCAACTTGCCTAGAAAATTCTGGAATCTAGAGTCATAGAGGAGTGCCCAATTCCCTTTTTGAAATGTATTCTTTTTTATAAGGCTGTCATGCCACTTTGCCCTTTGTTGCTGAATAATTGCAGTCCATTGCAGAGCAAGCAGTCGAGCCTCGTCTAGTTCGTTGATTTGTTGAAGTCACTTGGTTTGGGATTCTGTTAAATCCAGTCCCACTTCCTGAGCCATTCTTAGAGTATTTATTTTGAATTCAATCGAAAAAATAGGTTCTTTTCCGAACACAAGTTGGTACAGAGAGTATCCAGTAGTATTCCTCCAAGTTGTGCAATAGGCCCATAAGGCCTCTAGCAGTCCAGCAACCTAGTCTCACTGATGTGTTGAGACTGTCTTAGTCAGAATTGCTTTAATGACCTTATTGGTGCTTTCAACCTGCCCGTTCACCTGCAAGTGATATGGGGAAGTGATCTTGTGTGCAATGTGATGATTTATGAGAGTGGTTGTAATTTTAGGCCTACAAATTTCCCTCCCCTATCTGTTATCAGTTCCCACGGTAAACCATACTGCATGAATAGCCCAAAGAGGAAGCTAATCACATCTTCCTCTATAGCTCTTGGTAAATCTACTGTTTCCACTCATTTTGTCACATAATCCATGGCAACCAGTATGTAGGATTTATAATTTGATGGTGGATTGAATGGGCCAACAAAGTCCAATGCCCATTGTTCGAAGAGTTCTATGACTAGTTGGGGCTATAGCGGCAATTCATCAGATTGGCCAAGTCAACCCAGCATTTGGTAGCTATCACAAGCCTAGGCATATTTCTTAGCATATTTAAAAATAGTGGGTCAATAATAGCCCATCTGTAGTACCTTATGCCTTGTCCTTCGATCTTCGAAGTGTTCCCCGTAGGGCTCGTCATGGCAAGCCTTTAGGATGTCATAAATCTCATCCTTGCGAATGCGTCTATGCATACACATATTGGACCCTGTGTGAAAAATATATCCACCAATCCAAGAGAATGGGCTGCTGCACTGGATGATCTATTTCCTTTCCCTTGCTGTCAAATGTTTGGGCAACTTCCCCACTACCAGCTAATTTACCACATCTGTGTACCATGGCATCTTGGCTACTGTGGAAAACAAATGTTCATTTGGAAATTGGTCGTCTACTTCCAATGGATCATTTACCTTCAGAAATCGAGACAGAAAATTAGCGACTGGGTTTTCCTTCCCCAGACGATCTTTGATAGTGATGTCAAACACCTACAAGAGCAATAGCCAACGAGTGACTCTACCATTTGTGATAGGTTTGTTAGATAAATGCCGAATGACAGAGTGATCAGTACACACAAAACCTTGGTAGGTAGTTATATAATGTCTAAATTTTCCTATGGCATAAATGATAGCTAAGAATTATTTTTCTGTAACTGTATAATTAAGCTCTGTAGTAGTAAGATTTTTGCTAATATAATATATAGCATAAGGTTTTTTGTACTCTTCCTAGCCGAGGACAGTGCCTATCATTGCATTTGATGCGTCTGTGGATATGTGAAAAGGCAGCTCCCAGTTTTTTCCACAAAATATTGGTGCCGTCGAAACTAGTTTCTTTAAACCTATAAAAGTTGTGTCACATTTGTCAGACCACTTGAAATCAACATTTCTAGTTAAAGCATATAAAGGCACAACAATTTGTGAAAAGTTTTTAATAAACTTGCGATAATAGCCTGCATATCCTAGGAAGCTACGTACTTCCGTCTGAGTACAAGGTGTAGGTAGTAAAAGAATTACTTGTATTTTTGCTCAATCTGCCTGTATCGTTGTTGCAGAAATATAATGTCCCAAGATTATGCCTTCGATCATCATCATGTGACACTTGACATTGCTTAAACATATCCTGGTAGCAATGCATCATTCCAAAACCTTTTCTAATGTTTGCAGTGCTTGATCAAAGTCATCCCCATATGGAGTAAAGTCATCCATATAAACTTCAAGTCCTTCATTTATCAGGTTGGAAAAAATGTTGAGTATATCTCTCTGTAACGTAGCTGGGGCATTGCACAAGAAAAATGGTAACACTCTGTAAGGGAATGTACCCCAGGGATAGGTGAAGGTTGTTTTGTCTTGGTCTTTAGGGGCGATTTGAATTTGATTGTATCCACTAAGGCCATCTAGAAAAGAAAAGAACCACTTCCCTGCCAAAGTATCCAGGACTTGATCAATAAATGGAAGAGGGAAGTGATCTTTCTGTGTTGCCTTGTTCAATTCCTGGTAATCCACACAAATACGCCAGTTCCCATTTTTCTTGGGGACGACCACCAATCGAGAGACCCATTTGCTATCCAAAATAGGATAAATGAAATTCACGTCCAACAACTTCTGTAACTCTTCTTTCACAATGTCCTTGAGATGCAGATTCAATCTTCGCTGAGGTTGTCAGATAGGACGAGCATCCTTTTCAGTATAGATGTGATGTGTACACAACTGTGGGTCTATACCCTTCATGTCAGGATAATCCCAGGCAAAAGCCCCTTTATATTTTTTTAGGACCTGAATGAGCTTTTGCTTCTGATCACTGTCCAGGCTATCATTAATGTTTAAAGCTTTGCATGGTTCAATTTCCATAGGCTTCATGTTATGAAAAACAATCGTTTGGATGTTCTGATCATCAGTATCCTTCAAGGGATCTTCCAAGGATTCATTATACAAAATTGGTTTTAACATTTGACACTTTACATTGCTTGCATTGGCTGGCTGATTGATAAAGTTGTTGATAACATCATCTTCAGTATGATATTTGAATTCAAGTGCTTATGCTACTTTGAGTGGTGAACGAATTCTTTCTTCCAGGTATGCTGGTGGTTGTTAACATATTTTTACAATGGGCAGACTTGGTTTGGCATGGGGATACAAAACAAGAATTTTTACAACATCTCCCTTTGTGATAGTCATGCTACCCTCTTGGAAACCTATATAAACATTAGTTGTCGCCAGCCAAGGTCGGCCCAGAATCATAGGGTTCCCATCCAATCGACTCTTTGGGTTTATAACAAGAAAATCTACTAGATACTCCCATGAATCAACAGAAACTGTAATATCCTGTAAAGTTCCTTCTGGCCTTACCACCGAATGATTAGCAAGTTCTAGTAAGGTGGTGGTTGGTTCCAAGGTTGTAATACCAAGTGCTTGACAGGTTTCTACTGTTAAAATGTTAATGGCTGCACCGAGAACAACTAGCGTATTGGGAAAAGAGCAACCATATATTTGAACTATCACTATGGGATTCCCAGGATATCCATACTTCACCGGAGTTTACCCTCCCAAGAGTAAATCAGATAAGGTTCCTACTACATGAATGGTGGGTGAAGTTTTTGCTTTCCTCACAGGCTTCTTTACACATAGCTCTTTAATTTTTTTAGCATAGATGGGAATGTCTTGGATGTCCTGGAGGAGAGGAATTTTATACAAATATTTTCTAGTTCCCCTACAAGATCAAAATCTGGGTAAACAATTGGCTTCGGTATCATTAACCTTTCAGGGAGTGGGGAGAAGTGACTATAAGTTCCTTAGGATTTTTATGTTGATTTGTCTCTTCTCTTTGTTTTATTCTAGTATTAATTACAGTTGGTGGTATATGTACAGGTGGTGTTTCGATCACAATCGATGACTGGTCCCTATTTTCCTCAGAGGTGATGATACATCCTGACCTCAATCTCAGTTCATTATATTCTTTTTGTTCAATCTCATAGTCTGAGATTTCGACAATTTGCACCAGTTGAACTGGTCTATTATTGGGATTTGGATTTCGTTGAGCTAGAAATTGAGGGCGTAGAAGAGGCTGAGGATTTTGCTGTAATGGATAAGGAACTGATAATGCAAGATGAGGTTGAGGACCTATCCCCATAGGTGTATTGGATATCCCCAGAGGTTGCTGCCAATTTGTAAACCAGTTTGTATTTTGAGAAGTGGAGGTAGGCCACGGGGATTGATAGGGATCACCTTGCCAAACAGGAGCAAAAGGAGAATTTGGCTAGCCATTACTCAAAAAGGATTGAGTTGGCCACAATGTCATAGGGAATGGCTGGGATTTCCAATTCGAGTAAGGTGATTGGCCTTGCCATGTTGCCCTGGGGTTATGTTGCTGATTAAACTGTGAACAAGGAAAGAATTGGGATGCATCTTGTGACATACCTGTAGGTTTGGCCTGCCATTGCCGATGCTAGTTCATTAGATACACTGTCTCTGTCTCTTCTTCTGCTTCCTTGAAAACTTCTTTCAGCCCCGACAGTGATGGAAATTTTTCAGTGGCATGATCCTTGGTATAGATAGCACATGTTTGAAACATGTCTAATGGACACTCCCATTGGTTGTGCTTCTATCGATAGCATGGGTAGAAAACAACCAAGTTTTGTTCTACTAAGGCTTGTTTCTGTTTAGCCTGTAGGACGTCCAATTGCATTGTGACGGTGCCTAGGATGTCCGTCTTGAAATCTTCCAGGAGGTTACCGATTTCCATTTGTGTTACGCCTCCAGTGTGTGGTTTTATTCCCCTACTCATGGGATCTCGGCTTCTTTCTCTTGTACGTGTACTTCCTTGCGAACACTTGATACACAAGTGAATGATTTCATCATAATCTTCTTGAGAAATATCCCCTTCCCCATTAAGTTTAGAGTTTCTATCCACTCTTCTTTCATTCCTTTAATTAAGATAGCTCTTAGGACTTCTTTTGGTAAGGTGGTGTGTGGAGATCTCTGCAAATTATAATGAAACCATTCAACGTATTCTTCTAGAGTTTCATTATCCTTTGTAGCCATCTTAAAGATTTCATCTTTTAGCTCCCTAGTCTTGCAAAAGTCCTGGTATCTTGTGAGGAAGGAAGTCTTCATATCATCCCAAGAATTAATAGTACGTCCACCTAGACCCATGAACCATCTTAAAGTTGCTCCTTTCAGAGTAGAAGGGAACAATTTTAGCTTTTGAGGGTCAGTGGTGTAGTCATACCCTCTACAGAGGACATCAAATTCAAACAGGAAGGCATCAAGATCCTCTGTGATCATCCCATGAAAAGTTGGAATGCTCTATAGAGGAATAGCCTTCATGGGGGCATTGGCCACTTGGTCGACTATGGGGTATTCCAATGTCGAGGTTTGACCTTGAGGTGGTTGATTTGTGAATTTTTCAAAGATGTGCCAATATCCTTCAGGGATTTCAGGGGGTGCTTTTTGAGTAAGCGGAGGATTAGCAATCTGGGTTGGATTTGCAGCACTACCTAGATCTGGGATCATATGAGATCCTTGTTCAGACAGCTGAGGTCCTGCCTTAGCAGTATCGCTGGTTTCTCCCTCTCCTTCTCGTAAGTTACACGATTTTTGCTCTTGTAGAGGATCAGAAGGTAAATTTCCTGTAACCTGGAGACTCTGTTCAAATCCTCCAATTTGGCTTTGAATCTCAGCATAAGATGCAGATGGTGAGTCTGCTGCTTGAAGGATTATAGTAGGGGTTTTTCTAGATACAGCCCGGAATCCTATTGATGCTTGAGATTCTTCTTTTCTTACAATTTCTTCTCTAAAGGTCGTTCTCCCAAGGTTCACTGATCCCTTGGGTTTTGTGGATTTAGGTGGGTTTTTATGATATTTTTCTATCTTTCTATTCCTAGTCATTCATAAAAACCTATTCCTATTTAACCTCTAAGCTTTTGCAGAAAATCGGGTTGGTGAGCAAGCACTTTACTTGCTGGGCACGCAGGTTCTTACCTCCCATTTTTAAAACCCAATTATTTTATAGCAAGATAGAAAGGAAGTCACTTTGAAACAAACTCCCTGGCAGCAATACCAAAATGTTGGTGCACTAAGATGTCTTTTTACAGGCAATCTTAATTCCTACATTAATTTTCAACCCAATGCAAGTCTTTTTATTTCAAGAGTGTCAGCACTATATATGCAGTGAATGAAGAGGATAACTAATAATAAATAGTTGCAATTGCTAATGACTATCTTTTCAAACTCAATTGAAACAATTATGAAAGAAGTAACTATGAAAGAAATTCACAACACACTTTGCAATTCTACTTAACCAATTCTGAAAGCAGATGAATCTGAATACAACTGTAAAAATCACACTTGGTAATCTTAAAAGGAATTGAAACTAACTCACTCAATCATTTAAAGAGAACTACGACAATTGAAAAACAAATTATAATTGAACATCAAATCCTAATTGAACAACAAATGATAATTGAACAACAAATAACTATATGAGCATATTAAAGAAAGCAATCTATTCGATCTCTGGAATCTATCATAACATTACTTAGAATGAGCAGTGATCTAATGTTGGAACTAACATAACCAATTCAATCAAAAGCATTACTCATATATAACACATGGTTAAATCTAAATCTAAGTGAATGGAAAATGTGAATTGGAATCGACAATCTTCACAGTAATTAAAATGATATTAACTCAACATTAACAAACAGTAAAGAATAAAAGGATTATAGCACAGGTGAAGCAGTAGATCTTCTATTGAGTGGGCCCAAAGTCGTCAGAAGTCTCTACTACGAAATACTCAGAATATGATTATGAATTAAACACAGTCTTCTTCATTAACATAAGTAACATAGTTATAGCATCAACAAGATAACAATATTATATGTCAAAAGAATAATCACAAACTGTGAATTTCTGAACTCCTGTGCAGTTTTCCTTTTGACCTTATATGTAATGTTTAGAAAAGTAAATAGATAAAAGCAAATCCTCAGGATCAGGGGATCCTGAGGATTTCACAATAATCGATCTGATTCCGTCATAAAATAGCATCGGTCTTCCCGGTCTTCCGCTATCCTTCTTTGCCTTTGGCACTGTCTTTTTCCTTTATGAGATGCTGCTATCTGTTGATTGAACAACCATCGTCCAATTCATGCCTTCTGCACATAAAGATAGTAAAAGTCAGTTTTTCCTTCTTAGATTCATTTAATTTGTTACTAATTATTTTTACCGAACTTTAGCTGTTATTTCCTCTACTTTTATCCATAAACAAAGATAATTAAGTGAGTATGAGTGCTAAATAAAGTTATTTACAAGGAGAAAACATACATTTTTCTTGACCCAACAGCCATATAAATTGGAATGAATGAGTTCAAGTTTTCTATGTGCTCTGGAATGATAATTATGAAAATATTGTTTGCTTTTCTATCCTAAGATGCAAGCATCACATTGCTTAAGTTTCCTAGGAATTGTAGGCAAACCAGTAACACCATTTTTCTTCAATAAATGAAGGTTGTCATAGTTCAAGTGTCCAAATATAGCATTCCCTAAAATACTTGATGGAAATATACCTTCATCATAGTGAGAATAGTTTGAGAATTTCTGTGCATGACCAGAGGTTCCTTGCAGCTTCGAAAGTCTCTTTTCTTTTATTACCATCATGAAAAGTGAGTGATCTGATGATTTTATGATCTCAAATTTGCCATCAAATATATGAATGGAGTGTCCTTGCTGGTGGATGTGGACCAAAGACAAAAAGTTTCTCCTCACCTCTAGGAGATATAGAACATCATGCAGAAGAAATTCTAAAAGACCAGGCAATTTGAGCTTGATGGTGCCAAGCCCTTATGGCTTGATTTTGTATTTATCTGCAAAGTATATTTCTCCATCAACATTGTCAGTGACTTCTTCAAAGAAATTTCTCTTGAAATTCATGTGGAAAGTTTCTCCTAAATCAAGAAACCAATCATCCTTCCATGAAGCAAGTGAAGCATTGAATAGGTCTTTAGTTACTCCAATGTTGCAATGTGCCACAACATAGTGAGCAGACTTGGGTGAATGCATCATAAAATTGATTTGGCTCAAAATAATTTAAATACTCGCAAACAAAGATTAATGTAGGCTCTCAAAAAAAAATATCAACAAAGTGTGTAGAATCTCAATATTCCTCCATACAATTTCATGGCTATCAAAAAAATTACCACATACCATATTCATATAAACAATATCCCATATAACATTTAGTCTTCAAAAATATCAACATACTCTCTTTCCTTCATACCATATACATATATTATATTATATACCATACAATCCTATGGTAATATAATTCCAACGCATATATGAATCCACCATTTTTAATATGACCATACTTCCTCTTAAAAAAAACTCAACTCATATAAAAATTGATCTTCTTAAATTGGCCTTTTTAAACTTATCGCATGGACACATTTAAAAGTATTTAAAACTTCAGCACATAGCATACCAGTAAAATGTAGATGAGGAATCGATCCACAATCTAGTTACTTCGAAGAGATTCAGTGTTGCAAGGAATATTCATTGTTGCAAGGAATACAAGAAACACACCAACCACCATATAGGATATGACTTATAAAAAAAATTCAACATAGAAGTTATTCACGATACACAGTCTCACAATCATCGCATATATAACGAAACATCAATGCACATATAAAGTGCCATCATATACCTGAAACAACACAATATGCCAATTAATGGAGATTAATGTATTTGAACATGGTCACAATCTTCCAAAGTAGTTAAGCCAACAAAGATAAGCTAGCAAAGACAACAAACAATTATCACTAGGCTTGTATATTGTCGGTCAAGATATTCACAAACTTTAAGTCTCGTCCACGTATGATAAAAACATGTGTTTTTATATAAAAATTAATGCAGACATAGTACACTCCATTCATTCAAATATAACTCCAGCATATACGCCATTCATTCAACTATCATACAGACCATGAAAATAACTTTATGCATTCATTGACCATCAAGATCTTAATGGATTTCGGTCGTGAAAAAGGACTTACTAAATGCCAAATGCCATCAATATTTTAATTACAATCTCTCCATTCAACACAATAGCTCTAGGTTTCCGCATCATTCTTCACATCAATTCAATCTTTCAACAGGCCAGGTTGCAAAGCAATGCCTCAACACAACAATATGACCCCTTCAATAGCAAGATAGAATTCATAGTCACACATGCAGTGTTTAACTCACTCAAGGCAGAGAGAGGTCTCAACCAATGCATTGAACAACAATGCATGGGATTTTGCAGGGATTTGATAGAGATGTCAGTCAGCAAAAGATGCAGAACAAAGGAAAGAAGGAGTTACAAGGGAAGAAAGGAAGACAAAAATAGAGGTTGGTTCTGATACCATTTCAGGCCAGGAGGTAACTCCACGAATCTAATTTTTTTTTTGCATTAAGATATAAAATGAATATATACATGGAGAGGGAGACTATTGGGTTTCATCTCCCAATGTCTCTTCATCTTCGAATTCTCTTTAGTTTCCTATTTATAATATTTACATGGATTTACCTAATCCCAAAGATTAGGTTTAAACAACTATGAATGAAACTAGTATGCAAGAACCTTCCAATCAGGCCTATAAAATTAAAATCCCTTGCAAGATATGTAAGGGTGATCACCTTCTTAGAGACTGTCTTGGTATTCCCAAGGTATTAGTAGTGTGCTCCACATGTTCACATCGGCCTTTGTCATCAACCTTTGGCGATCATGCTGGTGACAAACCTTCAACTAGTCATAGTAAGGTCCATGGGAAAAAGGGTAAAGTAAAATTTCCTTGTAAGTCATGTGAAAGGAATCATCCTATTAACCTTTTTTTTTATATGGATGAAGCCTCAAAAGTGTTGGAAAAACTTATAACTTCTCAGCCTCTACTTCTGGCTGGTTATTAGAAATTTTCCTCTAATCGTCCACTAGTTGATGAAGTGATTGATCAGAATCTTGATGAAGTGATTGATCAGAATCTTGATGAAGTGATTGATCATAATCTGTCTCCAGTCAATCCCGATCTCTTTGAATGTGAATCCCATGAGTCTATTCCTGACCAGCCATTCTTTGAGAAAATGTTTGATTCGATTCCACCTTCAGTTATTGTACCTTTATCGTAGAGAGTGAACTTCATACTACTTAGGTTCTTCTCGTTTCTTTAGGTTCTAATGAACTAGAGATAAATCCTCACATTCCCACAACACTGGAGAGAATTTCTCTCATTCCCATAACACAAGGGGGCATCTCTCCCATTCCCACGACACCCATTCCAAGTTGTATGATCATTTCCTTTGGTTGGAGTCGATTGGTAGGATATTGTCTTCCTCATTTCGTGCCCTTCTAGATCATAGTACAGGATTATAATATTCCCATACCTGACACATTTATAGATGAAGGCACGTCTGTTAGTGTTATTTCCTCAACTTCTTGGCAAGATTTAGGTTCTCCTCAACTTGTGCCTGTTACTTATAATATGTTGGCTTTTAACAGAGGAACCAATCAACTATTAGGGATCCTTCCTCATATACCTATTACTTTGGGAGGAAAGACTTTTTATAAAGATATGATGTAGTCCAAGGCCCTTTGGATTTTAATTTAGTTCTTGGGTGTGACTATGTTTATGAGATGGGGTCTCTTGTCTCTTCACTCTTTTGGGTGATGTGTTCCCCAAAGGAGGGAATAATAGTGACCATTGACCAAATTTCATTTGTTAGTCCTGATTTGACTGCCAATCATCCTACTTCCCTAAGTGTTATGAATGTGTAAGTGGTATCTTCCCCTCCATAGGTTAGTTATGTGGCAACCTATCCCATTCACATACCTACTGATGAAGTTGAGCCTTTCATTGTTTGCTCAACTTATTTCGACCTAGATCCAGTAGGTGATATGGTGAATCATTTACTGGGGTTATTGGAGTTTGATATTTCCATTGGATCCTTTGATATATATCCCTTCCAAAGCATTGCTCTTGCATCTGATGAGAACCTCTTGGAAGCCATGGTCTCTTGGAGTCTATGATATGATTATGGAGAAGAGTTCCTTGTCTTGTGTAAAGCTCCTTAAAAAATGAAACAAGGTCCCTGGAGCATAGTTCCTTTTCTTGTGTCAAGCTCCTTAAAAAATGAAGCAAGGTGCTAGAGCAACATTCCTTTTCTTGTGTCAAGCTCATTGAAAAATGAAGCAAGGCACCTGAGTAGAGTTCCTTCTCTTGTGTCAAGCTCATTAAAAAGTGAAACAATGTTCTGGAGCATAGTTCCTTTTCTTGTGTTAAGCTTGTTAAAAAATGAAATAAGGTCCCTTGAGCATAGTACTTTTCCTTTGTCAACCTCGTTAAAAAATGAAACAGATCCCCTTCCAATTCGAGTATTTGATTAGATATCGTAAATTCCCAATCTAGTATTTCACTTGATCTTGTAAATTAACCTTCATTCCATCCACTTGCTGGTAACCACTAGTCTACTTAGGTGAATGAAATGAAGCTTGGGGGGCATGTACCTAAAATTGAGTCATTATGCTAGGGGCATGCAAACTTATTTCAAACATAGTTTTTTCCTATGTTTCAAGCTTGTATAAAAATGAAACCAATTCAAAGCATAGTTTTTCTCATGTTTCAAGCTTGTGAAAAAATGAAACCATCTTCAAGTATTCTCAAGAATAGTTTCCCATGTTTCAAGCTTGTGTAAAAATGAAACCATTCTTATCCTATCACTCATGATTCCCATTTTTTATCATCCTATTTTTTCTAGATGAGCCTTGGTTTTTTCTTTTCATTGTCACCATCTTCTTGGCCAATCATATGCTTTCACTTGGTTGTTTCACCCTTGCCTAGGGAACTGCTACAATGAGTGGTATTATTAGCCAACCTCTTAACCTCTATGTGTTGTGAGCAGTTCCATCAAGACCAGAACTAGTTGCTACCCTTTATACCACTCGTTCCTCCAGGAGGAGTCATCTTTCAGCTCTTTTCAAACTCCTAAAATATGAAATGATTGTCGAGCACTTGTCTTTTCGAACGTTTTAAACTAAATGAAAAGACATCCTCTTAGTATAATTTTAACCCTTTTCTAGACTGAGATAGACTATTTATGAAAAAGAAATACCGTATTCAATCATGGCTAAGAGGTTTCTTGAGTATTATTTTCTACCTTTTCGAACTCAAGGGACTATCTACAAAAGGAACCTTTGGAGTTTTCTTTTTCGCCTCTTTTTCAAAATCTCTAAACATGAAAAAGTTGTCGATTTTTCACCTTAATTGGACTCGTAAAAACATAAAACAACAATGGAATTTTCGATCATGATGGAACAAACCACTCCTCTGTGTTCATTAAATATTCTTAGAGGGATTCATATGAATCATGAACTTACAAATCTAGCATATGTTATCCTCCTCAATCTTGTCAAAAATAAAGATGAAATGACCAGTAATGGTTGGGAAATTGGGAAAAAGGGATACTACACTTATTAATGGAAACAAGTCACTCTTGAACACGACGCTCTTCCACTTCATCTCTGTGGTTTTTGGGTTGGGAAATTGGGTTGTCTTTTGGTTTATCATACCTTTTCAAAGTATACGTTTTGGTTTTGGGTCAATGCTTCCAACTCCATTACAGTGTTGTCGATGTGTTCAAGAGAAGTCATTCAATCAATATCTTCTAAAATACTCTTAAGCCTTCATTCCATTTCTATCGTTCATGATCCAGTTCCATATCAAAATCATTCTGTCTCAAATCATCATACTTGTTTTGTGTCGTTGATGGGGGAATACATAAAGGCCCTCTTGCGATGGGTAACTTCCTGTCAACATATCCAGGAAGTTGACTTAGAAACACCTATTTGGTACCTTGGTGCTTGCATACATCAATGGAAATTTTCCTCATTCTCCACGGCAGGTTTACATCATTGGCCTTCGACTGAAATTTTACGTGTGGTGTTCGACATCAACTCATTCATTCACACCATAAAGATTGTACTAGAGTGCCTTGAGAGCCATTAACATCATTGGTGGTTTCTCTCATGTCTGTTAACAACTTACATCATTGGCCTATAATCATATGGTGTCTACCATGTTTGACTTCAACACATTAAATCACATGGTTAGACTCATACATTGGTTGGTTGTGTGAACGAGATAGAAGATCACAAATCTAGTTTCATCCATTCGGATTGTGATTTCAGGATTAATACAAGATTACAATGTATGAAGGTTATGATCATATAAACAATCATCCAGTTATGGGTCCACCATCAGTCATCATTGGACATGTATTTTGATCATTGTACGTGTAATGTTAGCTTTTGTGTTGAGCATGGGTATGCCTCCCTCAACAAAGATATCACGATGTATATGTATTGTAATAGATGATGCTCTTGACTGGTTGTTCTTGATTCTGACTTGTCACAAGGTAAAGTAATTTAGTCATCAATTGTCATTTCTGAATTTGTGCTTTATGGCGAAATATGTTATAGGCCAATTTGTCGCATCTAGTCAATAGGCCTTCAAACGGGACCAATTCACATCCTTTCACATATTTTCATCATCCCTACAGAAATCCTTAAGCATGACTATGTTGAATCCCTAAATTTCTTCTCTTAACTACTGAGTTTCCAAGCTTTTAAGGCCTGACACACCCTTATAATTTAGGGACCAACATTGACCACCTGGTTGAACCTCTCTGCACCTGCACTGATCACTAGTAGGTTTCTCAGTCTTGGGGGTGCACTAATTCTAGAAATTCAGGAAAAATAAAAAGAATCCTTAAGCTTCCTCTTCTAGAATCTTCTTGAGGTTGTTTCAACCATTTACCTTGGATAAGAGTCTCAAATCCTATGTGATCCTACCTTGGAGTTTTCAACTATTATCCTTTGAGCTCATCCTCCCATCTCAAGCCTAGATTGGTAAATGGATAAGAATTCATGAACTACCTCCCTGATCTATATATTTATAGCCATCCATGTGCAAGGGGTTAGACTTTTAAGATTGATTCTACCCTCATGTTATTTCTTTGAGAGTTATTATTCCATGCATTAGGTGACATAGAGGCATACTTTGTGGCAAGGAAAGGACAAGTCAACTTGGGGATCTCTTCTACAAGATCAAATCCTATTTTTGGTTGTAACTCTCTCCATTTCTATTAATACAAAGAGTATATTTTTTTCCTATATATGATGTTATGATTTCATGTATTTCAATAACATGTTGATCTATTGAATGAAGTGATTGGATTATGCTACATAGATGTCATATATCTTTGGCTTGTCTTATTGATTGGGTGGGTTCTAATTATAGAAATCAGAGCTAGGATTGGAGTGTACAATCCAAAAAAGGAGAGAAGCTTGTGATAGATTCCAAGTAGGCCTCATCCCATCATTCAATTACTTTAAGGAAGACACTTCTATGAAAATATGAAACTTGTTTTGGATATTTTCTACCTTCACCTTTGGATATTGCATATGGGAAGCAAGGAGGAGTAAGGGAGGATCTTATAGTGGATGTCGTAAGGGCATAATTTTTTTGTTTGAAAAGAATAAGAAAATTAATATATAGGTACAAGAGATGTTGCAGAAGTCACAAGAAAAGTACAAGTCTAGGCATGATCAACACATAATAGAGAAGTTGTTCAAGGTGGGAGACATAGTATGGTTACATTTGAATAAGGAGAAGCTACAATGCCTTGGTAAGAAAATCAAGGATTTGCAATATGGTCCCCTTGAGATACTCAAAAATGTTAGAGAGAACACCTATAGACTCATTATACCCCATACATGCGCATTTACTCAATGATGAATATAGAGAATCTGAAACTCTATGAGCCTTCCATGCTAGACTAGGAAGAAGAACATGTCCTCCCTTTTGTAGGGGCTTTGGCACAAGATTCTTAGGTAGAGTTGATAGAATATACAATTTTGTAGGATAGATCTAGAAATAAAATACATGGGTAGCATGACCTTTGGAATATTAGGTTGAAAGGAAAGCTTCCAAGAAAGGGTAAAAGGTACACCTAAGAGAAGGTGGAGGAAACATTTCCTCACCTCATTTAGTAGAATATTTTGGGGACCAAAAGCCTTCTAAAATGGGGATATATTAACCATATTGGATCATTATCTTAATTTTCATGCATATTGATGTTTTTAGAGTGGATAAAGTGGAAGAATGAATGTACAATACCATTTTAACCGACGATCCTAGTTTGGAAAATTTTGGTTCAAAAAATTTAGGATCCATTTTGAGGATTTAAATGAAATTTTTTTATGGCCCCAACCTTAGTATGGACCTATATTCCATAATATGCACGTTGATATCTTTCCAATGACATAAGAATCACCTCAAATGGAGCTCGTATGAGAAAGTTATACCTTCCAGAAGTTGACCTAACGAAAGTGGCCACCAAATTCAAGAGGATGACATGTCAACCCCAATTATTCATGGAAAAGGGGATAGCCATGTGATGACGATGAATACTACTCTCGAAGGGTCAATATTTTAACTCTAGTTAAGAGTTGAAGGAATCAAACTGTAACAGCCTCCTCCCACATTTACCCACTTTCATGGGTTTTCCCGGGGTAAACATGAGTTGAGGGTCACTATGATAAGACTCAACCTCATATATGACCTTAAGGAAATGGATTCAACAAATTAAGACCATACTGAATTTCCTCAGGTGTTACATGACCTCTAGGAGCTACCCAACCCCACCAAGTGTCAAACCCCTAAGTTAACTCTCTTTTCACTGACCTAGAGCCTGAGTTGCTCCCTTGAGAGGGACTCCAAGTCACTGTAAGCCTCCAGTCACTCCCATAGGATTGCTTCCCAACGAATGTGGACTTTTCCAATTAGTTTTGTGCGACTGACCTCGAATTCTGAGCCACTTTTTCAGGGCTAGGACTCAGGCCTTTGCCGATAACTCAGTGAAACTTCCAGAAATGATAAATAACATAGAAACGAAGCTTCTAATTCAAAAAAATGAACAAGGACTTGACCTAACCCCTCCCAAATAGGATAGAAATTTTGTCAAACATATCATAAACATGAAACCTATAGGTCATGAATGCATATTTGAACATAGGGATCTAAAACTTAGCTAAGGTTTAAAAATAAGGACCAATTCGTTCTCACAATAGTTGTCATAACACCAATTAGGTCATGCATTCATTAACCATACATTCATTAATTAAAATGTGATAAGAGCCATACTTAAATCTTTCATATAACCATGCTTATAACCAACATATAATCAGATAGAAAGCATTGATAGAAAAACCATTAAAACGCATAATAACAAGCATAATTACTCATCAAATCAAGAGGAACTTAGTTCTTATTAACCATATGCAAAAGCTAATCAAGTTATGGACTTCTACATACCACTCGACCATAGACTGACTGAACCAAATATTTCACCCCTATGTCATACTCTAAGAATGAATGTGGGACCTCATGGGATAAACCAATCCATAAAAAACCAAGGGAATCCATAGGTTAAACCGCCTCTAACCTCACCATACTGTGATCTCACCTAAACCAGTCCAAAGATCACAAAACCAAACCAAGCTTGGATGCCTTAGAATTCCTTCACCATCCCTTGAGGAATTTTCTTGTCTTTGCCCACCTATTGAGGGCTTCCTGGAGAAAACCATCTCCACCCACAACCCTTGGGATTTTCTTGAGATGACCTCACCCAAATCCAAAACCTTATGGTGATCCAAATCTCAACCAGTAAAGAATCCCATCACACCATGACTATCCATAAATGGCAAGGCAAGGCTAAAACCACTGTCGAAACCTGGCAAAACCCATGCCAATGATAACAAAGAAACCAAACGCACACATGGATATACCATGCACTACGAGAAAAAATGTCATTGGTGAGAGTCATGCTTGTGACAGACCTTTAAGGTCCATCATCAATGTTGCATATGGTGACAGTCTTTAAAAAAGCGTTGTTGTAAGTGTATATAGTGATGGTCCTTTACGGTTTGTCACCAAATCAATTTTCAATGACACTTTTGGCGAGGGTCGTTAAAGGCCCGTCACTAATTCTCTCTTTGGTGACACTTTTGGTGACGGTTGTTAAAGGCCATCACTAAGTCTCTCTTTGGTGACACTTCTAGTGACGATCCTTTATTGACCATCACCAATGATCTTTTTGGTTACTTTTGGTGGCGGTCAATAAAAGTTCGTCATCATTTATCATTCCAATGAGTTTTTCATGACGCTTCATGCCTGTGACGGGCCTTTAAGGTCCATTACCAATGTTGCTTATGGTGACGGTCAATAAAAAACCGTTGTTGTAAGTGTATATAGTGATGGTCCTTTAAGGTTTGTCACCAAAGCCATTTTCAATGACACTTTTGGTGAGGGTCGTTAATTTCCCATCACTAATTATCTCTTTGGTGACACTTTTGGTGAGGGTTGTTAAAGGCCCATCACTAATTCTGTCTTTGGTGACACTTCGAGTGACGATCTTTTATTTACCCTCACCAATGCTCTTTTTGGTTACTTTTGGTGATGGTAAAAAAAATTTCATCATAATTGATAATTCCAATGAGTTTTTGATGACGTTATGTACCTTTTACTATATTTTTTGTCAAAATGTAATGATTGAAGACCATTGTTGTGGAGTCTTTTTCATTATGTGTCCAAGGTCATAGTGGTTATAATAGCCAGTCAATTTGTTAAGAAGTAATTAGTGCGTATCATTTCCCTCAAGTCATAAGTATATAGTCTTCCTATGAGTCAACACATGATTCATCTTTATTAGGTTTATTATCTAGCAAATTTCCTTTAAATAAAGTTTCAATAGTGTGTGTAGGAACTATATTATTTAATACATAATCAAGCTTTGTCAATTCTATTTATGAGAGAAACCTAGCACTCCTCAACACTCATGGCACACCTTAACATGCTTTGGAATAATACACTAACATTCCTTGGCACCTCGCATGTCTTGGAACATCTTTGTACCTAGAACATCTTTGTACATAGAACACATTGCCATGAGTAGGACACCAAAGCACTCCCCTATCATGTGTTGGACGCATTCCCTATAGTCCCAAGCAAGCCCTGGAACTCCTTCGCATAATATTACATTGACAAAAATTAGCACTTGGCACACATTGGCACTTGGCATGTATTGGAACATATTATTAGTGTGCCTAGCATGCCCCTTTTGAAAAAGATAAAGTCCTGAATTATTAATCCTCTTATGTGTTCATTTCCTTTCATTTTAGCTTGTTTATTCCTTTTGTTGCCTTGAAACTCCTTGACGCGTATTGGCATACTCTGGCACTCTGTACATCCTCACATGTTTTAGCACCTGGAATGCCTTGGCACTATTTTTCACATGTTAGCAGACCCCAGAACTACCTAGCACACTCTAGCACTTCTTGACATTCCCTAATATTCCCTGGCATGCCTTACCCTTTCTTATCATACCTTGTCACTCTCTCCTTGGCATGACAACTAGAATTGATTGACACTCCTCAACAGACCCTCATATTCATTCACTTCCATGCATTTTGACCTAGTGCTCCATTGTGTTGTCCTAGTACTCCCTAACACTCCTTAGCATGCATTGGCACTCTCTAGCACACCTTAGCACTCATAATTGAAGAATGAAACTTGTAACCAATGTTACCAGACTTAGAATAGACAATAAATCAACGAGGCAAAAGAGCTAAGAGTTTTAATCAAATTGGGGAAAAATCGGAAAAAAAATCTGGAAAAAATTGGGAAAAAATCAGTGAATTCAATAAATAAAAATATACACATATATTGAATTAAAAAAAAATAAAAAATTCATTGATATTCAGTAAAGCCATGTCCAAACAATTCATAATATCAATAGATGTCCAAAATATCATGAATGAATAAGCATCTCATATATGTTATGAGTCCAAACATGATCCAAAGTACTGAGTCATGACTCCTAACTAGTGGCTACATAGAAGTAGAAGCAATTGCTTCTAAAAGTTTACAAACAACTGCATACTAATTAGAAAGAATCAATAACTAAGAGTCTAAGACTCTTAAGAGTGACAACTAGAAGCGATTCCTCCAACTCCTCTGCTTGCTTGACTCTCAAAGTTCTTCAAGTCACGTAGGCTTAAAAGAGGAGCCTCCTCTAATTGGAACCAATCTGCTGCATTTGTAGTTTGAAAATATATATTCAAAGTCTATTGGTGAATGATCCAAACCTATCATTATCATGAGACATTGAAATGTGAATTTAAGTTTGACTTTGAACTTTAAATTTTAAACTTTAAATTCCAAATCATATTATGAAACCTTTAAATTCAAGCTCTCACCTAGTATTTTCTTGTTGCAAAGTTGTAGATTGTAATGGAAAATTACAAGGCCATTTAAGCACTTTTGTGTCAATTGGTTGTGCTTCTTAGAATGTATTTTCTCAAACATGCTCCAGTTGCACTCACGACCTGAAGCAATGCATGCTTGGTTTAACATTCAAATGGCAAATCTCTTCAAATATGGCGTATCACTACAAAAGTTTTGCCACCAAAGACCTAGCAAGTGGCAAGGGTTCATGAGTAGATGTACTAAATACTAAATAGTAAAAACTTAAAAAGACAACAAAATTTAATAAAACATTTAACATACAAAATAAAGTTTAAACAAATTTAATGAACTGATAAAGCCTTCAAGCCTCAAAGGGCACGTGGAAACACCTTAGACCTTTCTTGTATAACACCGGTATAGGAAAATAATTTAGCTAGTGCTCTATAATCCTATAGTTGGGAAAAGACACGACTTTGTAATTCTGGATCAGGGAAGCACCTTTCCATGCATGCCATAAGTCCTCTATGAACCTCCCCATCCTCATTAAATTTTCTCTTATCATAAAAATACTGTGGGTTTAAGAAGTACCTAGCAACATGTAAGGGGGAATGCAATTTCCTATCCCAATGTGCATCAATAATGTCCCAAAGAGGCATATACTTTGCCTCCTCAACCCCACATCTTCTTTTGATGGAATCCTTTGTGAGATCCATCGCCTCATAAATGTAATCCATAGCGGATTTGTCACCATCAACCATCCTTAAAGTTCGAGCTTTCAAATTTAAATTAATATGAAACATTGAAAATAAAAATAAGCTTGAAATGAAATTTGAAACATGAAAATGTTAAAAGACTTGAAGTACCTGAGAACTCTAACAAGGGACTCCATCACAACAATAATATCTTCGGCATCTTTCCAGAAACTGTCATTAAACACAAGTGCAACAACTTCAATGCCTTCAAGGGTCTTGGAATGTTTAGATGCCATCCATTCAAGTCCCAAGAACATCCTCTTCAGGTTTATCTTTTACTCAACTACAAATTGCAAAGATATGAAATTTGTTGCAAATCTAGTCACTGCAGGTTGAACAATTTCTCTGCTTTCAATGTATTTTCTCATGGTGTGTAGAACAATAATGTCGTTGTATAGGTATTTGGTTATCGATTTTTCCTTCTTCACAACCTCATGTATCCAATGAAGCTTACCGATTTCCTCAAGCATTAAATCTATACAATGGGCAACACAATAGGTCCAAAAAATAGTGGGGTGCCTAATCTCAAAAAGTCTACTAGCAACCATATAATTAGCTGCATTTTCGGTGACAATTTGTACAACATGTTCTTCTCCCACTTCTTGAACGAATTCCTCCATCATTTCACAAATAAGTTGTGCAGTCTTAACCTTGTCCGAGGCATCCACTGATTTGAGAAACATTGTAGCTACTAGACAAGATACAAGAAGATTTATTAATGTTCTATTCCTTTGATTTGTCCATCCATCACTCATGATCGTGCACCCTGTTTCTACCCATGATGAACGAAACTCAGATAGCACAAGCATGGCATATTCAACACTTTCTAATAGAAAATTTGTCCTAATTCTCTCTAATGAAGGAGCTTTGAACCCTAGACCAGCAACATCAACTTCATCAATCATAGCTTGCCCATAAGGACTTATGGCACAGTGGAAAGGTATGTTGGAATAGTTTGGGAACCGTGTTTTGTGTGGGGAGAAAAAAAGGTGCTTATGTTTCCACCTCCAATGTTGAATGCAAGAGGATTCATTTGGCCTTGAACTTGACTTGGACTTGGAGGCATGTGTGGGAAACTTGGGAACTGCATTTAGGATTCAACAGAGGTAGATGGCAATGGGGTAGTGGAAGAAAAATTGTCAACTCCATGAGTTCCTATTTCTTTTTTCTTCCTTTCTTTCTTTGCATTATGCTGACTCAACATATCAATGGCCAAGGTTGCTTGGTGTTTGACATTTTTGTCAACATTTTTGTAGAGACCTATATCATGGCCAGGTATTTGTTCAAGGAGGAATTTGAATCTATAAATGCCTCCACTACATTTTGCTTTGCAAAATTTACAAAGGAGCTTAGGATCTGCAAGCATCTTGTCACAATAAGCCCAAGCAAAGTCCTTCTCCCTCGGTATTTTTGTTGTTTTGGAGTTGTGTTTAAATTGCGGCTTCTGTTTAGGTTTGGAGTTGTGCCTTCTATTTAATTTGGCTCCTGTAAAATACAATAAAAAATAAAAAATAAAAAATTCCATATATAGCTTTGCAAAAAAGAGGGTTGGTTTTAAAGGATATGAGGTTTTGTTAAGGATCAAAGAGGAGTCTGTCCAGCAACACAAGCACATTTCGACCTAATATATCATTATGACCTTGAAACACAATTAGGTATATATGAGGAAATGCTACCTAAAGGAAATATTATCAAAATATATTGCATTGTACTCTTGAATTTTCAAGTTCATTTAGGATAAGACAATTAAACCAATACATCAATAACAGATTCTCGAAGAACAAAAATACCAAAAGTTGTGAATGCATGGTTAAAGCCTTTGAAGTTGGCAAGACATCGACCAAGGAAGGAATGCTTGATGACTTGGTCGATGGTTGGTATGATACCATTTCTTAGTGCATTTTTAACATCTATTTAAGCCCCATTTATAGGGTTGAAAATTCATAACCAAAGGAATACACCGAACATTTGATTGCTGAATAGTGAAACTTGAAACTTGCATTGAAAATGACATTGAAACTTCAATATAGTAATATACCTATTATTTAAGCCAAGTGCCAATTTACCTCAATTTTTGAATAGTGAAGCAGCTAAGAATAAAGGTAACACATGTTGCAGGTAATGCGTGACTGCCCGAGGGTCGATATGGAGTATGGATAGATCACACATTGGCGATTTATTGATATGGAGTCTAGACTTAGGCTCACCTATGCGGTTCCCCGATATTGAGTCTGGACTATGTAATAGTGAGTATTTATTGATTACTGAAGGTATCGACGTATGAGTTTTGGGCCTGAAAAATGAGGAATAAATTTTGGAACAAATGACGTTTAGGTTTTAGCAATGCGGCATACCTAAAATTGAAAAATTCATGCTCATTGAGTCAAAGCTGAAAATCAAATAAATTGGAATCAATTGTAGGAATCTTCTTTAATCGACAAGTCTCAAGTCAATCTTGCATTGACCATGAGTTAAAATTGGTCAACGTGAGTTAGAATCGCAAGTATTTAGATCAGATCATTTGGAGAGTGAGCAAATTCCAACTCGTGATTAATTGCGATTGATCGGCGAGCCCTGTTTCATTGCTTATAACTAAAATCTGAACTGAAAATATGAGATCTTAAAATTGAAACTAATTGTGAATTTTATAAACTGAAATTGGCCCATCGGCATCATTTCTATTTGTGGCTAGGCACATCAATGGAAGAGATTCATTTTAAATCAGGTTCATGGAGAAAATATTTTATGGAAGATGTTACTTTTGTCGAGGAAGACATAGTAATATTTTTTATTAACTTTGAATAACAATAGTATCTACTTTGTATCTCCCGTATCCTATTATTTTTATCTCCTGTAACTCATACAGAAAGTGGGGTAATAGTGGAGATGTAGCATCAAGCTCCACTCCTTTTAATCCAAAGTTCTGAATGAAAACCTTTGTGTCACTTTCATTGCAAAGCCTTTGCTGTAGAGTCTGGAGTTAACACCTACCTCTACATGACAAAAGCTACACATACCTTTTGACTTGGTTTTTTCACCTTTTGTCCATTCTTTGTTTGGAGTCTGGGACAATAAGCTCCACATACTTTTTTTCCATACCTCTATGTGAGTGTAACATTTCACATTTTCTTTGCTTCAACCAATATCAAAAGCATTTGTGAGCTTCTTTCAAGGCATGAATACATGCTTCAATCATGGAAATTAGAAAAGTTTCTAAAGCAAAAAATAACGATGGAGTTATCTTTTTCCATTTCAAATATGTTAGGATTCTATTGAGAGTTTTTTAGAGATAATTATTAACTGGCCCTCATCTTTTCCCTTTTCCTTAATATAAACTGCATCTCTTATTACATTTCTAATCAAGAGATTTACATCAAATACTGGATCAAAGGGCCAAATACTTTTCATAAACGATTCCTTGTCCAGTAGAAGAATAAATGGTCAACATGTCAGCTTGGCTCCAATTTCTTGGGAATTAATAATTGTTTTGAAAAATGAATACTCTTGTTTGAATCTAGAACTATGTTTAAGCTTTGAAAATGGATTTTCCTCCAAATTGATTTTGGAAAGGTCCTTATTAAAGGCTTCTCTATATCTCCACTAGAATGAATGGCTTGTATGTTGAAAAGTATAGCAGAGCTCCCTTCTGAAAAGCCTGATCATCCCATTGTCACCAAGAGCTCCTCCTTTTCCCCAAATTGGACCCAAAACAACATTGAGTACTTAATTATGATCCAGCCTGAGAAATTTTGATTGACATTGCAACTAAAGAGCTATTAAATTTAAAGTGTGCTAATATGATTCGTCATTCTTTCATTGAATAAGTATATTGTTTTTGAATTTGTCATTTGTGCTTGTAGTATGTGGTATTGACCTTGTTCACTTGAAAGGGTTTTTATTGTTGGACTATGAAAATGCTAGTAAGATTTAGGCCTTTTGTAGTATTTGTACCCATTATCATTTTTTCAAGATGTATATCCTATGTGGAAAGAAATAAGCATTTAGTTATTACCTCCTAAACTAAATAATTGTTTCTTTTATTAGGTTCCATGTAATGTCCTCTACAAATTGAGGATGAATGGGACGTAATATCGTATCCATCCCCGTAGACTATAGTCCCCATAAAGGGGGAAAAACCCCAAAATATCCATTGTTGGGCATATTTTGGGGAAACTCGGCTTAAAAAACCCAAATTTGGGGTTTGGAGTAAGGTTTACTCAATCACTTAAGAATATGAAACCCCTCTGCAAAATCTATAAATAAATAAGGATTGAATTCATTTTGGATCACCAAGTGTGGATTAATTCATTTGTTCTTGAGCATTAGGTCTGATAGTTTTTTACCCCTTCTATCTCTTGTCAACTTTGGTGGTGAAATATTCCACCCTAGTTGAAATTCCCTTATTATCTCGCTGTTTGAGCACAAGGGTCTCCAGTTGATCAACGAATTCTGTTGGTTATTGGTCTCTTGTCTTTTTTTGGGCACAAGATTTCTGTTAAAGATGAATGAATTTGGAGGATAGTGCATGATAGCTTAGTTTCATTTGGCATACACCTCTCTTAATGGAAGCAACAAATTTTCTGAGTCCTTAATATCTTGTTCTGGGTAAAGCACTTACCTTAGGTAGTGGATTCATTTCTGGCACCTAGAGTAGCGAAACTCTTTGCTTTATTTAGTTTTTTCATGCATAGTTAAAAGGAGCACTTCCCTAGTTATTATTTCTCAGCCTTAGATGAGGAAGCATGTTTGCATATCTCATATCATATTCACTAGAGGTAGACTTTAATTGTCTTATCTATCCATGCAAGGAAGGTGCATTAGGATTAGGAGTTAATAAAGTTGAGACATTGTTGTACATGTTTCCAGATTCATTGTACCTTCTAGACTAAAGGAAAAGTGAATAGTAGTGCTTGAAGCTTTTAGTTATTTCTTGTTTCAAAGGGTAATAAATAGTGATGTGATTTGAGTTTCAAATCTGTGTACTTGTTGTTACTTTCTTTAGTGGCATGTGCTTCCCTGTTCAGAACAAGGGGTTTTTCTACAATATCTAGCCTCCAAAGCTTATTCAATGCAAACTAAATATTAAATCATGCCATCGTACTCCAATTCATCTAAGGCATCACCCTAGAGAAGTTCCAAAGTATAACAATGAGCTTTGGCAGGCTAACTCCAACCCCATGTCACTATACAAGTGTTGACATCATTGCTACAAGAATTATTCTGAAGTGTTGCATCCTACACCAATTCCTAAGATGGATGCCCAAAGGGGTTGTAGAATGAGGCTCAACCTTCATTACCACATTTAAGACACTTCAAAGGGATTGGTCCCTATAAACCATACCAATTTTTACACTTTCACAATTTGACCATGTACCTATCAATTTATATTTTGTATTGAAAAGTCAGTCTTATTTTACATGTTTATTAAATTTAGGAACAATTATAAGTCAGCTCCATCAAAATGTCAAAAAATTTGTGGGTTAGGTTGGCATTTCTCCAAATACTATCAAACATGTATATATAATCACACAATTTCCTTTTTAGATCTTGATTGGTCGAAAAAAAGGGTTCGCTGCCTGTGTAATTTTGTCCCATACCTCCACATTAGCACTCATAGATAACAATATTCTTAATTCTTCATCTATGTGCATAGTAAGGTCCCTTTTTGTTGCTATTTTTGATGGAGCAACCTCTGACAGTACACCTTTTACCACAGAGATGTTGTTGTTGGATAGAAATCTCCATAGGAGTCTTACACCAGACATATAAATGGCTATTGTATATCACAATAATAAGCATTAACATATGAAGATGTGCAGACCCTAAACTATGTGCATTCAATCCATTACTTTTTCTTTCATGGAAGATTTCGTTCTGCATAGTAGATGTGTTGTGGCACTTGAGTGTGTTCGCATAAAAAATTCTAAGGCCAAACCTGGATTCTCATGTGTCATGGAAATTCAACATATGCCTTGTTCACCTAAGAACTAATTGTAACTCATCTTAGGGTACTCATGTACAATCTCACTCATCCCACTTAACAAGTTACTAAGACAAGGCTCATCACATCCAACCTTGGTCCAAAACAATTAAGCAACACAATTTACATCTTGACATGCCATAGCACCTGACATGTATTAGAATGCCTTGGCGTTATGTGGCATGCGTTAACATCCCCTACATTCCTTGGCATGCTTTGACAATCCCTAACACACCATGGCACTTCCTGACATGCCTTGGTAGTTTACCATACCTTGGCATTGCCTAGCATATAACCTTGTCACTCCCTCCTTAACACACCTATAACTCATTGAAACTCCCTCTCACACACTCTTATTCATTAATTTCCATGCATTTTGAACTAGTGCTTCCTTATGTTTCCTTGACACCCCCTAACACTCCCTAGCTCACCCTAGCACCTGACACATCTTGGCCTACCACTTTAACACTCTAGCATTCCTTGGCACTACATAGAATACCTTGTGACTCTCTCCTTAGTACACCTAGACATCGCTGACACTATTGGTCACAAACTCTTATTCATTCATTTCAATGCATTTTTACCTAGTTCTTCCTTGTGTTTCCCTAGCACTCCTTATCACTCCTTGACATGTGTTGTTACACCCTAGCACCTATGACATCTTGGCATGTCACCCTAGCCTCTAGCATGCCTTAACACTGCCTAGCATACCTTGTCAATTTGTCCTTAGCACACCTAGAACTCACTAAAACTTCTAATCACTAACTCTTATTTGTTCATTTCCATTCATTTTGACATAGTTCTCCCTTGTGCTTCCCTAGCACTCCCAACTAACACTTTTGTACACGCGTTGGCACATCTTGACTACATGTCGCCCTAGAACTCTGGCATTCCTTACCATTGCCAAGCATGCCTTGTACCTCCTCCTTAACACACTTGGAACTAAAAAATACTCCATGACACACACTCTTATTCCTTCATTTCTATGCATTATGACCTAGTGCTCCCTTGTGCTTCCCTAACACTCCCTAACACTCCTTAGCACACATTGACACACCATGGCACTTGTCAAATTTTAGTAGGATTTCCTAGCACTCTATCATCTATTGGAACTACTTATCATACGTTGTCACTCACTCCTTAGCACACCTATAAATGGTTAACACTCCCTATCACACACACACATTCATTCATTTACATGTAATTGAAACGAGTCCTCCCTTGTGTTTCCTTGGCAATCCCTAGCATGTGTTGGTGCCACATCCTAGAAACTAGCACACATTGGCATGCCTTAGCACTTGGCATGTCTTGACATGACTAACATTCCTTGGAACTTTATAACATGTGTTAGCACTTCCTGAAATTCCCTGCACACCTTGGCACTCCCTAGATTTCATGCCCTCATAGATAACCTTACTTTTTTTGTGACTTGGGAACATAACCTAGTCATCGAAAAAATAGTGTTGTGCCTAGACCAAAGTCTCCCTTTGTCTCAAAATTCTTTTTCCATCTGTTATAGATCTATTTGGGCACATCAAATCCCAACATTTAGATTAATGTTTTAGGGCTCATCAAACCCTAATTTCAGTTGCTACATGCCCTAAACAAGTCACCCCTTTGAATGCCTCCTTCCCAGAAAGTTTCATGACCTAAGACATCCAGAAATGGTCTCTAAAGGGACCAACATAGGTAGGTACATTGCAAGGGTGCTTTGCAGTGCAGGGAGATACAATGTCGGGGTGCTCTGTAGAGCACCTAAGTCCTCTTTAGGCTGCGCTGGGTGAATCTGAGTGAAATTCAATTGGGGTTTGGGGAATATTCTTATCTCTTGGAGTCATCTAGAAGTTTCCCTCAGTTATCTACTCCTATGAGATCGAAAATGGATGATGAATGAGTTAAGGTGGATCCTATCCTCTCATCCCTTCCTCCATGGAACTAATTCCAATTATGGAAGGCCATTTAATGCCACCATTAATGACAAAACCTCCTTCATCCTCTTATAAATTGACCACTCATCTAAGTGATTACGGGCTCGCTGGACTATGTTGAATTGCAAGGAGCTAATGCTGCTATGAGATTTGGCTTTGAAGCAAGAGTTGTGATGCTACAAGTTTGTCATGATTTTGATGTGATGTGGATGGGATCCAAGCTAGAGGAATGACTTTGAATCAGACATTGATGGTTGTAATTCCTTCTTCTATCTAATAAAGTGTTTGAACCTTTTTCCATATGTTGTGTTCTTTTGTAATGCTTATATGTATGAATTTCTTCTAATTCTTTTCATTTATATTCAACGGATCATATGCTTTGATCGGTTTTTGTCTTCTGTTGTGTTTACAAGGTACTTCTCAAGCGGGTTAAGTATGGGAAGGAGCGACATAATTGATACAAGGGAGATGAGAGGAAAACGAAACTACAGGTTGACCATCTATCTTCTCATCTTATCTATTGTTTATAGGAAAAGTCTTAAACACTTTAAACTATTTTTCTAGGCACATATACTTGTCTAGTGAATTAATGTTTATCCGTAGATGCTAAATTCTCCAAAACGAATTGGAAACTCCACTGGGGAAGAATCCTCTTTCCTAGTAGCTTATTCACCTCCTAAGACATCCTTGTAAACCTCATTTGTGTTCATAGAATGTAATTCAGCTGTTTACATTGAAAAAATGGTCAAAACTGTGTCAAGTTTCCTTTTGAAATGGCTTACTGTTCGTAGCGCAGGCTTGTGAGGGACATAGTGCACTGCAGAGCATCCCTGGCTTAGGGAAAATGCTCTAAAGCGCACTGTCCCCCACTCTAGGCTGCGCTGATCCTCCTAGGATCAGTTTCCCACCTTTGGAAAGAGTTTTTGCCAATTTTTCTCTATTTGATTATTTGCTGATTGATCAATGAATGGTATGTCTCAGAAAATGGGTTGTTATCTCCTAGTCTAGCCCGACTTTGATTGGATTGATTAATGTTTCTTCATGTTTTCTTTGTCATTATCGATGAATAGTAAAAGTTAAAATATGGTTGATTAATCTTTGTTCAAAGGAAGGTGCCGTAAAGTCTTATTTTCCTTCAAAATATAACTGTCGTAAAAGTCTTCACTCTTATTAAATATTGATTGATTGTATGTGCATATTTAATTTTTTGTTCATCATAACATTAAGGGATTCGAAAAGAAAAAATTGCATTGTTCATATTGTAGTTTGTGAATGCTTGAAAGGAATAGCTAGGGAAATTGCATTAGTTGTGATCTTTGCTCTTTGTCAAAGATCTGATTGCTCTATCCCTACCAGCTAAGGATTTTCATTGTTAAATTGAATGGAAAGAATGCTTATCACATTAGTTTCATTTTAGGGATTCCAAATATACATCACATGGTGAAACTTGAAAGGAAAATTCTAAAGAAGATCAACTTAAAATTTATCTGAATTTACCTAATGGAGCATTGTCACCTAACAAAAAACATTTAGAGGTCTAGGCTAGAGACGTGTTCCGGCATCGTAAAACAAAGAAGCTATTGCTAAATTACCTGTAATACATCCTGAGTGTGATACCTCATTCCACGTACGTGAGTATATCATAGCTCATCCACGTATCTTTGGGTGTATAGGGTAGTGTTACAGTACGTAAAGTATATGGGAATGCTCTCACTGTGCGGTTTTGCATTAGACAACGCTTATATGGATTGGGCCACCACATACTTTGGGGTATATATGGGAGGACAGCACTAGGTTGCTATCCATCCCTAGGTAACCGAGTCGGCTACCTTGTACACTGTGATACACCGAACATAACATTCGGGGAGACTGCCTGCCCGTACTTCTTGGTTCGCCAAGAGGTATTCTGTAGTTCACAGTTGCTTAAACCTCTTTCCTAGATTATCCCTCTTTTGTTTTGTTATGTTACTTTGATTAAAATGAAATTAATTGACCATGGATAACATCCTCCATGCTCGCTCCTTAGTTGATCTTAGGTTGAAACATATGGAGACAAATCCGGAGACCACCGATCAAGGAATTCCTTTTGATGGGACTCCTAGTCCTTTTCCTTCTTTCGGAAATATTGGTGCTCCCTATATGTCTACATTGTCCCTTCCAGGATTTACCATTGGCTTGCTAGTATGGTTGTTTTCAACCTCCTTGGTTCAAAATGTCGTGATTTCTCCACAATCAAGTACTCCTCCAACTAGACAAAATCAACCTCTAGTTGATCCTAAAGTTGACCCTTTTCCTTCTTCCTCCCCTTCTTCCTCATCGCCTGGTGAAATTATTGGTACTAGTAACCAGGTGGCTAAGAAGAAGAAGAAGAAGAAGAAGAAGAAGAAGAAGCAAATTCAACAGAGGGGAAACCAAGAAACCATTGCTTAGAATGCAACATCTAATGATAAATCGTCCATCAAGCCTCACAAAGTTCGATATCCATGCAAACTTTGTGCAAGAGACCATCTTCTTCGAAATTGTTCTGGTATTCCTCAGATCTCAGAAGAATGGTCTTCTTGTTCACATCATCCTATGTCATCAACTTCTGGAGATCATGTTGGTGACACACCATTAGCTAGTGGTAGTAAAGTTCATGGAAAGAAGGGTAAAGTTAAGTTTCCCTGTAGGTTATGTGAAGGGAATCACCCCATTCACCTTTGTCCCTATCTGGACGAAGCCAAAAAAGTGTTGGATAACCATCCTGTTTCATCGCAGCGACTTCCATCTGGTTACAGGAGACTTTACCTTAATTCTTCACTAGTTGATGGTTAACTGACCAAAATCAACTGTCGGTCAAACCCAATCTCTCTGAAAGTGAATCCTATGAGTCTATACCTGACCCAAATCAATAGGTCGAGGTAATAGTTGACCAGATTTCACCTTCAGCTAATCATACCTTTCCCAAAGAGAGTGAATATGATATGACTCAGGTTCTTTTTGTTTCTTCAGATTCTAATGAGCTTGGGGGCACTCCTCCTGTTCCATCAAGACAGGAGGAAAATCCTCCCGCTCTCATAACTCAAGCGGTTAATTCTCCCGGTTTTATGGGACCCCCTCCAAGTAGTCTGGCCACTTCCTTTGATTGGAATCGATTGGCAAGATTTTGTCTTCCTTCTTATGTGCCTTTCCAGATCATAGTACAAGTTTGTAATATGATTGTATCTAGCACTATTATAGATGAAGGTGCATATGTGAGTATCCTTTCTTCAATTGCTTGGCAAGTGCTCGGTTCACTGCCTCTTGTGCCAGTTACCTATAATATGTTGGCTTTTAACAGAGGAACCAATCAACCATTAGGGATCCTCCCTCAGTTACCTATTACTTTGGGAGGAAAAATTGTTTATCTAAATGTGATGATAGTCCCAGGCCCTTTAGATTACAATTTACTTCTTGGGCACGACTATGTTTATGACATGGGAGCTATTGTTTCAACACTCTTTCGAGTGATGTGTTTCCCGCATGAAGGCAGAATTTTCACCATTGACCAGCTTTCATTTCCTGTTCCAAATATGGCTTCCAGTCAACCATCTTCCCTAAATGGTCCTTTTGTAGCAATGGTATCTTCCCCGCCATGGGTTAATGATGTTGCAACCCGTTCCATACCTACATCAACTGACGATCAATTCAGTGATGTTGTACATCAGGTACTAGGGGCATTGGAACCAGATCTCTCCTTCATGACCTTTTATGAGTTGTGAAACCAAGGATATGAGGATAGAACCTGGTCTTGTGTCAACCTCGTTAAAAAATGAAACAAGGAATATGAGGATAGTTCTTTTACTATGTCAACCTCGTTAAAAAATGAAACAGGTCCATGAGGATAGTTCCTTGTCTTGTGTCAACCTCATTAAAAAAATGAAACAAGGAGTATGAGGATAGTTCTTTTACTGTGTCAACCTCATTAAAAAATGAAACAACTCCCATGAGGATAGTTCCTTGTCTTGTGTCAACCTCGTTAAAAAATGAAACAAGGAGTATGAGGATAGTTCCTTGTCTTGTGTCAACCTCATTAAAAAATGAAACCAAGGATATGAGGATAGTTCTTTTACTATGTCAACCTCATTAAAAAAATGAAATAGCTCCTTGTCTTATGTCAACCTCGTTAAAAAATGAAACAAGGAGTATGAGCATAGTTCCTTGTCTTGTGTCAAGCTCATTAAAAAGTAAGACAAGGACCCCTGGAGCAAAGTTCCAAGTCGAGTCTTTGAGTAGATCTCGTAAAATCCCAGTCGAGTCTTTCACTTGATCTCGTAAACGAACCTTCATTCCAGCCACTTGATAGCCACAAGTAGTCTACTTAGGTGAATGTAATGAAGCTTGGGGGGCATGCACCTAATGGTAAAGTTAATTTTCCCTGTAGGTTATGTGAAGGGAATCACCCCATTCACCTAATAGTAAAGTTAATTTTCCTTATAGGTTATGTGAAGGGAATCACCTCATTCACCTTTGTCCCTATCTGGATGAAGCCAAAAGGGTGTTGGATAACCGTCCTGCTTCACCGTAGCGACTTCCATCTAGTTACATGAGACTCTCCCTTTCATCATGCTGGGGGCATGTAAACCAATCTCAAGCATAGTTCTTCATTTCAAGCTTGTGTAAAAATGAAACTGAATTCAAGCATAGTTTTCATTTCAAGGTTGTGTAAACATGAAACTAAACCCAAGCATAGTTCCCTATGGTTCAAGATTACGTAAAAATGAACCCATTTCCATTTTTTTAACCCTCGTGATTTCCATTTTAACAACCTCTTCTGTCATATGATCCTTATTTGTTTTCATCCCATCGCCACTATCCCTTTGGCTGATCATACGCTTTCACTTGGTTGTTTTACCCTTTTTGAGGAATAGTTGCAATGAGTGGTCTTATTAGTCAGCCTCTTCACATAAATCAACATGTTTTGAGAAGTTCCAACATCATTGGAACCATTTTCTACCCTAGACACCACTCGTTCCTCAAAATGGAGTCCTCTTTAAACTCTTTTTAGACTCTCTAAATATGAAAATATTGTCGAGTTCTTGTCCTTTCCAGCTCATTAACATATTGGAAATGATATCTCTCTTGTATTATTTTATGCTTTTTCGGGATTGAGAGATTAATTTATGAAAAGAACTTGTGGAGTTGAGTTTTCTTTTTGTCCCTTTTCAAACTATCTAAACATGAAAAGGGCCGAGTTATCTTTGTTGTTAATCTCGTTAAAACATCAAAATAACGACAAACTTGTCCATCTAGACAAGATCAAGTTTCACCTTCGCTAGACTCATTAAAAAATCAAATAGCGATGGATTCGACCGAAGGGTGGAATTATAAAACAAGCATATGTTATCCTCCTCAATCTTGATAAAAATAAAGAGGTATCGATCAACAATGACTGGGGAAAATTGGAAAAAGGGAAAGCCACTTTATGGTAGCAGGTCGCTCTTGAACATGACACTTTCACTTCATCTCCGTGACTATTTGGGTTGGGTTATTTGCTTGATGGTTATCATACTTATGGTTTATCACACCATCCATCACTTTTGTTTTGGGTCAATGCTGCCAATTCTTTTAGACTGTTTGGGTTGGGTTATCTACTTGATGGTTATCATACCTATGGTCTATCACAGCATCCATTACTTTGGTTTTGTGTCAATGCTGCCAATTCATTCAGTATCAAAAATATGTTCAAGAGAAGTCATCCAGTGCAATACCAAACCTTCATTTTCATGACCTCCATTCCTGAACCTTGTGTTGTCAGTCAAATTCCATCTCTAAAATCACTACACTTGTTTCGTGTCATTGATGTGGGATACATCGAGGCCCTCCTGCGATGAGTCGCCTCTTGTCGACATCAACACATTATCCAAGAAGTTGACTTAGAAACATCCATTCAGTACCTTGAAGCTTACATGCATCAATGGAAAGATTCTCACTTCCGGCGATAGGGATACATCAATGGCCTTCTATCAAAATAATTTGTATGGTGTTCGACATCAAATCATCCATTCAAACCATGCAGAATGTATTGTAGTACCTTGAGGATCATTATCATTATCGATGATTTCTATCGTAATTGTTAACAACTTACATAATTGGCTGGTAATCAGATGGTGTCTTCCCATGTTCAACCTTAGATCACATATTCACATGGTTAGACTTGTACTTGTGCGAACGATTGAACGAGATTGAAGACCCCAGATCCAGTTCCATCCATTCAGGTTGCGATTTCAGGAGTACTAAATCATATGTACAATGGCTTTACATTGATGGTCATTCTGATCATGGGTCTATATCTATAGACAACTGTTTACGTACATGTAATGAAAGTTTATAAGCTAAGCATGGGTATGCCTTCCCTCATTGGTTCATGTAAAAATAAAAAATCATGATATATGTATTGTAATTGATGCAGATCACCTTCCACTTCGATACCTCTTCATCACATCGTAAAGCACTTCATTCAACATTGGCATTTTTTTGACTTCATGCTTTAGGGGGCAGTTGTTACAGATCTATTTGGGCACATCAAATCCCAACATTCAGATCAATGTTTTAGGGCTCATCAAACCCTAATTTCAGTTGCTATATGCCCTAACAAGTCACCCCTTTGAATGCCTCCCTCCTAGAAAGTTTCATGACCTAAGACATCCAGAAACAATCTCTAAAGGGACCAACGTAAGTAGATGCAATGCCAGGGTTCTTTGCAGCCCAAGTAGATACAATGTCAGGGTGCTCTGCAGAGCACCTAAGCTCTCTTTAGGCTACGCTGGACGAATTTGAGTGAAATTCAATTGGGGTTTGGGGAATATTCTTATATCTTGGAGTCATCTAGAAGCTTCCCTCGGTTATCTACTCCCAAGAGCTCGAAAATGGATGAGGAATGAGTTAAGGTGCATCCTATCCTCTCATCCCTTCCTCCATGGAACTAATTATAAGTATGGAAGGCCATTCAATGCCACCATTAATGACAAAACCTCCTTCATCCTCCTATAAATTGACCACTCATCTAAGTGATCAAGGGCTGGCTGGACTATGTTGAATTGTAAGGAGCTAAAGCTGCTATGAGATTTTGCTTTGAAGCAAGTGTTGTGATGCTACAAGTTTGTCATGCTTTTGATGTGATGTGGATGGGATCCAAGTTGGATGAATGACTTTGAATCAGACACTGATGCTTGTAATTACTTCCTCTACCTAATAAAGTGTTTGAACCGTTTTCCATATGTTGTGTTCTTTTGTAATGCTTATATGTATGAATTTATTCTGATTCCTTTCATTTATATTCAATGGATCGTATGCTTTGATCTATTTTTGTCTTCTGTTGTGTTACAGGGTACTTCTCAAGTGGGTTAAGTATGAGAAGGAGCAACAGAATCGATACAAGGGAGATGAGAGGAAAGCAGAACTACATGTAGCCCTTCTATCTTCTCATCTTATCTATTGTTTATAGGAAAATTCTAAAACACTTTAAACTATTGTTTTAGGAACAACGACTTGTCTAGTGAATTAGTGTTTATCTGTAGATGCTAAATTCTCCAGAACACCATCCTCTTATCACAATCATAGGCTTTCCTCCTACAATTCCTAATATGAAATTCTCCTAACACACTTTTTCCATGGGACACCTAGAATTCACTGGCACTCCTTGGCATAATCTCTTATACATTCATTTCCATGCACTTTGACCTAGTTCTGCCTTATGATTCCTTGACACTCGCAAACACTCCTTGACATGCATTGACACTATCTGGCATATGTCAACATGCTTTTTCATTCCTTGGTATGCCATGGCACTCCTTAATTATCATTCCCTCATAGCTACCCTTATTTTCTTTTAGACTTACGAACCCAACCAAGTCCTGCCTCGACTACAACAACTTTACCAAGTTACACTTACTACAAATAGACTATGCCTTGTTCCCCTAATGGACTATAAATCATCTTAGGCTTCTCATGTCCAATATTAACTCATCCCTCTTAACAAGTTACCAAGTCAAGGCTCACATCCAATAGTGCCCGTAAAACAACTAAGCAACATAGTTTACATCTTCACATGCCATAACATCTGGCACGTATAACAATCCATTGGCACTACATGGCACATATTATCATCCCCTGCATTCCTTGGCATGATTTTCCACTCCATAACGGACCCTACCACTCCATAACATGCCCTGACACTCTAGCATGCCCTGGCACTGCCTAGCATATACAATTGTCACTCCCTTCTTAACAAAATTGGAACTTGGTAACACTCCCTATCAGACACTCTTATCTATTCATTTCCATGCAATTTGAACTAGTTCTCCCTTGTGTTCTCATGGCACTCCCTGACACAAATTGGCATAGCCTAGGACTTGGCACAGCTTGGCATTTCGCCCTGGCACTCTAGCATTCCTTGGAACTACCTAGCATACCTTGTCACTCCCTCCTTAGCACACCTATAATTCGCTGACAATCCCTGTCACGCACTCTTATTTACTCATTTCCATGCATTTCAAACTAGTGCTCCCTTGTTTTTCTGTGACACTCCATAAATCACCCTGGCATGCAGTGGCACACCTTAGTACCTTTCACATCTTGTCATGTTTCCCTGGCCTCTAGAATGCCTTAGCACATATTGAAATCACTAACGCTTCCTGTCACAAACTCTTAATCATTCATTTGCATGCATTATTTTCACCTTGTGCTCCCTTGTGTTTCCCTAACTCTCCCTAACACTTCTTAGCACTCTTTGGCACACCTTGGAAACTAGCACATACTGGCTGCATGGCACGCTAGAATGACTTAGCACTTCTTAGCATACCATGTCACTCCCCTCTTACCACACCTGGAACTCATTGACACTCCCTATCACACAATCTTATTCATTCATTTCCATGTATTTTGACCTAGTGCTCCCTTTGTTGGCATTATGATACAGGTGTTGTCCTTGATGGCAACTCACTCAGATGACAAGATTATAGTACAATAAATAATAACAAAGAATTAATGATCAGATAGGTATACATAGGTTCACTGTGACAAAGGAGCATATACACGCGAGTTCACCATAGACCAAGTCGCGTATATGTACACACACACTTTCACAGAAGCGAAAGCGCGTACATCTTGGAAAACTAAGTTTTGGTCTGTGGTATTTGGTCCATGGTATTTTGGTCCTAAGTGGTATTGGTCCATGGTATTTGGTTCGAAGTATTGACCCCAGGTATTGGGTCCAAGGTATTGGTCCTATTTGGTTTTGGACCATGGTATTGAGAGGCCTAAACTTATATAAGGAGAAGAAGATCATTAGGCCAAAGTGAAAGTGTGCAAGGATTGAATGCTTGATGAAGTGTGAGATCTAGTATGCTGGTTATGGGTTTGTGATGCTTTGCTTGATCTGAAACAAGGATGCACCTATATGGTTGATGATGGATAATGGATCAAGATCATAAGGCTTGGAATGTATTATCATTATGTGATTTGATCATGGATAGACTAGATATGAATTATTGATGCATGTTTTATTGTATAAATGTTATGATTTGGGTATGATTGATGTCTGGAATAGTTGCAAAGTTATGAGTAAATATTTGCAGATTTGTACGCGGGTTCACTTTGGTAAAAGAACATATACACACTAGTTCGGCTCATCAGAGTAGAGTATACAGTATGAAGTATGATATTTGAAGTTGCAGCTGGGTCTAGTTGTTGTTACAGAGTTCTGTGGTCTTCTCTGTGTTCTCGTGACTGTGTTTTGTTGACATGGTTTTAGTGATTTAGTATTGGGTGATTCAGAGATTGATGATTGGTTGTATTGCAGTGGTGATTGATTTTGTGCCTTAATGTTGTTAATGAGTCCAGTATCAAAATTTGATGAAACGTGGCCTTTAGATTATGGTGTTGTGCTTCAGGAGTATCTAGTATGAAAATTTATGAAACGTGGTCCCTGGAGGAAGAGAGAAGGTCGTAGCCTTCTGTATGTCGGTGCCTACATACTGGTAAACATATCAGCCAGTACAAGAGCCAGGGGGTTGGAGCTCCCTTCAAGTAGCAGTTGGAAAACGAGTGAAGGTTGGAGCCTTCAGTAGGTCAGCGCTTACGTACTAGTAAACGTATCGGCTAGTACAAGAGCTAGGGGGTTGTAGCTCCCTTCTAGTAGTAGCTGGAGAACGAGAGAAGGTTGTAGCCTTCTTCAAGTGGGTGCCTATATACTGGTATGAGTATGTGCTAGTACAAGATTGTAAACAAGTTTTTCTTATATTAAAGGAAGACGACAACAGGTGGTTTTTGTCTCGCATTGGGTTTCCACCTTATATCATGGTGTTCATGTGTGTTTCTTATGTGTGATGATCTGTTCTATTTTTACTGCACCTAGTTACTGTTTATATGGTTAATGAAGTTCTGATGCACTAATTAAAGATCAACATATGATGAATTAACCGAATCATAAGTTTACTGGATATAAGCTAGTTGCATTAATCATAGTTGCATGTACACGCGAGTTCCCTTAACTAAAGTAGCGTATATGAATTTGATTATAGAAATGAAAAAGTTAGTGATTTGCTAATACTGACTCACCCACCCCCCTCTCAGTATTATTTCCAACAATTGGAATCAGAGTAGGTTCTTTGGTAAAAGCTTGATCGCTTGAAGGAGATCCATAGAACAATGGGAAAGAAAGTGCATCAGAAGAAAAAGACATCTCAAAGGAACAGTGACAGCCTGCCATTAGGTGGAACCAAGTATTCAGATTCTGAATCACCTCAGATTGAAGATGAACAAGCAAATGAAGCATAAGATAAGATCATAGATCAACAAGATCTATTTAACAAAAGGGAGAGTGCCCTCAAAGAAGAAGTTTCTAGATTAAAAGCTCAGCTGGAGTGTGCCTTCAAAGTATGTCAAATGCTAAAGGAGCAAAATGAAGAACAAGAAAATGAGATTCTCAAACTAAGGCAACAAGTGGAAAAAGGAAGAAAGTCTGAAGAAATCTTAAAGAAGCAATATCTGGAAAAGGAAGAACAACATCAAGTTGAGGTAAATATCTTGAAAGGTAAATTAGAAGAAAAAGATAAACTATTACAATTTTAAGACAATACTAAGATTTTGGATAATATTCTTAGTAGTCAAAGGTCACCTGCTATCAAAACTAGTCTTGGTTTTTATGAATCTGTTGAAGGTGAATCTAGCTCACAAGGTGAGGCAAGGAACTCTAATGCAAAATCTGAAATTCTCAACAAGGAGATGAGAGGTGAACCCCATCAACAACCAAAGAAAGAAAGTCTTCAAAGAAAATCCTTTAATCCTAACTATGGAAGTGATAGATGGTTATGTCCTCCGATGAATAATGTTGCATGTTTTATATGTCATAATTTTGGGCATGTTGCAGCCAAATGCAGAATTAGAATGGTTCAAAACTATCACATAGAAAGATCATCACGTTCTAGGTACTTTAAGGGATATTGTTTTTCTTGCAATATGTTTGGTCACAAAACCATTAACTACCAGAGAAGGAATATGAAACATATGAGATGTTATGCATGTAACAAGCTTGGACATATAGCAAAGGAATGCAGGAGAAGATTTTGGGCACCATACCAAAGGGAGAAAACATCATCACAGTTGAAGATATGGAAGAAAAAGGAAATACAGTCATAAAGATGTGGCATAGCAAAGTATACAGACATGACAGACTCAGAGGGAGCTAAAAGGGTGGAACCTCAGTGTTCTAAGTCTCATACGCAAGTTTAATGAAGACAAGTCACGTGTATATGTGAGTTCGAAGCTACACAGTCGTGTATATGTTGGTTTGAGGAAAAGCAGTGGGACAGACTCAGGAAAAAGGGTCTGATATGGTTCAGTCAATTATTTTCTCTATTTGATGATGGTTACAATCTGCTGATGATGTGTGGAAATGTGTTGGTACTCATAAGATGTTGTTTAGAAGTGATTTTCATCCTAACTTGATGATGATGATGCCTTATACTTATTGCTGATATATGCATGATTAGATTTGACAATGAACAGATGGCACAGGTTCAGGGGGAGCATATGCTTCGAATAATGCATTGTTGGCATTATGGTTAGATGTCTTTGGTGATAATGCTTATGTGGCTAAATGATACATCTTGCTACTTATCGTTGGTTGGTCAAGAGAATGGTATTGTAGGTTACAGGTTGCTGATGTTGATGAGAGATGCTTATGGTGCAGATCATTTAGTGTATGATAGTTGTTGATGACTATTATGGTCTTGTTTAGGTTGTTGGTCTTTGTTAAAAATGTCATGTATTTCTTTTAAAGACCCATGAGTCACATGATGTAATTTGTAACCCCACTTTGCATGGGAAGGATGATGTAATAATGTCTATTTCAGTCATGTATAAACATTTGGTATATCCCCACTTGGCTGGGTGGATGAGTCAAAATGGTGTATCCCCACTTGGTTGGGATATTGATGTATGTATGAGTCTTTGGTGATAGGAAGGTCATTGGCGATGTATGTATAGAGTCATGTTATTCTTTTGCAGACCTTGCAGGTGCTCAGGGGGAGCATGGATGAATTGGTACATCTTGGCAAGTACAAAGGGGGAGTTCGATCAAAGAATTCAAAATATGATAAGGGGTAGCATGGACGGATTGATACATCTCAGCATGTACAAAGGGAGAGCTCAATCTGAAATTTCAGCATGTACTTAGGGGGTGTCTGGACAGCAGAATGTATATCAAGGAAGAGAATATCTTGGTTTGCCCTTTGCCCTTGATTTCAAAGGGGGAGAGTGACTTGGTGTGGTTGTTGCCATCAAGTCCAAAGGGGGAGATTGTTGGCATTATGATATAGGTGTTGTCCTTGATGGAAACTCACTCAGGTGACAAGATTATAGTACAACAAGTAAATAACAAAGAATTAATGATCAGATAGGTATATGTAGGTTCACTGTGACAAAGGAGCGTATACACGCGGGTTCACCATAGACCAAGTCGCGTATACGTACACACACAATTTCACAGAAGGGAAAGTGTGTACATGTTGGAAAACTAAGTTTTGGTCCGTGGTATTTGGTCCATGGTATTTTGGTCCTAAGTGGTATTGGTCCATGGTATTTGGTCCGAAGTATTGACCCCAGGTATTGGGTCCAAGGTATTGGTCCTATGTGGTTTTGGACCATGGTATTAAGAGAGGCCTAAACCTATATAAGGAGAAGAAGATCATTAGGCCAAGGTGCAAGTGTGCAAGAATTGAATACCTGATGAAGTGTGAGATCTAGTGTGCTGGTTATGGGTTTGTGATGCTTAGCTTGATTTGAACCAAGGATGCACCTACATGGTTGATGATGGATAATGGATCGAGATCATAAGGCTTGGAATGTATTATCATTATGTGGTTTGATCATGGATAGACTAGATTTGAATTATTGATGCATGTTTTATTGTATAAATGTTATGATCTGGGTATGACTGATGTCTGGAATAGCTACAAAGTTATGAGTAAATATTTGCAAATTTGTATGCGGGTTCACTTTGGTAAAAGCGTGTATACACGCTGGTTTGGCTCATCAGAGTAGCGTATACAGTATGAAGTATGATATTTGAAGTTGCAGCTGGATATGGTTGTTGTTGCAGAGTTCTGTGGTCTGCTCTATGTTCTGGTAACTGTGTTTTGTTGACAGCGTTTTAATGATTCAGAGATTGATGATTGGTTATATTGCAGTGGTGATTGATTTTGTGCCTCAATGTTGTTGATGGGTCCAATATGAAAATTGGATGAAACGTGGCCTTCAGATTATGGTGTTGTGCTTTAGGAGTATCCAGTATGAAAATTTATGAAACGTGGTCCTTGGAGGAAGAGAGAAGGTTGTAGCATTCTGTAGGTCGGCACCTACGTACTGGTAAATATATCAGCCAGTACAAGAGCTAGGGGGTTAGATCTCCCTTTTGGTAGCAACTGGAAAATGAGTGAAGGTTGGAGCCTTCAGTAGGTCGGCGCCTACGTACTAGTAAACATATCGACTAGTACAAGAGCTAGGGGGTTGTAGCTCCCTTCCAGTAGTAGCTGGAGAATGAGAGAAGATTGTAGCCTTCTGCAAGTGGGTGCCTACGTACTGGTATAAGTCTAAGGCAGTGAAAGATTGTAAACAAGTTTTTCTTATATTAAAGGAAGACGACAACAGGTGGTTTTTGTCCTACATTGGGTTTCCACCTTATATCATGGTGTTCATGTGTGTTTCTTATGTGTGATGATCTGTTCTGTTTTTACTGCACCTGGTTACTGTTTATATGGTTAATGAAGTTCTGATGCACTGATTAAAGATCAACATATGATGAATTAACCGAATCATAAGTTTACTGGATATACACTAGTTGCATTAATCACAGTTGCGTGTACATGCGAGTTCCCTTAACTGAAGTATCGTATATGAATCTAATTATGGAAATGAAAAAGTTAGTGATTTGATAATACTGATTCACTGCCCCCCCCTCCCCTCTCAATATTATTTCCAACACCCTTATGCTTCCCTATTACTCACTAACACTCAACACCCATTGGCACACCTAACTGCAATGAGTTTCACTAACAGTCAATCCAAAAACCCTTCCAGAGTCTAGCTAGTTATTTGTTCTTACTAAGATATTAGGGTTACTTTTATTGTATAGTGTTTAGTGTGAAAATATTACTAGGTGTTTTTATCGCATAGAGTAATTATGATCTTCCCCATGTACACAAGGATAAATGAGAAGTGTTTCCCATAATCATGCAAGTGGAACTTCAACATGTACATCAGGGTAACCACAAAATATTTATCATATTTCCATAATGCAAGGTGATAGGAAAATATTTACATTATATACGTGAATGTATTAAGATCAGAACCATTAGCATCATATCTACATATTTACCACAGGACGAGGGTCATTACAACCCCTTAAAAATAGCCATAAGGTCTTCCTCTTTTGCAGCTCCTTGACCACAAGGGTTTAATTGAAAAACACATAGTTCCTTTAAAGATTTGTAGGTTGAGGTAGCCACTTCAAGCCCTTGAACTTGAAGATAATCAAATATTTTAAATTTGTTACAATAATAAGTCCATTATGCACACTCGTCATCTTAGAGTTGGGTAGAGAGGGAGAATACTTGATTGATGCCAACCTTGTAAATGAAAAACTTTTCCTACTCATTGGTTGGACACTCCACTATTTGACACCACTAACACACACCAAAAGTCCAAGATACCCATAATATGTGCCCTACACCCAAGGGCTTAGACTACACCTCCATAAAATGTACCTTCAACTTTAGATGTCCCAAGACAGTAATATCCTAACCCTAGCCTATTTGTTATACTTTTGTAACTTTCTCCTTAACTAAGATTTGTTCTTAGCTATTTAATCCACTTACCATATACCCTCTCTTGTTTGCACCCACCTAGTATACAAGAACACTTATGCTTTTAATACAACCAAGTTAAGAGGGAATGTTTCTTTCTTACACTTAAATGTTTTCAATACAACCAAGTTAAGAGCACATGTTTCCTTTTCAAATTCCAAAAGTATAACATGTCTATCTCTATAAACTAACAACAAAATCATTGCATAAAAAATGTAAGCTTAAAATTAAATTAAAATTAGATTATTATTATTATGATAAATACACCAAATATGGAAAAATTGTTTTCAAACACAACCATAAAAAAAGTATAAGTTTATCAAATACAACTACAAACTTATTAAGCCAGCTAGATCCATCTTAACCTGGATCTATCAAGTGCCAAGAGGGATCCAATCTGTTGATCTGCAAACCTCTTTTTTGGCGCTTGGTAGATCCAGGTTAAGATGGATCTAGGCTAGTTATATAATACTATATAATATCTATATTTGTATCTGTGTGTCTCTTTCTTATTCCCTCCCTCCATCTCACCCCCCAAACATACACACTCTCTCTCCATATCTATCTCTCTCTCCCTCTCTCTTCCTCTTCGCCTCTCTCTCTTCCCTCTATCTCTCTACCTTTCTCCCTCTATGTCTTTCTTCTTCCTTCCCTCTCTCTCCCCCTCTAACTTCATCTCTCTCTCCTCTCTCTTAGTCCTCTCTCTCCCTTTCTCTCTCACCTCCCTCTGTCCCCCCCCATCACTCTCTCTCTCTCTCCCCCCTCCATCTTTGTGCCTCCCTCTCTCTCTCTCTCTTTCCCTTCTCTTATCTTTATCCCCACTTATTCTCTCTCTCCCCTCCTCTCTTCTCTCCCTCTCTCTCTCTATCCATCTATCTCTTGTCACTCCCTCTCTCTCTCTACCTCTATCTACATATGCCTTAGTTCTTTCTTCCCTCTCTCTCCCCCTCCAACTCCATATCTCTCTCCCCCACTCTCTTCTTCTCTCTCTCCCCTCTCTCTATTCCTAACTCCTTCTCTCTGTCTCCCCCCATCACTCTCTCACTCTCTATTTCTCTCCCTTTCTCTCTCTCTCTCTCTCTCTCTCTCCACCCTCCATCTTTGTCACTATCTCCCTCCCCCTCTCTTCCCTTCACTTTGCTTGCTATCATCACTTGGATCCTTAGTTAAGATAGATCTATGTTGGTTCTTACTAATATTTGTATTATATAAATTTCACATCTTTAAATACAAAAGTTTTCTCATTCTTAATTTTATTAAAGCCTTAATTTAATTTATATGGGAATACTTTTAGTAGTCTTGAGGATAGAGGGTTTATATATATCTCAAAACTAATTACAACCCTTTTCCTATTAGCTTCAGATGAAAAATATTATAAAATATTATAAAATTAAAATATTTTTATTGTGAAATAAGTTATGGTTTTTGGGCATGTGGTATTGTTAAGGCATGATATTGGCCCATGGTATTGTAACAAAGCCTATTTACAAGTTAATAATATCTATGGTAAAGTGGGGGTGAATATCGATGGTTAAGAATCTTGTCATATTGTTATAAAATATTTAGATTGTGAAATAACATGTGATTTTTGGGCATGTGGTATTGATAAGCCATGGTATTAGTCCATGCTATTGTAACAAAGCCTATTCACAAGTTCATAATATCAATGACAAAGCAAGGGTGAATATCCATGATTAAGAATCCTGTCGTATTCTTATAAAATATTTTGATTTTGAAATAAGTTATGATTTTTGGGCATGTGATATTGATAAGCCATGGTATTGGTCCATGGTATTGTAACAAAGTCTATTTCCAAGTTAATAATATCCATGGTAAAGTGAGAATGAATATCTACGGTTAGAAATATTTTCATATTGTTATAAAATATTTTGATTGTGAAATAAGTTATGTTTTTAGAGCATGTTGTATTGATAAGATATAGTATTGGCCCATGATATTATAACAAAACCATTTTTTTACAAGTTAATAATATCCACTGTAAAGTGGGGGGTGAATATCCATGGTTAAGAATCTTTTCATATTGTTATAAAATATTTTGGTTGTGAAATAAGTTATGGTTTTTAGGCTTGAGGTATTGATAAGCCATGGTATTGGCTCATGGTATTGTAACAAAACGTATTCACAATTTAATAACAAAATCAAAATATAACAAATTGAATTTTATTATTTTTATTATTAATTGAGCCAACATTTAGATTTTTGCACTCATCCCCATACTTTTGACTTTTATTATTATTATTACTATTATTCTTTAACTAAGCCCATATTTAGAATTGTTTACATACTTACATTACACCTACACATCTACTCTATACTCTATAAATATTGTATTTATTGTTTTTTAGGGAGGGAAATTTTAACATTTTTGAGAAAAATTCAGCCTTAATTTTGATGTAACATAGCCATCCTAATTCCAATCTTCATTTACTTTATAAGACAAGTAGTATATTTTCACTTTTCATAGGGCGGAGGGAAAACTAGTAGATATTTTCACTTTTCACAGGGCGGGAGGGAAAACGAGATTGAAGAGAGTTGTGAATTAAATTTTCACTTTTCATAAGGCGGAGGGAGGGAAAACTAGTAGCATATTTTCACTTTTCACAGGGCGGGAGGGAAAACGAGATTGAAGAGAGTTCTCAATTAAGGTTTTACCAGCAGCAGATTGATATCAAACCCCACGATTAGATCTTCAATCCATTAATGGCGCCCAGGTATGTTTCATTTTGTCATATCCCCTGTTAATTTATTTGGTAACAACATTATAAGAATAAATAAAAAATTTGAATATGTTCACAGAACTACAAATTTACCATTATAGATTTATTAACTCATAACACTTATTGAGTTGTACAACTGCGTAATTTGTGACATGACTCCACTGTTGATACACCCAATCTTAATCTTTTGGATTATATGTTAAACACATGTGCATTATGACTTGTTGATTTTATAGCCCTATAGTCTTTGGTTAGCTGCTTTGGTAATCTGGATAACTCTAAATGTGCATTGAATGCTTGCACCCTCCCCTGTACGTGGCATGGGAAAATCTAACCTACTACAACTGCCACCTCAGGATCCTCCTTATATCGACAGTAATGAAGCCTGATGGGTGATCCAACGGCCGGAGTTCGTTTAGTCAACTTACTCCACCCTTGGCGTAGAAATGAAGTCTCATTCTCCCGCTATCGCTCATGACACCTACTTTGCCTCCTGCTTCCGTCTACGGTCTCGTTCAGTCTTCGTTCCAGAGTTCTGTTGAGGATGGAAGGCATTCGAGGTTCCAGTTCTTGATCTCGTCGCCAGAGTTAGCATCCCCAGTGAGTTAGTGGTGGAATTTTTTCCCTGTTTTGCTTTCCTTTCTCTCAACTATGTTTATTCATTTTCCTAACAGTAGGTTAAGCTTTTACTAGCTATGGAAATCTCCGGGTCTTTAACCTTTTTGCGGCGTATTATTCGTAGGTACACTCTGTTATCGGTTCCAAGTTTGTGGATGCTACCAAAAGGGAGCTGTGCCTTTCTTGGATAGGGGTAACCCCCGAGGGTTTCCACCGGGCATGAGGGTTTTTCCACCCTAGTTTTTCATTGGACATGGTTGTAGTTTTTTAAGTGCTATGGCTAGGGTTTCAGATTTCTTTCGTAGAAGGGTTTATCCTCCTTTCTTGCGTAAGCTAGCTATTCACTTGAGCATAACTTCAAAGGTTAGGGAAACACTTGAGTACATTTCAATGGAGAGGAATTAACCCTCTGGTTATGGTTCAGAGGTCTGGACATGTCATATGTTTACATTAAGCGTATTAATTTGAGGAGGTTTCACCTCTCGATAGAATTATTGAGGCACTCCGACCATTTCTGTAATTGCAATTGCAAACTCTATAAGACTGTTTCTCTTGTTTTTACTTTGGGTTCCGAATGACACTTCATCTGTATTTACACCTTGAGCTTATTTATGTGTATATAAATTATCTCTTCTACAACCTTTCATGTTTTACATTTCCTAGGTTATGTACAACAGAGAAAGGTTAAACTAGATTTATGCGATGCTGCCTTAAATTGTTAACTTTTCGTCTATTTCTATGGCTACCAGGATACGCTATTCTGTAATAGTTTTAGAATGGTTGTCATCTCTGTTCCTTGCAGTGTTTATTTATTTAGTTCTTGGAATGCTACATGGATAGAAGTTATTCCCGTCGATAGTCATTTGAGGGTTTGATCTCAGTTGGGGTTTAGAAATTCATCCACCTGGTAGCGGGGTTGAATGTAGGTTTAAAGGAATTATTGTATAACCCTCAAAGTTAATTTTGCTATGCGCGACAGGGTTTAGGCCTGAGTCATCAATCTCATGGTCTTGGTCACACCACTGTAAGAGCATTTTTTTTGTTTTAATAACTAGTTTAAATTCTCTGATGCAGAGCCATAACTAGTTCTTGGTCATTAGGAAGTATTTCTCTGTTTCTCCACCATTATGACTTGGTGTTTTTTTTTTTAAATAAGAAAAATAGTCTGTCCTATTTCTGAATGGTTTTGAGCACATCTTGATTTAAGGCTATAATGTTTTCCAGTTTTCAAGAGTTTCAGGGCATCATATAGTTGGTTTTCTCTGTTTTGCAAATCTATATATATATATATATATATATATATATATATATATATATATATATATATATATATATATATATATATATATATATATATATATATATATATATCTATATATATCTATATATATATATATATATATATATATATATATATATATATATATATATATATATAGATATAGATAGATAGATAGATAGATATTAGAAGGTTTCCATCAATTTAGTATTCTTTTTTTTGAGTCGTTTCCTCATGCAATCTTTCCTACGCTTGAAATGGTCCGGCTACAGTTAACTTCTACCATTATAATAGAGTATTCGAATGATTGTCTATCAGTTATTCTGTTTTGATTCCATTGTTTCCATTCTCGGTTTTTAATAAGCAAAAATAAAGGATAACTTTTATCAGTTTACTTGTTATATAATGAACAGAGTACACAGAAACTCTTTGTTTGCTCAGGTCCTTCATACCACTAGATAATGTATCAATGCAGTACAACATACTAGCATTATCTACCTCATTTATACTTTAGAATGATTTTTAATTGTTTTCCACTTATTGTGCTATTGTAGCTTATGAAACTTTCCAGAAGCTAGGATCACCTCTGTTCTCCCGCTACCAGTCTACCACCTGTCCTTGAGATTCGTCCTTCAGGACCAGAATCTCCCCCCTAGCTTACTTGCAGGACCACTGTCCTTAGCAAGTTGCTCGCACATCGTGCATCGCTATCTGGTCATCACTAGACTTAGCCTTTTCCCCTCTTCCTGCCTATCCCTACAATGCAATTTTTTCCCTCCCCCCTCTTCCTTTTCTTTGGAAGCCCTTCCAGTTAGGGGAGGTAGTTAGGGTTGTATTTCTAGCAACTTTCTTTTCTAACTTCCCTCTTCAGAAGTTACCAGTTCTGTTGATGCTTAAAACATTTCTCATTTTCAGTAATTAAAATATTATTTAATTCAAATAGATAACAACACTAAATATTCAGTTTGTTCTTACTGCGGTAAAATAAAATATTTACATTTTCCTAGGGGCATTACATCTCCCGCTCCTGAAATCAAACATCGTCCCAATGTTTTTCGGCCATGAACAGTACTGGATAAGCTTCTCTCATGAGCTGTTCATCCTCCTAGGTGGCCTCATCTGGCCCAAAGTGCTGCCATTGCACTTTAACCTGGGTGATGGCTCATTTTCGCAGCGTTACTTCTCATTATTGAATTGAGGCTTCTGTGATCCATATCAGGTTTGAGAGAATTTTTCGGCGTAAATCACATGATATTTCTTTTGTCGATGCGTTTCGAACCAACCAGTGTGGTTCATCATCAGGACAAGTTGAAGAATCAGATCCAGCTTTGCATGTTAAATAGTGAGAGCGGAACCTCCAACGACTATAATTCTAGATCAGGTAACGGTTAAAAGACTAATGGCTAAAATAGACTGGGAAACGGTTAGATGGACATGACCAGGGGCATAACCATACTTAGTAAAGAACTAAATATTAAAATATTAATTAGTCAAATGGATATATTACCCAGAGGTTTTACCCATTATAAAAATTATATTATATATATATATATATATATATATAAATAAATTAATTAAATAATAGTTAATTAAAAAGGTCATAGTTATTTAATGAATATATATAAAAATGAGTATATATAAATATATATTAGAATATATATAAAAAAAGTTATAAATAATATATTAAAAACTATTTATATGAAATTACATAAAGGTTAAAAATAATAAAATAAAATTTTTAAATAAATATATCAATATATAAATTTTATTTAATAGTTAGTTAAAGAAAGTCTTAACTATTTAATATATATATATATATATATATATATATATAGTTAGTTAAAGAAGGTCTTAACTATTTAATGAAAATAAATAAATAAATAAATATCAAATAATAATAATAATAATAATAATAAATTAATTAAATTAATAGTTAGCTAAAAAGAGTATGAATATATAAATATTAGAAACTGGGATATATGAAATTACATAGAGGTTAATTTTTTTTAATAAATATATCAATATATAAATAAATTTATTTAATAGTTGGTTAAAGAAGGTCTTAACTATTTAATGAAAATATATAAATATTATAAATTATAATAATTTAAATATATATTTAATTAAATGTTTATTTCAATTGTTAAATCCTAAAATTAATTTTTAATATTCAAGTAATTATTAAAAAAAAAAAGAGGGAGGGGAGGAAAGGAAGAAAACCACTAAGAAGAGAGTGCTGGGACCCAACAACTACTGATCTTCCATCCATCTTCTCTATTAAGATTGCTAGGCCTTTTTTCAATCTCTAGGGCTTCCCTAAATTTTCGGTGATGGAACTGAGAAACTCTAGCAAGAAAACTAGCCTCCTCAATACAAACATGATGCTTGGTTCTCTCAGTATGCTCTGCTAAAGTGGAAGACTTGGTTCTCCTATGCTTAAGATCAGCTATATTGAAAATTAATTTTAGGATTTAACAATTGAAATAAACATTTAATTAAATATAAATATTTAAATTATTATAATTTATAATATTTATATATTTTCATTAAATAGTTAAGAACTTCTTTAAATAACTATTAAATAAATTTATTTATATATTAATATATTTATTTAAAAATTTTATTTTATTATTTTTAACCTCTATGTAATTTCATATAAATAGTTTCTAATATATATTTATATATACTCATTTTTATATATATTCATTAAATAACTATGGCCTTTTTAGTTAACTATTAATTTATTATTTATATATATTTATTTATTTATGTTATATATTTATATTTATATTTATATATTTATAATATAATTTTTATAATGGGTAAAACCTCTGGGTAATATATCCATTTGACTAATTAATATTTTAATATTTAGTTCTTTACTAAGTATGGTTATGTCCCTGGTTATGTCTATCTAACTGTTTCCCAGTCTATTTTAGCCATTAGTCTTTTAACCGTTACCTAATCTAAAATTATAGCCGTTGGAGGTTCCGCTCTCACTATTTAACATGCAAAGCTGGATCTGATTCTTCAACTTGTCTTGATGATGAACCACACTGGTTGGTTCGAAATGCATCGACAAAAGAAATATCATGTGATTTATGCCGAAAAATTCTCTCAAGCGTTACTTCTCTCTGATCGAGTATATTCAACGGCTTGACCAAGATTTCTCCTTCTCGCTCGACCTGAAACACACAACATTTTAAGTCAGTTTTTTTTTAGCCACATTTTGATTGGTCTACCGGAGATATTTTCTTACCTATATATCCTGCCAGCTGATTGCATGCTTAGGGTCATAAACATATTTTTTCAATACCTACATGGAAGACATTGTGGACCTGTATATGGCTTGGTAGAGTGAGCTGGTATGCCACCGACCCAACTCTCGCTAAGATCTGAAAAGGTCCACAAAATCGGGGTGCCAGCTTGGCACTCCCACTCCATTGTAATGTGCTCCTCTTTGCTCGAATTCTCACATACACATGATCACCTACTTGATATTCCTTAAACTTCATTTTCTAGTCAGCAAAGTTCTTTTGCCTGTCTTGGGCTACCTTTAGATTGGACCATACCTTCTTGACCATTTCTTCCATCTCCTTAAGCATTTCGGGACCCAACATCAGCCTGTCTTCTGGTCCACCCCAGCTTGAGGGTGTGCGGCATTTTCATCCGTACAACACTTCAAACGGGCTCATTTGCAAGGATGTATGATAGCCATTATTGTACGCAAACTCAACCAAGTGCAAATAATCTTCCCACTTGGATGGTTGCTGCATTACATATGCTCTTAACATGTCTTCCACAACCTGGTTCACCCGTTCTATTTATCCATCGGTCTGAGGATGATAAGCAGTACTAAAATTCAGTTGAGTTCCCAATTCTCCAAACAGAGTTCTCCAAAAAGCCGATGTAAATTTTACATCACGGTCAAAAATTATTGTTTTCGATAACCCGTGCAGCCTAAAAATATTTTGCATAAATGTTATAGACATTTTTGTGCCTTACAGCTCTAAGCATGAAATGTCCATAATCCAAGGGATCCAAAGTCCCTAAAAGTGTTGTTCCTACCCCTAGAGGAACAAGGTCAACCAATGACAGCTTCTCCCAGAAGTTCTCCACCAGAAACTACTCAGAACTAGTCAAATCAGGATCAATTCAGATGCTCCACTAGCTGGCTGTGTTGCAAAGCACCCAAATACACTGGCTAGGTGCATTGCAATGCACTTGAATGCACTACCCAGGTGCGTTGAGCGGGAAATGACAAGTGGCAGAGTCATTCAACGAGGTGGAGAGACAATGGAAGCTTCCAGAATCTTCTCCAATGACACTTGCCTCACTGAGTTCGACCAAGGATGAGTAAGAGGCTCTCAGCCTCCAAGTGGAAGCAAGAACTGACAGAGAGAAGCCACAAGTCAAAACATAAGCTGACTCATCCTCTATGCTTACATCTATATATGGATCCCTCATCCCAGAGATCCAGAGGCTGGAATTTTGTACTTTGCAGAGAATTGCTGTTGGTTTTGAGATTGAGATTAGTGCATTGGGTGATTTATGCTTTGTTGGAGGTGAGGAAGGGATTCCTTTGCTGGGAGGTAGATGCTGGATCGGGACTCACTTGGTTGTATCTCCTCCTGGATCTTTTTATTATATCAATAAAACTATTTGAGTTTCTCCTACATGCTTGTGTATCAATGATGTTTTGGTATATTTGCATGTTTAGCTTAATCTGGTCCTAAGCTATTTATGAATGTAAATCTATATCTTTGTGTAGTCTTTCCTCTTCTGTGATCTTGCAGGAACTTGGTGAAGCTGGGTGAGTAAGGGAGCAAGTAGCTGGAAGCTAACTAAGAGGGGAGCGATTGGATCGACAAACTAGCGCAAGACACAGGTTAGTTCATCCTTCCTCTTCGTTTACATTTCATAAAGAAGAATACGAAAATAGTTTTCCTTGTTTGTTGCTAAGGCACTGTCACACCTTAGAGTGGGATAGGGGCGTTCTGAATAGATACTTTTCCCAACAACAAAATGGCGACTCCACTGGGGAGCGTGTCTAGTTAGTTTATTTGTGTTTCTCTTGTTGTTTGCTTCATAAACACGAGAGTAGCAACCGAACTACATTTGCCATTATCAAATGCAAAGTAGCTGCTACTTCAATCCACCCATTGGATTGGTTTATGATTTGAACAGCTGATCCACAAATGCTCTAATTGCCCTTTGTGATAGCTCTTAGTCCTCCTTTAAATCATCCCTCTGATTGTACCTTACTGATTGCTTTTACTCGGCCAAAATCCATAGATTAAACTGCAAACCGTGACCCAGAACCCGGATAGAAGTCTCGTTTCTACCCCAACGCAGGCTCTGTGAAGAGGTTCTGCATTTCAACACAGGTCCCGAGAGGGCTACCTGCGCTGCAATTCAGTTTCTCTGTGCAACAGGTGCGCTGATCAGCCCTTGCCCTGTGCAGCTGAGGTTCTTTGCTTCATTTTGTTCAGTTTTATCTCTGATTTTTGCAGCCTGTTATCAGTGTGTGTACCTATCTGAAAACCCCTTTTCTTTGCCTTAATTCCGCCTCCTTTGTACAAAAAGACTGTAGGTGTTCTTTGTGTGTTTGTTACATCATTTACAGTTTTCCATTGAAAAGTAAAATAGTCATACTGTCGTCCTTAGATTTAGATCTGTCGTAAGTGTCGATTTTGATCTTAGGAGAAAGTTTCTTTGCTGTTGACAGTTGATTATACTTTTTACTTTTGCTTTGGTTTGAATTTGTCTCTTTCTAGTGTCGAAACGAGTGTTTATTTCAGAGTCATAAAGTGTCGTAATCTTCTCTACCTTTTTGATTTCGAAAAAGAAGCTTGTTTGTGTTGTTCACTTGAAAGCAAATTCAAATTTGTACATCAACTTTCTTTTTAGGCATCAATATTAAGAAAGTGAAAACAAATACATGCATTTGTGCATTTGCATATTGATAGTTTGTATGGTTTGATTTAGGAAAAGTGCATTTACAGTGTGCTCTTTGCTCTTTGAGAAAAGATTGTGTCTTTCTTTTCCCCTTGTAGCTAGGATTTTCATTGTTGAAAAGAGATAAAAGCTTGCTTATCATCTTTAGATTGCATTTAGGAATTATATCTACATCTCGTGGTGATCCAAAAAGGCAAACTTCTAAGAAAGATCAACTTAAAATAAATTGAATGAATCTAACAACGCATTGGAACTTAACGCACAACATAGAGGTCTAGGCTAGAGACGTGTTCCGGCATCGTAAAGCCTGGTAACTGTTGTCCTCACTGATGGTTGGGTGATTCCTCCACTGTGAGACGATAAGTGCCAGTACGGATTGTGCTCCCACGTACCGTCGAGTGTATATTGGGAGACCCCTATAGGCTTAAAACCTTTTATCCATAGGAAGCCGTGTCGGCCACCCTACTGATCGCAATGCACCGAACACAGCATTCGGGAAGATTGACTGCCGTACCGTAAAACGTATTCTGCAGTTTTGTGATTGGTTTGGCACACCCTCTACCTAGATCTCCAGAGCAGTCCCTTTCATTCCTTTTCAGACTCCTTAACAGAAAATGTCCATCTGAGCACTTGTCACTTCAGGCTCATTAAAAATCGAAGGAGACTAGAGTCATCTTTGTTTTTTCTCGACTCTTTAAAATTGAAAAAACAAGTTGTGTCCAAGCATCGTAAAATTTATTTTAAATGGAATATTTATACCCTTTTCCTACGTTGATCTTAGGTTGAGAAAATGGAGTCTACATACCAAGGAATTCCCCTTGGTGGAAATCCTAGTCCCTTCTCCTCTTGGGGAGATGTTGGTGCACCCCATATGGCCACATTGTCACTTCCAAGATTGACAATTGGCTTGCCAGTCTGGCTCTTCTCAACCAATGTCGTTCAGAACACCACTATTCCTGAACAATCGAATCAGCAGTTAGACCAGTCCAGAGTTACCCACCAACCTTCTACTTCCTCTAATTCTTCCTCTCCTCCTTCCTCTTCGCTTGATGGGGCTGGCAAAGCCAAAAGTCAAGTTCCTAAGGAGAAGAAGGAAAAGAAGAAGAAAGAGAAGAAGAAGAAGGAGCCAAAAGCGAATGGGGGCAAACGAGTGTCGTCTAACGAAAATCCACACACTGCACTGACCAGGCCTAAATCGCCATGTGTCATTTGCAAGGGAGACCACTTTCACAGAGATTGTCCTTGCATCCCTCGGATACTAAGGGACTGGTCTCCCCGTTTGCACAATCCGGTGTCGTCAACCTCTGATAGCCATGTTGGAAGCACACCGTCAACTAGCGAAAGTGAAGTCCCAGGACAAAAAGGGAGAGCTAGATCTCCCTGTAAACTGTGTGAAGGCGATCACGCCATCCACCGTTGTCCCTTCTTAGATGAAGCTAAAAGAGTTTTGGATGATCGTCTGGTTTCACCGTTACGACTTCCTCCTGGATATAAAAAACTCTTGCCGAGTCCTTTGTTAGTTGAGAATCCAGCTGGCCCACTCAAGTGGTCAGCTGAAGCGCCTGTCATTGAAGATGAACCGGCTGAATCCATACCCGACGAAAGTCAAAAGGTCGAGGCGGCAGTTGACCCGGTCTTGCCTTCAGAGGTTTTATATTCGAATGACACAGTCACTGGAGAGAGCAAGGATGACACCGTCCAAATTCTCTTCATCAACACAGACTCCGACGAACACGGGGGCAACCTACCCATTCCTTTACCGCAGGAAGGAAGTTCGTCAGAGCCATACCCGGCCGTCTACTCGGTCCCACCTCCAAGCAACCTAGTTGTCTCCTTCGACTGGAATCAACTAGGCAGACCCCGTTTACCAGCAAGAATACCATTCAGAATTATCGTCCAAATATATAGAATGGTCATGGCTGGTACCATCATAGATGAGGGGGCTTCTGTGAGTATCCTTTCCTCTACTGCTTGGAAAGCGCTTGGTTCGCCATCGCTTTTGCCTGAGATGAGAAATCTGACAGGCTTTGATAAAGGAACCAGTCGACCTTTAGGGATCCTCCCCAATGTGCCCATAACATTGAAAGGGAAGACAGTTCAAATGAACGTAATGGTCATTCAAGGACCCTTGGATTACAACCTACTCCTTGGACGAGACTATATTTATTGCATGGGAGCCATCGTCTCCTCACTCTTTAGAGTAATGTGTTTTCCGCACGAAGGAAGAGTGGTCAAGCTCATGGACCAGCTTTCATTTCCCGGATCACACATCGCAAATAGTCATATACCATCCCTAAATGGTCTCTTCACGCAAGAAATGTCTCAACCCATGGCCCGTCCTCCCGATGAGCGCGAGTAATTCGGAGGGATATGACTGGAACCCAGGGGGCATGCATCCTGGTCTGCTTCGGCAGGAAAACTTCGGGTATAGGGTAGATTTCCGCGGGAGAATATGACTAGTCTGTACCCCGTCCGTGATTGAGATAGGGGTTATTCTAGAATAAGATTCTCTTGTCAAAGTTATGTGTTTGGCGCTCGTTGTCACTCACCTTTGTTTATCTCGGTAAACATCGCCGGAGAAGTGTCTTGTTTGCTGCGCGAATGAGACAATCTTTGGTAACCTGAAAGAGGTAGGCCTTTCCTGATAGAACAAATGTTTTGTCTGCAAATTGAGGGGTAACCTTGAAATCATACTTTATACCTGGGGGCATGCAAACCTTTTGGAGTGCAAGCAAAGAGCGGTTATTTATCTGTTTTTTGGATTAGTCGTTTCCTAACTTGCATAAAGAAAGGATGCGGGGCAAAGCTTTGTAAGGCGCAAGCTCCATAAAAAATGGCATCTTATATGAGACATTCTTATCATATGACTGGATTAATCGAGCAGTTTTAGCACATAGTTCATGCTCGTTAAAAAATAAACATAAGACCGAGCAAGTGTTTCAATCCGCGTTTAAGCTCATTAAAAAATGAACTATCCTCTGGTAAATAACCACCGTGAATGTAACATTATCAGCCATTAAAGCCTTGGTCGTGTTTGCACCGTCACCTCCACTTTTCCATTGGCCGATCATTCACCTCCATTTGATTGTTTACCCATTTTGAGGAACAGCTGCGAAGAGTGATTTCACTAGCCATCCTTGTGACACTGCCGTGCTTGGAAAATTCCAACCCTTACTTGGAATCAGCTGCTACCCATTTTATCACTCGTTCCTCAAAAGACGAGTCTTCTTTAAGCTCTTTTCATCTGACTCGTAAAACATGAAAATATTGCCGAGTTTTGGCCTTCCAGCTCGTTAAAGCGACTGGAAGTGCTATCCCTCCTCTAGATTTTAATCTTTTTGGACCTGAGGGATTATTGCACAAAAAGATCGAGCGCTTGTTTTGTTCGGCTCGTTAAAACTATCGAAAATTCATCCCTTCTGTATTGTTTTATACTTTTTCGGACTTAAGGGATTAGATGAAGAAAAAGGAATTTTGGAGTTACTTTTACGTACCTTTTCAGACTCTCTAAAAATGAAAAGGACCGAGTTATCTTTGTCGTTAAACTCGTTAAAAAGATTAATAGCGACAAACTTGTCTTTAGATGAGAACGAGTTTCACTATCTCTAGGCTCATTAAAACATAGCGATGGGTTTGCCCGAAGGGCAAATTATAGAACAAGCATATGTTATCCTCCTCAAGCTTGACAAAAATAAAGAGGTACTGGTCAGAAATGACTGGGGAAAAATTGGGAAGAAACTCAAAGAATCTTTATTGGTAGCAAGTCGCTCTTGAACATGACACTTCCACTCCATGCCTGAGTCGGGTTGGGTTGTTTCATTCACCGGTCACATCACCATGGTCTCGCCATACCATCCACATTTGGGGTAAATGCTACCGATCCATCACATAAGTGTCGCCGACATGTTCAAGAGAAGTCATCCAGAGAAGTCACCCGTGTCCCATCCACTACCATACATTATACTTCATTCTTTCATGACCGCCACCCTGAACCATGTATCATCGAATCGTTTTCACCTCCATCAAAATCATTTGCTCCATTCCGTGTCATTGATGTGGGATTCATCAAGGCCCTCCTTTGACGGATCGCTTCTTGTCGACATCAGCTCATTATCCAAGAAGTTGATCTAGGAACACCCCATTCAGTACTTTAAAACTTGCATGCCTCAATGGCAAGTTTCTCACTTCCGGCGACAGGTATACATCAATGACCTTCGACCGAAAGATTTTGCGTGGTGTTCGACGCCAAGTCCTTTATTCACACCACGTGAATTGTACTGCAGTACCTTGAGGGTCATCATCCTTATCGGTGATTCCTCTCGCGCTTGTTAACAGTTTACATCATCGACTGGTAATCAAGCGATGTCTTTCCATGTTCGACTTCAAAACATTTCTCACATGGATCGACTTGTACTTCGAGTGAAGATCGGAAGAGATTGAAGACCCCGGATCTAGTTTCATCCATCCGGGCTGCGATATATATTCAGGAAAAATAAAGACATTGACATGTACAGCATTGCAGCACAGATAATCATCCTACCAAAAGGATGATGACTTCATCAAAATCATCAGTCTACCATCAGACGATTGTCTGTCCTGTGTACATAAAAATGAATTTATAAAGCTGAGCATGGGAATGCCCGCCTCAGCTAGATCATGAAAAAAGTATGAAAATAATGTATTGTATTGTATCTTATTACAGGTCTCCTCCCAGCATTGAAAGAACTTCGGATCCTCCTAATAAAGCATTTCACCCGATAAACGACCTCATACTTTAGGGGGCAACTGTTATAGACATTTTTGTGCCTTACAACTCTAAGCATGAAATGTCCATAATCCAAGGGATCCAAAGTCCCTAAAAGTTTTGTTCCTACCCCTAGAGGAACAAGGTCAACCAATGACAACTTCTCCCAGAAGTTCTCCACCAGAAACTACTCAGAACTAGTCAAATCAGGATCAATTCAGATGCTCCACTAGCTGGCTGCGTTGCAAAGCACTGAAATACACTGGCTAGGTGCGTTGCAACGCACTTGAATGCACTACCCAGGTGCGTTGAGCGGGAAATGACAAGTGGCAGAGTCATTCAACGAGGTGGAGAGACAATGGAAGCTTCCAGAATCTTCTCCAATGACACTTGCCTCACTGAGTTCGACCAAGGATGAGTAAGAGGCTCTCAGCCTCCAAGTGGAAGCAAGAACTGACAGAGAGAAGCCACAAGTCAAAACATAAGCTGACTCATCCTCTCTGCTTACATCTATATATGGATCCCTCATCCCAGAGATCCAGAGGCTGGAATTTTGTACTTTGCAGAGAATTGCTGTTGGTTTTGAGATTGAGATTAGTGCATTGGGTGATTTATGCTTTGTTGGAGGTGAGGAAGGGATTCCTTTGCTGGGAGGTAGATGCTGGATCGGGACTCACTTGGTTGTATCTCCTCCTGGATCTTTTTATTATATCAATAAAACTATTTGAGTTTCTCCTACATGCTTGTGTATCAATGATGTTTTGTTATATTTGCATGTTTAGCTTAATCTGGTCCTAAGCTATTTATGAATGTAAATCTATATCTTTGTGTAGTCTTTCCTCTTCTGTGATCTTGCAGGAACTTGGTGAAGCTGGGCGAGTAAGGGAGCAGGTAGCTGGAAGCTAACTAAGAGGGGAGCGATTGGATCGACAAACTAGCACAAGACACAGGTTAGTTCATCCTTCCTCTTCGTTTACATTTCATAAAGAAGAATACGAAAATAGTTTTCCTTGTTTGTTGCTAAGGCACTGTCACACCTTAGAGTGGGATAGGGGTGTTCTGAATAGATACTTTTCCCAAAAACAATAAAGATATGGGTAATCTGCATAGCTCTGTAAGTAGATTGCACTGGTATAAAATGTGCTGATTTACTTGGCTTGTCCACCACCACCATGATAGAATCGTTGTTCTTTTTTTGACTTGGGTAAACCTATTATGAAGTCCATAGAGATGGTTTCCCATTTCCACTCCGGAATGGGTAACGGATGTAATAACCCAACAGGGAGCTGGTGTTCTGCTTTAATTTGTTGGCACTCTAGACAGCATGTTAAGTATTTAGCCATGTCTTTCTTCATCCTCGACCAATAATATTCTTTCCAGACTGCAGTGATCATTTTTTGATATCCCAGGTGCCCAACATAGTGACTTTTATGAAATTCATCCAAAATCAAGTTTTTAATGCTATTTTGATTGGGCACATACAACCTTTTTTTATAATACAACATACCAACAACATCCATAGCATATCCTTGCTGATTTTCTTTGCTTGTTGAATGCTGAATTTGCTGTCCTATTTGCTGATATGTTGCATCTTGTTCTGCTGCCTTTTTAATCATTTCATCGAAGGTACTTCTCCCTTCGCTGCAAGAAATCTCATAGAGACATTGTATTTTTCGACTTAAAGTGTCTGCCACCCGATTCTCTTTCCCTTTTAAATGCTTGATCTCGAAATCAAAACCACTTAAGAAATCTACCCACCGTGCCTGCCTAGCATTTAAGGTGGGCTGACTAAAGTAATTAGTCAGACTGTGGTGGTCCGTCAATAATAAAAACTTTCTTCCCATAAGATAATGGCGCCACATTTTTAAAGCATGAATGACAGCCGCCAACTCCAGATCGTAGGCAGAATATTTTTGCTCATGCTCTTTTAATTTTCTAGACTCATATGCGATTACCTTTCCTTCTTGCATCAGCACTCCTCCTACCCCTTCCTTACTCACATCTGTGCACACCACATAGTCTTTACTTGGATCAGCTATGCTTAGAATAGGTGCGGTGGTGAGCAGATGCTTGAGTTGTTCAAAACTCTTTTGGCATTTTGCTGTCCATTTGAAAGTTTTTCCCTTTTTCTGTAAAGAAGTGATAGGGTAAGCCACTCTCAAAAATCCTTCCACAAACCACCTGTAATAACCTGCTAATCCCATGAAGGATCTTATGTTTGCCATGTCCTTTGGCACCGGCCATTCCATTATGGTCCTTATCTTTTCGGGATCCACAACGATCCCATCTTTAGTGATTATATGTCCCAAGTACTATATTTGTTCCTTAAAGAAATCACACTTGCTGTACTTGGCGTATAATTGGTGCTCTCAGAGAGTTTGTAGTACCAATTTGAGGTGCTCCTTGTGTTCCTCCATATTCTAGGAATATATCAGTATATCGTCGATAAAAATTAACACAAACTTGTCTAAATACTGATGAAATATGTTGTTCATTAAGCAAATAAAGGTTGCGGGGGTGTTGGTTAACCCAAAGGGTAACACCACAAATTCATAGTGTCCATATCGTGTTCTAAAAGAAGTTTTGGCTATGTCTTCCTCTTTAATTCTGATTTGGTGATACCTTGATCGTAAATCAATTTTTGAAAATACTGTTGCCCCTTTTACCTGATCAAAAAGTTCATCAATACGGGGTAAAGGGTATTTATTCTTGATTGTCAATTTATTCAACTGACGATAGTCCATACACATATGAAGGGTCCCATATTTCTTTTTAACAAACAACATCGGGGCTCCCCAGGGTGACACACTGGGGCGGATGTAATTTTTTTCCAATAGATCCTGCAATTGCGTTTTTAACTTTGTCAATTCTGGTGTGCTCATTCTATAAGTAGCTCGGGATACGGGGGCTACCCTTGACACCAATTCGATGATGAAGTCTATGACTCTCTTGGGTGGCAGTCCTGGTATTTCCTCCGGAAACACATTTGCAAATTCTCATATCACCGTAATACTCTCCAATGTGGTAGTTTTTTCTTTTGAGTTGGCATAACCCACTTGGATGGCATAAATCTGACATCTTTTCCTAATACACTTCGCCAACTAAGAATCGGTTATTGGCCAAATCTGCACTGGCCTCTTAATACCTTGCATCTCTTGCTTTTCTCTGAGCTCATCCTTGTAATAGATAGTTTTTGTTTTATAGTTTATAATGGACCATTGTTTTTCTAACTAGTTGATGCCTATCAAAACATCATACGAACCATGGGGAAGCACATTTAAATCTACCATCACCGGCTGTCCTGCTATCTTCAAAGGGAAGTTATTGACCTTAGCTAGTACACATCTGTTTGCCCCTATTGCCAACTATACTAGCCAAGGGTATTTAAATTTGACAGTTTGTAACTTACATTGTTCCACAATCTTAGGACTAACATAGCTTAATGTAGCTCCAGGATCAATTAAAACAGTTACAGTATAATCAAAGATCTTACCTTCAAACTCCACCATGGTCGGTTGGTACTCTACCTGATGATCTTCTAGAGCAGCATTAATCCTTGGTATACTACATCCCACGTAACCAACTGTAGATGCTTCATAAATCTGTGAGACATGTTCAATACCCTTTCGTTGAGGACATTTTTTAATGTAATGAGGCCCTCCATAGCCCCAACATTGTACCAGAGGCCTTGTTGTCCCTTCATTGTCAATTTTTCCATATTGTTCGCTAATTTTGGATTCAATGGGTGGCTTTAATCTAAGCGGGTTCTTCTGTATATTTCTGTTGTTTTGCCCCTTGGAAAATCCTTTGTTAACACTACCGCAATTTCCTTTAGTATTCCCAGCCATCTTGTTACTTCTCTTATCAACCCACATTTTTCCTAGGATTTCTCCCTTCTACTTACTTTGCTGATAACAAATCCTGACCTTTCGTATTACTTCATCCATCATTTTTTGGTTATCAAACTCAATTCTTTCCCTCATGGCCAAAGGTAAACTACTGACAAACCACTGTACCTTAGCCTTCTCTGCTCGTATGTAAGGGACATAATGGAGTAACGAGGTAAATTGGGTGATAAAGTCATCCATTGTTTGCTATCCAAGTTGCAGGTCATGGAATTCCCTTGCTTTTTCGTCATAAAATCGTTCGGTTAGGTACCTTTCCTTGAAATATTTTTGAATTTTTTCCCAAGTTATATTTTGTTCACTTACCCCTCGTACAATCTTGACCTCTTCCCACCATAGGGTTGCCTTCCCTTGTAATTGGAAAATGGCCAGTCGCGCCTTGAGGTTGTGATCGTATTCATATAGCTGAAAATATTTGTTCATATTAATAAACCAAGCTTCGGCTGCCTCCTCCAACTCTCCGTCAAAGTGTGGCGGTTTTATTTTATGAAACTCCCCTTGCAATTCTATCTGCTGTCTCTTCGATGTTTGTTTCTCAGAAGTATTATCCGACCTTTCTTCTTGATTCTCTTCCCTTCCTTCTGACTCTTCCTGTTCTGTGTGGTAGCCCTGTTCCTCCGACACTCGTTGTTGCTCAAGGCTGGGATTCGGCGGACGCTGATTCTGCTTGTCAGATAGGATCTTTATGATCTTTTCCTATTCCATGGTTAACCTCGTGTTATCCTCCCGCAAGCGGGCCATCTCATTCTTTAATTCCTGTACTGTCTCTAATATCACAAGGTTCGTATTACGAGCCTCCTCTCCAAGATGTACCCATAACTCAGGATTAGTTTCAGGGCTTGTTGCAGGTCCCTGACCTGCCATAGACCTGTACGGAACACTATCTGTTCTCCTCATATTGGCTATCGTCTATTTTCCTGTGCTTAGCACAAGAAGAGAAACAAAAGAAAGGTTAACGTATCAACTGTTTTTTTCTAAAAATAAATAAATACACTTTATCTATTTATTTCCCATTCTCAAATTTTCCAGAGGCCACAATTTTTGAATCCTTGCTTTGATACCACATGTCATATCCCCTGTTAATTTATTTGGTAACAAAATTATAATAATAAATAAAAAATTTGAATATGTTCATGAAACTACAAATTTACCATTACAAATTTATTAACTCATAACACTTATTGAGTTGTACAACTGCGTAATTTGTGACATGACTCCACTGTTGATACACCCAATCTTAATCTTTTTGATTATATGTTAAACACATGCGCATTATGACTTTTTGATTTTATAGTCCTATAGTCTTTCGTTAGCTGCTTTGGTAATCTAGATAACTCTGAATGTGCATTGAATTCTTGCACCCTCCCATGTACGTGGTGTGCGAAGATCTGACCTGCTATAGCTACCACCTCGGGATCCTCCTTGTCTCGATGGTAATGAGGCCTGATGGGCGATCCAACGGGAAGAGTTGGTTCAGTCGAATTACTCCACCCTTAGCGCAGAAATAGAGTCTCATTCTCCTGCTAGCACTCATGACACCTGCTTTTCCTCCTACTTCCATCCGCGGTCTTGTTCAGTCTTCGTTCTAGAGATTGGTTGAGGATGGAAGGCATTCTAGGTTCCAGTTCTTGATCTCACCACCAGAGTTAGCATCTCGAGTGAGTTAGTGGTGGAATTGTTTCCCTATTTTTCTTTCCTTTCTCTCAGTTATGTTTATTCATTTTTCTAATAGCAGGTTAAGCTTTTACTGGCTATGGAAATCTCCGGGTCTTTAACATTTTTGCAGTGTATTGTTTGTAGGTACACTCTGCTACCGGTTCCAAGTTTGTGGATGCTACCAGATGGGAGCCGTGCCTTTCTTGGATAGGGGTAACCCCCGAGGGTTTCCACCGGGTATGAGGGTTTTACCACCCTGGTTTTTCATTGGACATGGTTGTAATTTTTTAAGTGCTATGGCTAGGGTTTCAGATTTCTTTCGCATAAGGGTTTATCCTCCTTTCCTCTGTAAGCTAGCTATTCACTTGAGCATAACTTCAAAGGTTGGGGAAACGCTTGAGTACATCTCCATGGAGAGGCATTAACCCTCTGGTTATGGTCTAGACATGTCATATGTTTACATTAAGCATATTAATTTAACGAGGTTTCACCTCTAGGTAGAATTATTGAGCCACTCTGGCCATTTCTGTAATTGCAATTGCAAACTCTATAAGACTGTTTCTCTTGTTTTTACTTTTGGTTCTGAATGACACTTCATCTGGATTTACGCCTTGAGCTTATTTATGTCTATATAAATTTTTGTTTATGCAATCTTTCATGTTTTACATTTCCTAGGTTATGTACAACAAAGAATGGTTAAACTAGATTTATGTGATGCTGCATTAAATAGCTAACTTTTAGTCTATTTCTATGGCTACTTGGATACGCTATTCTGTAATAGTTTTAGAATGGTTGTCATCTATGTTCCTTGCAGTGTTTATTTATTTAGTTCTTCGCATGCTACATGGCTGGAAGTTATTCCCGTCGATAGTCGTTTGAGGGTTTGATCCGAGTTGGGATTTAGAAATTCGTCCACCTAGTAACGGGGTAGAACGTAGGTTTAAAGGAATTGTGTATAACCCTCTAAGTTGATTTTGCTATGTGCGACAGAGTTTAGCCCTAAGTCATCAATCTCAGGGTCTTGGTCACATCACTGTAAGTGCGTTTTTCTTGTTTTAAGAACTAGTTTAAATTCTCTGATGCAGAGCCATAACCAGTTCCTAGTCATTTGGAAGTATTTCTCTGTTTCTGTGCCATTATGACTTGGTGTTTTTTTTTTTAATAAGAAAAATAGTCTGTCCTATTTCTGAATGGTTCTGAGCACATCTCGATTTAAGGCTATAATGTTTTCCATCTTTTGAGAGCTTCAGGGCATCATATAGTCGGTTTTCTCCATTTTGAATATATATATATATATATATATATATATATATATATATATATATATATATATATATATATATATATATATATATATATCAAAAGGTTTCCATCAATTTAGTATTCTTTTTTTTGAGTCATTTCCTCATGCAATCTTTCCTATGCTTGAAATGGTCCGGCTACAGTTAACTGCTACCATTATAACAGAGTATTCGAATGATTGTCTATTAGTTATTCTGTTTTGATTCCATTGTTTCCGTTCTTGGTTTTTAATAAGCAAAAATAAAGGATAACTTTTATCAGTTTACTTGTTCAATAATGAACAGAGTACAAAGCAACTCTTTGTTTGCTTAGGTCCTTCATACCACTAGATAATGTATCAATGTAGTACAACATACTAACATTATCTACCTCATTTATACTTTAGAATTATTTTTAAGTATTTTCCACTGTGCTGTTGTAGCTTATGAAACTTTCCAGAAGTCGGGATCACCTCTGTTCTCCTGCTGCCAATCTACCACCCGTCCTTGAGATTCGTCTTTCAGGACCACAATCTCCCCACTAGCTTACATGCAGGACCACCATCCTCAGCAAGTTGCTTGCACAATGTGCATCGCTATCTAGTCACCACCAGACTTAGCCTTTTTCCCTCTTCCTGCTTGTCCCTACAGTGCAATTTTTTCCCTCCCCCCTCTTCCTTTTCTTTGGAAGCCCTTCCAATTAGGGGAGGCAGTTAGGGTTGTATTCCCAGCAACTGTCTTCTCTAACTTCCCTCTTCAGAAGTTACCAGTTCTGTTGATGCTTAAAAAATTTCTCATTTTTAGTAATTAAAATATTATTTAATTCAAATATATAACAACACTAAATATTCAGTTTGTTCTTACTGTGGTAAAATAAATATTTACATTTTCTTGGGGGCATTACACATTTCTAATCTCGCTGCATTTACACCCCACTTTTAGTCTTATTCCACACAGGGAGGAGTACACACACCTGAGATCTCTGGTTCAAAATTCACTATTTTTTTCATCCTTGATTTTAATTTTACAAGTATCATATTTTCACTTTTCATAGGGCAGGAGGGAAAACGAGATTGAAGAGAGTTGTGAATTAAGGTTTTACTAGTAGCAGAGTAATATCGAACCCCACCATTGGATATTCAATCCATTAATGGCGCCCAAGTATGTTTCATTTCTAGCCTCATTTCCACCCCACTTTTAGTCTTTTCCCACACAAGGAGGATTGGTTCAAAATTCACTATTTTTTTCATCCTTTCTTTTAAGTTTAAGAGTAGCATATTTTCACTTTTCATAGGGCGGGAGGGAAAACAAGATTGAAGAGTGTTGTGAATTAAGATTTTACCAGTAGTAGAAGTCTGATATCAAACCCCACCATTGGATCTTCAATCCATTAATGGCACCCAGGTATGTTTCATTTTTTCATTTCTAACCTCACTGCATTTCCACCCCACTTTTAGTCTTCTTCCACACAGGGAGGAGTACACACACCTCTAACCCCCCACCATTGGATCTTCAATCCATTAATGGCACCCAGGTATGTTTCATTTCTAACGTCACTGCATTTACACCCAACTTTCAGTCTTCTTCCACACAGGGAGGAGTACACACACCTCATATCTCTGGCTTAAAATTCACTATTTTTTTCATCCTTACTTTTAAGTTTATGAGTAGCATATTTTCACTTTTCACAGGGCGGGAGGGGAAACAAGATTGAAGAGAGTTGTGAGTTAAGGTTTTACCTCTTCAATCATTAATGGAACCCAAGTATGTTTCATTTATAACCTCATTGCATTTCCACCCCACTTTTAGTCGTCTTCCACACAAGGAGGACTGGTTCAAAATTCACTATTTTTTTCATCCTTTCTTTTAAGTTTAAGAGTAGCATATTTTCACTTTTCATAGGGTGGGAGGGAAAACGAGGGAACATAGGTAAAAGCATATGTATTTTTCCTTATTTTATGGTTTATCTCTATAGAGTTAATTTTACTGGGTGTACATTGTATGCATCTCAAAATTTCTCTTTAGGAAATCCTATTTTCTTTCCAAGAAAAACTCTCTAGGGAATCCCAATGGATGTTTCCCCACAGTCATGGATGGCATCCCTGGTAAACCCATTGGCATTGACTAGTGCACCTCACCCAAGGGATTTTAAACAGGGCACCTGCCAGCACAAAACTAGCCAAATACCCAATAACATTAATGACATTCGGTTGGGGTAACTCCTTGGGCTCAATAAATCATAATCAACTACACAATTTTCCATATTAACATATTGATCCTATTTAACATTTTGTTAGAGTAACCATAACAATCCAAGCTTGATCCTATTTTTATTTTGGTTTTTAATTCCTTCTTTGGTGTGGTGACAACTTTATATGACTGTATAGTTGCTTATTTTTATCACAGTATATGTTGAAAAGTAGATGCTCTCTTACATTCTACCTTGTCTGTTACATATTGATGGAGTTCAGTTTCATTAGTTGTGACCAAAGAACCGTGTCAGGCGTGTATACAAGGATTCTTGTATCACTATTTATAAACTGAACATTGTCCTTAAACAAGAAAAGTAGATCCTTAATGCTACATGTTTGTATCTCAGGGAACTTCCAATCTTAATAAATGAGGTGAAATTTAAGTGTTTCCAGAATCCAAATCTCAGGTTTTGTGCATTCACTCATATATCGTCCTGGAAAAGTGAAGTGAAATTTAATTATTTCCAAATCTTAAGTTCTGTGAATTCACTCATATTTGGTGCTGGAATATTTTGAGAAAATGGGAAGAATTTATTTTAGTTGCATTCAAATTTTCCAAAAATAATACGAAATTTCTGCCTAACTAAAATTCTCCCTGAAATGACTTTGGGATTCAAAATTTTGTAAATATTTTTAGGGAAACAACCCAAAATACTTTTTCCAGATTAGAGTTTTATAACATTAGGTAATAAAACAATCTTCTATATTCTGCTGCAAATGTATAGAGTCTTCCCAGAAACTGATCAAAAAATTAGGTAGATGCATTGGACGGACTAAATAATTTTTAATGAATAATCACTTAACATAAATGATATATTAGGTTGCATAAATATATAAATTAGAAGCATGAAATGAAGAAGAAATCTCAACGAGATTGACATATTCTTATTTGAGTTGAATGAGGCCATGAATAACTTTGACTAGAGGGTGTTGAAAATGGCATAATTTTGTTCTGGTCAGATATATTTAGAACTAAAAATCAGTAATTTTCTTGCTTTCATAACTGGGGAAGATTTTTGTATCTCAAGTCTCAACCTTATTGAATAACATGAGTTATGCCTTGGAATGTTGAGATATGTTGTGATACCACTTGCTAGTAACATAAACGCTTTGGATGAAAATTTAATTGCGAATTTTACTTGCAAAAGATATAAGTGAAAATATAGATTAATTGTCCCTTGTGTATAATTTCCTTGAAATTCTGCTATTGCTTGAATGAATAAATTTGAAACTAATTGTTGTATGAAGACAAAAAAATATCTCTACCAATTTGTAGTGGAATAGAACAAAAATAAAACACAATCACACTATAACAAAAAAAAACAAAATTTTCTAGGGAACCCAACTAAGAAAACCCTCTGCTAGCTATAGAAATGTAAAATACTATCCATATTATACTTTGAGACACCTTCTTTAAGACCAGGTTCATCGATGCTTATTGCTTTCCATATTAATTTTCATAAGCTTTAGGGTTGTTGTCTATCAAATCAAAGTAGCTTAAAAGTGTCTCTTTGATTTCAGAAAGCAGATCATCATCAACTTCATCCAAGAATCCCCTAGAAGGCTCATCAGTAGCAAGAAGAAAGGTCTTTTTTAATTTTATTTCATCACATGCATCCATCATAATCACTAATTTGTCTGCATTTCTTTCACAGTTGTTTTCAATGTTAGATGAAAAAGGTAATTTAGTATGATATAATCATTAGGTAACCAACCCTAGACATGTTGTTGGTTAATTTATGTTGTTTGAAGTTTATTGAGTTTGAGTTTCATCATGAAACTACTAGAAGCGTACTAGAATGGGTGAGTTGATTATCTTGATAACAATGTTATGATTTAATCTAGTCCTTGAAAGGAACTTATAGTTGATGGTCAAAATTTCACATTCCTTTCATTTTTTTATCTTCACATATAACAAATATCTTTATGTTATAGCCTCTAGCTAGATATATATAGTAACTGCCACTCAGAAGTTGGATGCCATCATTTTGGAGCTTGAGCTTACTCAACTTACCTTTGTTTGAGTTGAAAATGTCATTAGATCTCATTATATCGTCTATTGCAGAGCATGAATCCAATTTACCTTTGTTTCAGTTAAAAATGTAATTAGATCTTGCTATATCATCTTTTGTAGAGAATGAATCCAATTTCTCATAGTCCATTTGCTTGAGGTATAACAAAGCTACTTTAATTCATTAAACTTACTTTTCATATTCTATTTGTTGATTGTGATTCTACAGGCCACATCTGCATTGAAAAAGGGGCATCTTTAATGAAGTGTGGAAGGAGAGGGAAGCTTGAGTTATGTCCTTTCAAACTTTCTAAGGTATGTAATGAAATTTAAAAAAAAATCTCCATAGAATGTTGTGCTTGAACTTTTTCTTTTGATAATGGATTATTTATGTGATCTCCCCTCTCTTACACACAACCAGAGTCCAAACATACATGGTTTTTTGGGATATGTGGACAATGGACAAATTTACACTAACCATTTATCTAGAAATTTACACCGTAGAAGATCAAGCATTTGAAATTGAATATTTCCTTGCCACTAAATTAGAGTTGAAGAGTCGGACTCCTATTTTTCAGGCATATATCTCACTTTTAAATCAATTTATTGCTGACTCTGTATAGACCTTCCATGGGAGGGCAAAGAGTGATCACTACCATTGCTTAATCTTTTTGCAGACCAAGTAAAGATTCCAAATGTGTATAAACTAGTGGCTCCTTGGAGAATCCCAAGAGTGGCGCTATTGTAGCAACAATAAATTCTTTTATTTTGAGTTCTCCATTAGTGCATTGATACAATATTGTTTATTCCATACAATACCTCAACAGTGTATGATCAAAATACAGTTAAGCCTATCATAATATTTTGACTTACCCTCTTTTAGAGGGAAACTAGAGTTCGTGTCAAGCTTGCACATCATAATTGTATCATGTAAACTTTACCTAGGACAAGTTTTGTGGATCTAAGCAGCAAGATACCTGTTGGAATTCAAGAGGCAACAATACTACAAAGTGGGAAAGAGGTTTCACAGTTAACCTTGATTTCACATTATGGTTGGAGTCGGTTTGTTGGCAAGATGCTAGATACCACAACTTCCTTCTTATGACTGGTGCAAGATTGAATCCTTCGACATATTTCTCGCTCAATTGGCATTAAGTGATGGGTTTTCTTAGAATTGTTGCACATCTATAAACTTTACTAGAGTTGTTCTTGAGTCTTCGGAGGTGGTTAGCTTTTCAAAGCACACACGTACAAGAAGAGGAGAAATAATATATCTGGCTAATTTGAAGTTATCTACCTGTGAATAGGGTGTTCCCATTCATAAACCTTAGGACTCACTCGACTTCCTTCGAGTGAACAACTTTTGGACTTGCCATGAATCATGAGACAATCCCAATCCTATAACTATAAATTTCTTATTTAAATCTATACCCAATAGATTAGAATCTGCACAAGGAGAAATCCATTCTTGTTTTGAAAGAACCTGCAATTGATTTGTACCATGCTATTTAATATTTTCTGTATTCATTCAAATCCTTTGTCTCTGACATAAAGATGCAATAGGCTACCTTGCATTTTCTATACTAACACTCCTAAAAAATAATAAAGTATACCCAAATATATCACTTCAAATGATCTATGTAGCTCACCTTTTGGGTTTTCAATTATCGAAGTTGTTACCTATATTGATGAGAACTTATACAATCGATACCACAATGACAATATATGTTATAGTTTTATCTGTGTTTCTCTGAAGGTGTTTCTCCTTTAGTAGAGCAGCAATACACTGTAGTTTCCATTTAGGGGAGAAGTGTACCCAGTAGCAACCTTGGCCTATGTGCAGATGGGTTGAATGCACATTAGACTCTATCTATTGTTTTGAAGGTGTTTCTCCTTCAATAATACTTCATCTTAGTAGATACTTTCGGTCTGCACCTTTAGTAGATGCATGTAGCCTTGGCATACATGTTGTAGATTATAGTTTTCCTATGAGGTTGTAGCAGTGATGAAAAAAGTGCATCGATTTTAGGTATATTTAGTATGCTTTTATAGTTTGACTTAGATGCTCACTTTTCCTAATTTAGGTGTTTTTCTTAGTTCTGTTTTCTGCACAAATTTATCTTTAAGAAAAGTGCAAAGTAGAGAATGGTTCTATATTTTGAGCAGGGGACACACTTCTAGGCAGGGGGTACTCTATTCTAGGAAGCTTTTGCCATGCAGGTTAGGTTCTTTATTCGAGAATCCCAAGAGGCGCTATTGTAGCAATAAGAAATTCATTTATTTTGAGTTCTTCATTAGTGCATTGATAGTATATTGTTTATTCCATGCAATACCTCAATATTGTATACAACCATATTTAGTATGCTTTTATAGTTTGACTTAGATGCTCACTTTTCTTAATTTAGGTGTTTTTATTAGTTTTGTTTTATGCACAGATTTATCTTTAAGAAAAGTGCACAGTAGAGAAGGGTTCTATATTTTGAGTAGGGGACACACTTCTAGGTAGGAGGTACTCTATTCTAGGAAGATTTTTCCATGCAGGTTAGGTGCTTTATCCGAGAATCCCAAGAGGCGCTATTGTAGCAATAAGAAATTTATTTATTTTGAGTTCTTCATTAGTGCATTGATAGTATATTGTTTATTCCATGCAATACCTCAATATTGTATGATCAAATTACAATTAAGATTGTCATAATATTTTGACTTACCTTCTTTTAGAGGGAAACTAGAGTGTGTGTCAAGTTTGCATGTCACAATTGTATCATGCAGAGTTTACCTGGCACGAGTTTTGTGGATCTAAGCAGCCAGATACCTGTTGGAATTCAAGAGGGAACAATACTACAAAGTGGGAAAGAGGTTTCGCAGTTAACCTTCCTTTCACATTATGGTTGGAGTCAGTTTGTTGGTGAGATGTTGGATACCCCAACTTCCTTTTTATGACTGAGTGAAATATTGAATCCTTCAACATATTCCTTGCTCAATTGTCATTAAGCGATGGGTTTTCTCAAAAGTGCTTCACATCTATAAACTTAACCAGAGTTGTTATTAAGTCTTTGGATGTGGTTATCATTTCAAAGAACACACGCACAAGAAGACAAGAAATAATATGCCCGAATAATTTCAAGTTATCTTCCTGCGAATAGGGTGTTCCCTTCCATAAACCTGATGAATTGCTCTACTTCTTTCTAGTGAACAAATTTGGGACTTTTCATGAATTGGGAGACAATTTCAACCCCATAACTATCAGTTTCTTATTTAAAGTTATACCTACTAGATTATAACCCACACAAGGAGAATTCCATTCCTGTTTCAAAATAACTTGCAATCGACTTATACCATGCTATTTAATATTTTATGTATTTCTTCGCATCCCTGGCCTGTGACATAAGGACACAACAAGTTACCTTGCATTTTCTATACTAACACTCCTAAACAATAATAAAGTATGCCCAAATCTGTCATTTCAAATTATCTACGCATCTCACCTTTTGGTTTTTCAATTATCGAAGTTATTACCTATATTGATGAGATCATTGACAACTGAGGCTGTAGTGACAATATCTATTAGAGTTTTATCCATGTTGCACTAAAGATGTTTTTCCTTCTACAACAATACAATACATTGTAGCTTCCATTCAACAGAGAAGTGTACCCAGTCGCAGCCTTCGTCTGTGTGCAAATGGGTTAAATTCATAATATACTTAATCTATTGTTTTGAAGGTGTTTCTCCTTCAATAGTACTTCATCTCAACATATCCTTTCAATCTACACCTTCAAAAAATGCATACAACCTTGGGGTACATGCTATAGATTCCAGTTTTGCTGTGAGGTTATAGCAATGATGAAAGAATCACATCAATTTTAGGCATCCTATTATTGTTGTATCAAAACCATGCTTGTCTAGTGTTTCCCAAAATTATATAGAGCCTTTTATATTATACTTTTATAGTTTTACTTAGATCCTCACTTTTCTTAATTTAGGTGAATTTTTTAGTACTATTTTATGCATAGATTTATCTTTAAGAAAAGTGCATAGTAGAGAAGGGTTCTATATTTTGAGCAGGGGACAGTCTTCTAGGTAGGAGGTACTCTATTCTAGGGAGCTTCTATCATGCATGTTAAGTGCTTTATCCTAGACAGAGTTCCAATTCCTTGCCTCCTTGACAAAGTCCCTACCAGACAAGACATCGATGGACAGAGTTCCAAGTTCGCAAATTTTCCAAAAACCCACTTGACCCTAGCTATCCAGCCTAAGATCCTTTACATTCCAGTCATATCTTGGTTGTGATTTCATAGACAGAGCCCTCTCTGGTTTGGTAGGGCTAGTTACCAAACTAAAATCTTGGTTTGTGGTTACCTCCATCGATTTCTTCATCAGCCTAGGACATTATGGAGGATAACAGAGGAGATGACGACTAGGGAGTGCCAAGGTGTTCTAGTGAATGTAAGGTTACCAAGTCATGGAAAAATGCAATGATAGTTGTGAGGTCATGGCTACCAAGGTGTGTTAGGGAATGCTAGGGCATGCTAATATGTGCCAGATAGTACAAATACATGTCAAACAAGCTAAGATGTGCCAAGTGCTAAGGCATGCCAAGATGTACAAGGGTTCCAAGTGCGTGCCTCCTCTTCTTCCATATGATATCCACTTATGACATTTCCTTTGCAATATTTGGTGCATTTGATAGTTATAGGTCATTTATAGGTTATAAATGTCTTCAGAGTTTCACTTCTAATTAAGTATTCAACTGAACATATTGATTCTCTTATACATAACTATTTTTACCTCCACCCAATTTTCATAACTTCAATAACCATTAGGTAGGGACCTACATCTTCGATGTTGCTTTGCTTGTTTAGTAAAATATTACTGAGACTTTAATTTATTGAAAGTTGTAGAATTTACAATTTATGAAGTTGCAAGGTCTAATTTAAAAAAATATAATTCTTTAAAGGGTGCTAGCTCAATGGAAGAGCACCTACTTTACAAGCAGGAGGTTGGTGGTTCAGTTCCATCGTGCCCTGACATCCATATGGAATGGCAACGATCAATGTTTGGTGACAGAGGCTCTTTTTACCATCCCCAATGAGCTTTGGTGAAATTTTTCAACCCTCACCAAAAATATGAAATGGTGACGGTCAACAAACGCCACCATATATACGCATCAATAGTGACGACCCTCAAAGGAACATAACCATAAATCGTTGTTGTTGATATGAAATGGTGATGGTCGTTGTCTGTCATTATAGTCATTATTTGTGATGGACATTGAATGTCACCACAACACCTATACTTCTAGCAATGCGACTTTTGGTGACGGTCGATGAACATCACCATATATATGCACCAATAGTGACGACCTGTTAACACTCAGGCTGTTCCCTTTGACTCCAAAGGGAATACAGCCGAGGTAACCACTAACCAATCTTTTAGCCACAGGTCCTAGCCTACCTGCAACCAGAGAGGGCTCTCTCTTTCTGATTTAGCTTTGTTTTGGTGTAATTTTTAGGCTAGTTATGATGCACAGGATTTCGTTTTGAATTTGTTGGGATGATGATTTCAGTCAGAACTGGTACGTTGTTTCATAGTAATCTAGGCCATTGGGCATGGAGTCGATGATAGTGTACTGCTGGAAATATTTCTTGAGAAAAAGGTAATGCTACAGAGCCAGACAGGCATCCATGGAACAATTCTTCAAATCTGGAATATGATGGCATGAAATCAGGGAATGAAAGGCAGCTAAGGATCTTTCACTATACTGATAGAGGGAAAAAGTGGGAACATTATCTAGGAGCATTTAAGAATTCCTGAATAACATTCATAATGAGAGAATGAACACAAACATGAGCAGTTAAGAATTCATATTTGTGATTAATTCTGAGGAAAACACAGTTAACAACAGAGATTGAGCAGAGGGTGCATTCAAACAAGTCCTTAGCTATTCATTTTCTCTTTTGCTAAGTTAATGAAACATATATGTGAATTAATCAAACACAGAAAGAAAAAACATGGTTTAGAATAACTTATTGCTCCATCAAACAACACAGGAATTCTGTAGCAGAACGCAGATCATCACTTTGACATCAAACAGTGCAGAGATCATGAAATTTCCCAGCCATTTTTATTAGATAGTCTGAAAATTTACAAGCCAGTGTCTTAGATAGATAATCACCAACCCCAAATACGTTCTGTGGGGAGGTATATATACAAAAATAAGATACAAAATATCTAGCTGAGGAGTTAATAGCTCATAACTTCTTTGCCAACTCTTGAGGAATTATAGCTGAAAGAGTAAATGTTGCAGTAAATATTTAATGTATTAGCTGTCCATTCTGTCAGAGAGTTTTGACTTTTGTGACCAACTGAGTCGGCTGGGGCTGCGCTGTCTAAAATCTGCGTTTTCTCCTTTTTGGGCTTGTTGTCCCAGCATTTTGCTGAGTCACTGTTCTCACCTACTCTACCTGTTGTCTCCATGCTGTGCCTGGTGCCTGCGTATTCAATTTCGTTGACCTGAGGTTGACCAAAAAGAGACAGGACCGAGATCACCTTGGCAAAATTTGCAGCATTGCTTGCCACCAATATTCTTTAGGCAATTGGTGTCTTCGTATTTTTATTAAAGTCTCATCTGCCTCTGTGTATCTGTAAAAATTGGGTGGGACCTCAAACAAGTGATTAATTTCATGTTCAATGTAAAATAAATTTTCCAGCTTATCATAAAGGTTCTGTCCTGATGGAGGTCCTGTTTCTTCTAAGGTACTTGTGGATGCTATGATCTAATTTGAAATGAAATTACTCATCCTGGTGGCATACTACTCACGGGTCAGCAGTCTTCTAGCGCCGATCAATAGGCTGGGCAATCCTTTGCCTTGCAATGCTCCCATCCTCAGCTTGTAATCATCTACCTCTGCCTGCATTTCCTGACATTTTCTCTCCAAACTTTGCACAAAATTTCTAAGGGTCAGCACCTTTTTTACTGTTAAAACAGTTTATGTTCTATTACTGATGTCTAAGGCTGCCAACTCCTCTTTAGTGTGAGTGTTCAGGAAGTGCATCATTTTGCTAGGTTGCTCAGGCATATTTCCTAGTGCTGCTCTAGCTTTTCGACTTTCAATTTGGGCTTGGCCTATTAATTCAATCTGCTCATGCACAGTTCGGATTGATTTCCACTGTCTAGTGATAGAGTGGTCAATCCTGGTCCACAAAATATTCTTTATTTCAGCCAAAGTCTTTTCTAAATTCAGCTCCTTCTCCAAGTCCTTTATTCTGTCCTTCAGGGCCTTAATTTCCCTTCTGTTCAGCCACTGTCACCTTGGATTTATCATATTTTCCTTCTAGATCAGCCAATTTTTCTTTGGCCTGTTTTATCTATGTTACTTGAAGCTCTAGCTCCTTGACAACTTTTGTCAATTCATCCATGCTTATGCTAGACTCAGGAGCTGTTGTTGTTGCCGCTGCAGCATCTGTAGTTGTTGTAGTTGCTATAGTAATAGGAGGGGTCACTGCTGCTTGTGTAGCTGCAGCAGTAGTTGGAGCAGTTTGAGGTGGCTGGGAGGTCGACTCTCCCTGCTTGTCTTGCAGTGCTCTCTCCAATTCTCCCTCCATTTGAACTATTCTTTGGTTCATTTGCATTAGCAGGTCCAATGTATCCTCAGCTTCTTTCTCTTTCACCAGTTCTCCCGTTTGTGGGTGCATAGTTGAGGAGAGCCTCATTTGCTTTTTTAGAGCAGCAATATCATCCTCCTTTTTCTTCATTAGGGCCTTGATAGCTTTGGGATTCTTAGGATCATGCCCCAGGTCCACAATAATGTCCTCCAATGTTTTAATTATGTTGTCTTTGGCTGTGGAGGACATTCTTTCTAAATCAAGCTGAGTATTTGTGTTCTTCAGAGATTCCTTTAACTCATGGGCTAGTGTGGCCTTGTCTACAAATGTGGCATAGACCATTTCCCCTGTTTTCTTATGTAACTCTATTTGATCCATGGGGTGAATGTCCTTTTCCAAAACCTATAACTTTGTCCTGACATAGTTTGCAGCTGACTGAGGCTGCTGAACCTTGGGTTTAAAGTGGCTGAGAATCATCTTTTCTTCTTTGATGTCATATGTTGCCATCAACCTTTCCTGCTTGGCAGGTGTTGCCTTAAGAAATTGGTCATACAACTGTACTCTTAACAGTTCATTTTGAGCCTTAATTTCTTTAAAGGTGGCCTTGATGCTAGCTAGCCTCTTGCTTTGTTGTGTGGAGGAAGACACCTCCATGCCATGATATCTGTCTTGCTCTTGTTGGAAAGAGCTTGTAGCTATTTGTTGACTCTCTTCTCTATCTCTCCTTGGACTTCCAAGGATTTCTTCACTGACTTCCTCCTCAATTGGAGAATCAACCTTTTGCCTCTTGGCTTCGGGCTGCTGTGTAGACCCACTAGCAGGTGTGGAGTCTTCTCGGTCTCGTTTTCTGCCTCTTTCCTCATGGGAAGGAGTCTGTAAGGCAGGCACTTGTGGTGCTTCTGTTTGCTGTAGAGGAGCCTGTACTTGAGGTTGCTCCATTGAAGTGGCAGGTTGCTCTGTAATCACTTCTTTCTCTGCATCCATTATTTCCTTCCCTTTTGTTGTACCTGTTGCTGATGTAGATGGTCCCTGGGCGGCTTGTGTGGCTGCAGTAGCAGATGTGCCTTCTCCAATTTGATGTGGAAACTTGAATGTTACCTGCTGCAAAGAATCCAAGTCAAGAGTTTTTTCTAAATCCTTGACATTTTTCTCCATTATTTCCTCTTGAGTCAATTCCTCAACTAATGTGCCTTGCAGCCACTCATCTTGGTTGGCATATTGTTCAATTTGTGGATATTTACAATGGTCATAAGCTAGCAGCCTGTATTTAACTCTTCTGGCACTGATAAAACCCTCCGGGTCATAAGGGACCCACCAGAAGCTCCTCCTTAACTTATATTTGTCCCTCAAAATTTGATCAGCATCTTGCCAACCTTCTTTCTTGTTCATAATGAAGGGGCCTAGATGGTCTTTGAATTTCAGGTGAGCTTTCTTTTTGGCACTATGAAAATGAGTAAGATCAGAACTAATGAGTTGCCTATAGTATTCCAAGGCAAACAGTCTCATTGGTACATACCTTGGAAGCCTGTAAGGACAGAGCTCACAGCCATAGATTCTAATGACAGTGTGATTTTGATATAGGTACCAATCACCTATTTTGTAACTCTTGGACAGCTGTAAGGTCTTCTGTATGTCAAATGACAATCTAGGAGGAGGGGATCTCATTAGGAGACAAGAGACTGGGTATACAAATTGGTCAATGAACTCACAGTAGGAAAATGGAGAGTTTTGAACCTCATGGAAAACTGATGACCAAAAGATGACATACCTCCTTTCACCCCTAGAATCCAATTTCTTGATGGGGCATTGGAAGCATTCAGACTGGTAATACATGAAAAAATGGTAGATATATGATGAATATTTGAATACTCCCTCCCTATCCACTTTCAATAGCTGATCATGTATTTTATTGGCTATGAACTTGGCATAGTTATAATTGTAAGCAGGGTTGTCCTGGACTATATGTAGATAATAACACCAACACTGTTTCATCAATGTGCTCACTTGTTTTAAAACCCAACACATAAGAGATCATATCAACTAGCAGTTTTCCCACCTCATTGAAATGGACATATAGGAAAGGAGGTGGCCCTGTAGGCTGGCGGTCTGCTCTCATGAATGTCTTGGTAAATTTTTCAATTTCAGAACTGGAGAGTTTGGAGCCTGCATCCAGCAAATAGTTCATGGAGAAGGGAAACAATAGCTGAGTCTATTTGAAGTTGAGCATTTGATTGATGGAGTCAGGAGTAATGTGAAAAAGTATGCTCCCAGATGGAGACTTAACAACTCTCTGAGTTGGCTCATAGTTCTCGGCACATAAGCGGATGATCTCAGGAAAAATATTGACAGATGGAAGGAAGTAATAAGGCAAATTGGACTCCCATATACCATACATGTCACAGTTGTTTTGAAAGCTGTTTCTCAACTAGAAGAAGGTCTGCAAGTGATTTCTGTCACCAACTAGATCTTGAATAAGGTAATCTCTATCAGCAAGAGGCATGGCTTCAAGCTATTTGTTTGGTGGATTCATAGGAGTGACACTAAGAGCTGATGGAGTAGCCATTATAAAACTTTTCTGATGTTATCTTTGGAGTGAAGTTTTTGAGTAGCAACAGACTGAGGATAACTGCTTGTGAGGATTTGTAGAGGGGTGGCAGAATGAGTTCAGCTGAACCAAAAATCTTCAATATTTGTAACTGTGGTGAAAAGGCAAACTTTGCAGAGTTTGGTTTATGCTTTGTTTTCTTTTTTAACAAATTCTCTGAATTGAGAGACTGTGAGGGCCAAATGCAGAGGGGAAAGGGATTATCACAGCTCAATGCACTGAGGTTTTGTAGTGGAATGCAGCAAAAGGGAACAATGCCGAGCAGGTATGAAATTTTATCGGGAACTCGAGCTCGAAAATGGGTTTTGGCACGGTGAAATCGCGAATGGACCGGGGTTTGTCGGGCTCCTCTTAAACAGGGGGTGTATCAGTGAATTTAGGCTAAATTTGTGAGGGACAGAATCATTAACTTAGGAAATTGCAGGTAATTGAGTGAACGAATTCGAGAAAACGGGAAGAATAGGGGCGAACAAATGGAATTCGGCAAATACCTGGTTTAACTAGCGCCGAGGGTGGTTGAGCTGGTTGAATGGCAAGTACTGACGTCGAATCTGCAGGTGGCGGCATCTCAATTATTTAAATTCAAATTCTGGAGGTAATATGGCATGAACAACAAACACAGCGCTTTCCAAACTATCCACTGAAAATGACCGAAAACAGTCACTTTGTGTGTTTTTATAAAAAATTTGATACATTTGCGCTTTTGGCGCTTTTCCGCAATGACATCAGCATGACGTCATCGGTGGGTCCCGGGTACGGCAGGGTGACGTGGACACTGACTTGGATGAAGACGTGGCGGTGACATGGTGGCAAAGCGTGGACGCAGGTAGACGAAGTGGCAAGTGACGTGGGGCAGCGGCGGGGACGCGGTGGTGACATCATAGTTGATGTGATTGCTGACGTCAGGGAACGGAGGGTGGTATCTGGTTTCCCCGCACCACCTTTGAGCACAGGCGGTATTGGGGGAGGGGCCTCCGAACACCCCGGGCAGTCGACACGTGGCGGGGGTACGGCAGGGAAACCGCCCATCCCCCGGACGTTAACCTCCAGCGTGTTGGGGGCTGAAAACACCCGCCCACCGTTGGATCTGGAGTGCTAGGGAATGGATGGTTGGCAGGGCGATTTGGGTGGCGTGCAGCTTTGGAGCGGGTCCCTCCCATATATAAAATAATATCGCACCATGGCGGGTCAAAACTTTGATTTATGTGGGTTTTGCGGGTTGGGTTAGTGCGGGGCAATATAATTTAATGTTTAATTTAAAACATTTAAGCATTAAACATTGGGAATTTGACTGCGGAGGGGCAGAATTGCAAGGTTTAGATGGGTGGGGGTTTAGGTATAGGTTATTAACCTAACCAAAGGTTAGACTAATTCCAGGGTTAGGACGCTGAAGGGTTCATAATAGCCCCAAATGGACTAATATCTCCCAAAACTATGTTACATAGCTATAATGCTAAAGGGTGGGATAGTTAATATGTTTTTTGGAATTTTATATAGTTTTTTGTAGAAAATAGGGGTGGGGAAGTAGCTAGGGAGCTATATAATAGAGTTAGGAGTTAATATGGGTTTTTGAGGTGAAGTGTAAGGGAGAGGTTAAGCTTGTGAACTGAAAACTTAGATACAAGAAATGAATGGAATTTGAAATGAGGGTTTTACACAAGAAATGTGGCTTCTTTTTATTGAAGAAGGTCAAAACTTGACTTGATTTTCTCAAGGGGGAAGTGCAAGCAGGATTGGTTGGGCAGATCCTAAAGTCCTCAAGGGGATTTTAGTAAGAAACTTTTTAGGGGGATTGAGGGGAGTTAGACATGCTTTGATAGTTCTGCCATTTAGACCATTGCTTTGACCCTTCTCTTATTGATGAGATAAGATATGATTTTCAATACATCAGGTGATCAGACCTTGCTTCTGCAACCTCAAACTACCTACCCAGTCTAATACACCTAACATTTTTTCTTCTTTTTGAATGGGTGCACTTAGCCTTGCAAACCCTGATTATCCTCTTTTCTTTTGACTGCCCTCCTATCTAAATCTACCCTTATCTCTTCCAAGGGCCTAGATTAAGCAGTTGGGCTCCTTCATTTCTCTGTCTAGCTACTCATCTGCTAAGCTTGAACTGTTTGGACAGATATTCATTCTCTAGTCTAGAACAAGCAATTTAAAACATGGCATGGTCCAGTTTGAACTATTGGGCCATCCAGCAAGCTAGCAGTGGCATTTTGGCTAGCCACTTTCCTGGTCTTTCTTTGGGGTTCATTTCAATTATTTTTTTAGACCAATTCATTTTCTTGCATTTTGATCATTCTTTTAAGGCATACCCTCTTTACATTTTTTAACTCTCTTTTCTTTTCACAAAATATGGAACCTTTGTAGCATCAAAGATGAACATATTTGGCACTTCCACTGTCAATCATGAAAAATGAAACCTATTGGTATAGGAAACTAACACGACCATTAAAGATCCATCACAATAAATCATTATTGTCCATATGAAATGGTGATGGTCACTATTCGTCATTATAATCAATATTCGTGATGGATCTTGAATGTCACCATAACACCTATACTTTTGGCGATGCCACCTTTGGTGACGTTCAGTTTTTGGTGACCGAGGCTATGGTCTGTCACCATTGCTCATATGCAATGGTGACTGTCGCTATCCATCTTTATAAATCATTATTGGTGACGAACTTTGAATTTCACTACAACACCTATAATTTTGGCAACGCCACCTTTGGTGACATTCAGTTTTTGGTGACAGAGGCTATGGTCCATCACCATTGCTCATATGAAATGGTGACGATCATTATTCATCATTATAAATCATTATTGGAGATGGACTTTGTATGTCACTACAATACCTATACTTTTGGTGACGCCACCTTTGGTGATGTTCAGTTTTTGGTGACGAATGCTCTTTTGACCGTCACCAATGAGCTTATGGTGACATTTTTCGCCTCTCACCAATGTCATTTTTTCTTGTAGTGATGCATTCCAAAACCAAGTAGGAAATCATACATGCAACCTGTTACTTGCAAGTATTCCTATTGAAGCTGCTTGATCCAACCTTTCCTTGCCTGATCCTTGATTTCCTTGTCCTTCCTTTTCTTTTCTTGTCCTTCATTTGATTTCCTTGTCCTTACATTGCTTGCTTACTTTCCTTCTCCTCTTGGTTCTCTTCTCCACTCTGAGACTAATTCCAAAACTAAACTAGAAAAAGGCCCCAAACTGATGCTCTAATGTCTTTTTTATTATTGATGTCTCTAATTTATTTATTTTTCTTAATTTTCCTTCAATTTCCCTATCACATGCAACCTGTGACCTTTCACCTCCCTTTTATCCTATTTTCCTTGTTTTCATAAATAAAATACCAATAATTCCTTTATTCCTTTTCAAAGCCTTTGCCAATGCATTTTCCAATTTCCTTTAGTCATAATAAACAACATGTGATTCCCACTATGTTTCTTTTCCCAACATTCATCTTGGAATAAGTGTCCCATGACCTTGGTCTTATTTTCCCCTTATTAACTTTATTACATGACCTTTTTAACCAGGGGTTGTTACAAACCCCTCCTCCTTAGGGGAACACTATCCTCGATGTTTTATGACACCTACAACTAGTAAAACCATTGAAAACCAAAACATACTGCCCATGGATATTTATAACCCAACTAGTTGTAGTATTTAAAATGAACAAACTCCTTAAAAGCAAAATCATTATGACAAACATCACAAAATAAAAACCATACCACTTATTGGAGCTTTATAACACATCTCATTTCATTATTTACAATAGAAACCATACATAAATATGTACAAATACCAAAAAATCATTTTCCTCAACTGACAAACCATAGAGGACACATAGCCCACATCTGATCATCCATCTCCCATGTAGCTTCATCAGGCCCAAAGTGCTTCCACTACACTTTAAGCTACTTGATTTCTCTATTCCAGAGCATGAGTTGTTTCTGCTATAACATGTACTAAGGTTCAGACTGAAATTCTCATTCTAGTTCCACCTACAATATTGACCAATCAATGACATGATCAACAACCTTTACATATCTCTTAAGAAATGAAACATGGAAAACATCATGGAATTTCACCATCGGAGGTAGTGCAAGTTTGTAGGCCACTGGTCCAATCCTCTCAAGGATCTTGAAAGGCCCGTAATATCATGGTGCAAACTTCACACATGATCCAATCCTCAAGGAGATATTCTTTGGATTGATGCACAAATACACATGCTCCCTGTTAGAGCCTATATTTACCTCATGCTGAAAAGGCAGGATCCAGGACCAACATCAAACCACGCTCAGCCTCGTAGCTAGCCCTACGAGGACAGGAGAGGGCTCTCTCCGAGTCAATCTCAGCAAATGATGATCTATGAGGCTTGAGATGACTGAAATATATTCTAATGTTGGGCTAGGTATGAAGTGCAAGGATTTGATTTGATTTTTTGGGAGTTTTGTTGGAATCAAGGGAAAGGCAAATTTGGGTCTGGGGATGAAGGCCAGTTTTGCAGAGTTCTAATTGGGGCAAGAAAGGCAATCGTTTTGATGCTTTAATTTGTAAAGGTGGAGGTTTCAGACTGGTGAGAAGCTGAAGAGGGCAAGAGGGAACCAAGAATCCTCTTCAAATTGAAGAAAACATTGAAAATTAAACAAAACTAACAGGCAGAGCACAACAAGCTAATGAATTCTACCTTTATCACTCATTTGTTTAATTTCATAAGCAAAGAGAAAAGGAAATGATGCACATAAATATCAGTGAACTCACAAATTACATAGAGAGGAACACCATCAAAACATATAGCCATAGGAATCCCAAAGAGTGCTGCAAAACCCTAGTCTTTCCTTTGCCAAAAATGCAGAAATTAGATGTACAATGGAGTGCCAAGCAATCCCAAGTGTCCAACCCTAAAAATGATTGAGAAATTACATAATATAGACAAGATTAACTCCTTCCCATGCCTCTAGGGGTCGAGATCATCATTCTAGGAGCTGTTTCAACCATATCTAAACAAGGAACTAAAAAATAGGCAATGAAACAACTTGCCTCTATATGTTAGGAAACTGATTCATTCACTCACATTTCACCTTTTTGTGAATGAATCTACTAAGACAAGTAAAAATGTGCCAAAATTACATCATAGTCATGAAATTACACCAAGTTAGATCAAGAGTAACATAAAAAAGTAAAACTAGCCAAAACTGGCCAAAATTCTGAGCTGAAGAATGAAAAATAGGCCAAAATTCTGTATGCGCTGCGCCCAAAACCTCTATGCATAGCACAAATTTGAGGCTGATTTTGAGGCCCTTCCTAAAGTCCAAATTGCACTCATGATAGCTCGTTGGAAAGCCCTGGCTGTCTACTTTCCAACCCAAGTGGAATTTCTGGATTTCGATGTCATTTGACCCTCCAAAACTTCAATCTCCCAAGAATGCTTCCTGTGGGTGCAAAAGGTGGCAGAGAGGTCATTTTTTGTGTGTTTTTGACCCTTTAAGCAACCCAAAACTTGATGAAATCCTTAGGTAATTTTTGAGCATGCATAAATTTTCATAAAAAATCCAGAAATGCCAAGTTTTCCTCCAGAGGATCTCCCAATTATAAGCGCGTGCCAAGTGGCGCTACGCATTGGGTAGGAAAATTTGTTTTGAAGCCAAAAAATTCAAAATTCACAAAATTTTCTCCAACTTTGCTGAAATTTGGACTGAAGGTCCATCATTGAGTATCATGCTTAGCAAAGGAAGCCTCAGCCAAGATTCAAAGCCTATCATGCCTTTTGCGTCGTTTTATTGCTCTCCTTAGTCCCTCCTTCAGGATTTTGATCCTTGCTTTGCAAACATGATTTCGTGCCCAATAATGATTTTTCATGTGCCTGAGCATGTCCTTGTCTTTGTTTTCTTTCGCCAAAAACTTCTCAAGATGAATATTGACCCTCTCAAGCCAAGTCTCTTGATCAACCTCTATCTCCTGCTCAAATGAAGTGAACTCTATCCTCCTCCTTTGGGCAGCGTGGCAGTTTTGCCGAATGTTTTGTGACTCCATGACTGTATGCTGATTCTCCAGTTGTTTGTTTCACTGCTCCAAATAGTTTGTGACCCATTGAGCTCTCTGCAACTTGTCGGTCAATGCATCTATCTCGGCCTTCTGCTCCTGAATAATCTCCCTCAGCTTTGAGGTAGGAGAGCTCACATCATCATCAATGAGGATGAAATCAGTGTCTTGGCCTCTTGAAGGGCCCTCATCATGCATAGGCCTCTTGCCTCTATCATGTACCTGTACCTGTGCTGCTGATGAAGGAAACGAGACCCTTTCCACCCCAGGTGGAGATAGTACTCGTCGGGCTGCTACCAACAATCCTCTCGTGCCTCTCTGATAGGTGACATATGTCGGCACACTAGTAGTCTCTGCCTCCTGACCTCCATGCTGATATGAAGGTTCACCTGTATGATGGAAAACCTCCTGATGAGCTGTTGAAGATGTGAAGAACTCACGGGAAATGAAGTCTTCCCATGTGATACCCTACAAACCAAGCTGATGTACAACAATGATCTTGATGAGCGCATAGTGGTAAATGTTGTTGTATTGTTATTCAGGAGTGTTCTTCTGTACAAGAGTAGTCATCCTCTTGATGTTTCGGCACATGAAATATGGAATGTTCATCATCTTCAATCTCGTGAAATGCATCAACAATTTGATATGGTATGCATAGAGGCGTGAGAAGCAGCCCTCACAACTGAAGTATCTGATAATGAGTCTCATCAATGGCGCATATGATTCTTTCAAAAACCAGAATGGGAACACCCTGCTGAGTTATCTCACATAGTTGGGCCTGATATATGGCTCATAATGTACTCTTACTACTTGCATTCTTTTATTCCACTCCTCACCTACATTCGGTATTCCTGTTGCTTGAGAAATGGTCTCTGGTATCAAGGTGAAATTTACACCAGCAAGAGTCAACTGACCATCATGCAAATGCAAAACAAATAACCAAGCCAACTCCTAATGATGCTGAATCTGAGCAATCATTTCGCAATACTGAAAGCATGACTATTGTTGGAAACATGCCATAGCAAGTTGGCAGGCCTGCAGTTCAGTCAAAGAGGTGGGCTCTTCTCTAACATGTCTACCACCCTTACGAGGCCTCCTCGGTGCATGAAGCTCTGTGGTAGAATCATTGTCTTGTTCATATGATGACTCAGTGTCTGTCATGGTGCTGCAGGTTTATGCCACTATGTATGTTGATCTGTATGAGGTGAAAACAAAAATTTGGTGTATTTTCCTCCAATTGCCAAATGTGTGCTAAGTAGGAAGGGAGTGTGGGAAAAGAAAAGGGACAGTGGATAAAGTGGACTGCCAAGTGAAATTAAAATACAATAATAGTTACTTGACTGTGTGTTAGGAATGTGGGGTTTGGGGATTTTTTGCAAATGACATGGGAAAGTGATAGGGATGGGATATTGTAGGGTTTAGGAATAAGGATAGGAATAAATGGGGGAATAGGGGATTAGTGAATTTAGGGGGTAAGGGAGTCAAATGGAAACAAAGGGACAAGGGAATAAACTTGGTGGCAAAACAATCATCAAAACCCTAGGCAGCAATTTTGTTTGACAGTTTTGAAGAGATAGGGTTTGTTCTCCTTTACACATTCATTATGTAGTAAACACCATCACACAATCATCACATTTGAATGCACAACAGTATTGGAGACTCTACCTACTTGAAACGAGGCAAATCTGTGTGTTGTTGAGCGATTTGAGCGAATTTTGACCATTTTCGGGCCTCTGGCTGTATGCGTCGCGCGGCATACCCAGTGCGCCGCGCTGTCTATGTGCGCCGCGCACGTTCAAAACGACACTGTGAACGGTGGCTCTATGCGCTGCGACCTCCTGGTGTGCCGCGACTACCTCCCAATGCGCCGCGCAATAGAATTTCAACACATGCTTTCGCTCCTCCAAACTTGACTCGGCTTCACTGATATTTCTTGCAGGCAAGTGAATTGTTTGGACACCAAAATATCTTATATGACCAATGGATTTGAATTTTTGATTTCAAATAACCCACTTTGTAAAGTTGTAGAATTTTGGCACTTTGACATTTTAATACAAACTCTGTTTTGGTTCCCATTTTGACTTTTTGACTTGAATGATGAAACTTTTGGCAATTTTTTGCAGGGATGGTTGGCATTGGATTTCGGCAAAGGATGACCAAGGCTGCACTAAAGAACTGTAGAACTTGAAAAACCTTAAAAATTACATATTTATTACAAAAAATAAATTTAACGATTTCTTCTTCAAAACAGAGTTTTGAAGAAGAATCATTCTCAAGCATTATTGGTAATGAAAATTTTGGAATGCAAACTTATTAGGGACATCCTCATGTGCCTGCTGGCATTTTTGGGCACTTTGAAGACAAAATTTGTGAAACCCTAGACCTAATGACTGAAATGACTCTTGGCTGACAAAAAGACCATCCATGATGACTGTAAAATTGATTTGATGAACTTTGATGATCAGACACAAACTAGCAGGTACATGACATGAGGGAAGTATGGAGAGAAGACCCCTCTGTCAAAAGATCAATGCTCCTAATGGAATGCAGATGATCGAGCTGAATGAGACACCTAAAATGAAATGCAACAAAAGAGGTTTTGATCTCTGATGGAGGGCTAAACATACTGACTCTAACAGTGGCTCCAATGGGGATGGTAGCTCCTTGGAGGTGCCAAGAACTACAGATCTCTGGGAGAGATAGACAGTGCCTTTGTCCATTGGGCTATGGAGTCGAGAACTTAACAAACTGACACAAGAGTTTTGACTCATATATTGACTGAAATTTGACTCAAATTGACTTTTGAAACCAAAATGACTTAAAAACATGTCTCGACACACTTAAACCAAAGCTAGAATCATTCTTCAGAATTATAGCCTTCACTTCATGCCCTAAACTGAAGAAAAGATCACAACACACTCTTGCAATGAAACTGAAATAACATGGTATATACAATGACAATGTAATCAGCAGAAAACATATCAATAATTATATCGCTTGAGCAGCCGACCATTGACGACCCTCCTGGATAGTCTCCCCCGTTCATCTCCTTCAGAAGAAAAGCATTCTGACCTCGATATGCAACAATTTTGAAGGGACTTTTCCAGAGATTCTCGAACTTACCATGCTTACCCTTTTCCTCATTCCTTGCATCCCATTTCAGCACCACGTCCTCCAATTGGAACTTGTCCGCCTTTGCTTTTCTGTCATAGATTTTCTTAATTTTCTCCTATAGCTTGAATGTGTTTTGGAAAACCTCTTCTCTTTCTTGCTGCAAATGAATCATTTGATTTAATCTCTGCTGCATATGATCTTCTTCACTGCCAGCTTCCTGAAGAAGTTTGACTATTGGAGCTGCGAGAGAGGTAGGGAACACTGTGTGAACTCCATATACTAACTCAAAGGGGGACATACCAATGGATTTCTTCTGACTCACTCGGTCTACCCAAAGTGCATTAACTAACTTCTTATGCCAACTTTTCTTATTTATTTCCAGCAACTTTTTAATGATGTTAACCAAAGATTTGTTGGAAGACTCTGCCAAACCATTGCCTTGTGGATGATAAGTGGTTGAGTGTCCCAAAGTGATGTGATACTTATTACAAAACTCAACCATCCTTTTTGATTTGAAAGTTGCTACGTTATCAGTGATTAACTTATTCAAGCAACCAAAACGAGACAAGATGTTATTCCCAAGGAATGAAATTATTACCACATCCGTAGCCTGCCTGGTGGGAATTGCTTCGATCCATTTTGTGAAATAATCAGTCACCGTGAGGATCCACCTGTGCTGAGCTGAGGAAGGAGGATGGATCTCACCAATGAAATCCAAACCCCACTATTGAAAAGGGGTGCTTACCTCAATAGGTTTAAAAGGCAAAGGCTGCAATTTCTATCTTCCTTCAAAAATGTGACATTTATGACAGTTCTTGACAGTCTTATACACATCAGCAAAAAGTGTCGCCCAATAGTATCCGGCTCTCAAAATCTTGTTGGCTGTTGTTTTCCAAAAATGGTGACCCCCGCAATCTCCTTTATGGAAATCCTCCATGACCTGCTTCGCTTCTTCTTCCACCAAACAATTCAACAAAACACCACCAGGATCTTTCCAATAAAGTGCAGAATTCAAAATACAAAACTTAGCAGCTTTCAACTTCAATGTTCTACTTTTGTTCTTGGCCATTCCGGGAGGTGATGACAAATTTTGAAGCACAAAAACAATGTCTGAATACCAAGGAGAAAGGAGGAAAATTTCTGATACCTGAGTGGGCATATTTTCTTATTTTCCTTGGACATCGCAGCAATTAAATTAATGTCAAAGGCATGCAGATTTGACTTAGCCATAAGTTTTGCCAGCCCCTGTCCTTTAATGAGCTTTGTCGGTTTGATTTCTACATCATATTCCAACAAGGCAGCAATCCATTTCCCTCTCCTTCCCTCTGGATTTGTTTGCACTAGGACATCTTTGACAGCAACATTAGGAACATAGGCAAGGATGTGAGAATGCAAAATATAAACCCGAAAATCTTTCAATGCTTTTACCAATGCAAGGGCCTATTTTTCAATAATATTATACTTTAATGCCGCATCCCTTATGGTTCTGCTGAAGAATGCAATCGGTTTTTTGAGCTGGTCTCTTTTCTGCATCAAGACCGCTGCCAAAGTATGATCTGAGGCAAAGGAAAACAAAATAAAATCCTAAGTATAGTCCGGGCTGATAAAAACCGGAGTTGAAGAAAGAGCTAATTTCACCAAATTAAAAGACTTAACCGCTTCCTCTGTCCACCTTACTGCACTATCATTTTTCAGCATATTTGTGATCTCTCTTAAGTGTTCTGCAAGATTGGGAACAAATCGGCGTAGGAAATTTATCTTACCATTGAAGGATTGGATTTCTTTCTTACTTCGTGGGAGATCAATATTTTGAATAGCCTCCACCTGAGCTGGATTGATTCGTATGCTCTCCTTTGAGATTATATGCTCGAGAAGTTTGCCTTCATCCATGGAAAACAAGATTTTCTTTGGATTGAGCGAGATGCCATACTTCCTACACCGCTGAAAAACAACTTTCAAATGATAGAGGTGCTCTTCATCTGTATTGGAGAAAATTGTTAAGTCATCAAGATAAACAACAAGAAAAACATCTTTTTCATTGGCAAATGCTATATCCATCGCCCGCTAAAAGGTTGCACCAACATTTTTCAATACAAACAACATCTTTGCATAATGAAAAGTTCCCCACGGAGTGGTGAACGTTGTCTAGTCACGATCATCCTCATGGACCAATATTTGGTTATAACCCGAATAACCATCAAGTAGTGACATCCATGATGCTCCAACTACTCGCTGAAGTATGTGATCCATCTTGGGCAATGGATAATTGTCTTTCAAGGAGACTTTGTTCAGATTTCTAAAATCAATGCATAACCGAATCTCACCTATCTTCTTGCGGACGGGAACCAAGTTTGAAATCCAATATGAAAATATGATAGGGACTATGATACCAGATTTATACAACCTATTCACCTCCTTTTCGATTAAGGGCAACAGCTTTGGATTTATTCTTCTTAGCTTTTGGCGAAAGGCTTTTGATTTGGCTTGATCGGGATCACACGCTGAATTATGCTTGTGTCATAAGCTTTCAAATTTGAATAAACCCAAGCGAACACATCAGTAAAAGAGGATAAAAAACTGATATATTTTGCCTTTACCTGTGGGGAAGCACCTTTGATAGTTTTACCATCTTGGGATGTTCAGCTGATCTAATGTTCACATATTCGATTCCCTTTTTGGTTGGCAGAAAGGTTGGTTTTTTAGCCACATCGTCCTGATCGAAGAGTTCCTCTAAAGGTATTAAACCTTTTGGAATGATGTTATCTTTGAGTTGCAACACTTCCATCTGATTTACTTCCATATTCTCATCAGCATCATCATTCTCCATATTAATAGAAATGTCTTTGAATTTACCTTTATTTTACAGAAATTCATCGATCTCATCATCGTCTTGGAACACTTGCCAATACCTTTGATTTTCGGGCACGGCCGAGTGATGCTTCACATGAATTTCAAACTTATTGTTTGAATTTATAGGAATCTTCAAGTTGCTTGCTGCTGTTGCAAGTGAGTCTGCAATGACATTCTGAGCACGGGGCACACAAGTGATAGTATAATCAGAAAATACCTTCAAGATATCCAACACTGCATTGCGGTAGGCCCACATTCAAGGATGCTTAGCTTGATATTTGCCTTTCACTTGCTTGATGACTAACTCGGAGTCACCATACACTGAAATCCTCTTATCATTTAATTTCCTAAGCACTTTCAAACCAGCAATCAACGCTTCATATTCAGCTTCATTGTTTGAATAGTCAAAAGCTAATTTATAAGAGCAGACCCTTACATTGCTTGGCACTTTGTTTGGGGTGAAAACCAGGCTGCGTATCCATATACCAATGCCAGCACCTTCTCTTCCAACAACACCGTCAAAGTCCATACTCCATAGGCCTGTTTCATCCTCTTCCAAATGCTGAAACTCTTTTTCTTTACCTTGTTGTCCATCATTATGTTGCTGGTGGTGGACTGCTGATTTTTTAGCGGTGCCATCAAGTCTTTGCCACTCTTGTCTCAAGACTTCTCTAAAATTTTCAATAATCTCAGGAATGTCTTCTACTTCCACTAATTGGCTATTTACATCATTAAAACTATCTGAATACAAAACAAATGACTCTAGATCAGTATGTACATAGTTGATCGGATGATTTACTGGTTTCTCCTTGCTAGTGATCATGTACTTCATTTTCTGCTCCCGGTATAATTTCCTCATCTGACCGAACACGGGAATCGTAGCATAGGAGAAGTCAAGTTGCATTGTCCCTTTAATATTTTCTCCCCAAGATCTGGAAAGAAGCATGCCAAATCTAGGAGGTATATACGCCACCACCATGTCCATCAAAACATTTTTAGCCGGAATCTAATCCAAGCTGACCACCAAATCTTTGATAAGCCCGATGCACCTTACTCTACCAAATCAAAAGAATAAAGGTCATGGTATTTTCTAGTGATGTCCAATCCCAATTTCTCCATGATGGCTTTCGGCATAAGATTATGAGAAGTTCCGGAATCAAACATAGCATTATGTAAAACAAAATCATGCACCCTAAGACTGATATAGAAAGGAGCAACATCGCTATCTTGGGACTGACCTTCCAACACTGGACCAAAGACCAATTTGGGACTGTCATCCTCCACATTTACCATGTCTGATGATGGATCTAAGCTCAAAATTTTAGACACATGACTTTTATAATTGCTGTTCTTCATCAGCTCGGTCAAAGGAATGGATATTTTCAACTTAGTAATTTCATTATCTAAGTTAAACACTGAAACTTTATCTACCTCTTTTGCTGGAACATCTTTCTTTTCCGCTTTCTCCTTTGACACAATGGGCTGATTTGGTCTTTCACTTGCTGATGTTGATTTACTGCTGCTATGATCAGCTGTCTCTTTTCCCTTTTTCTGCACATTAGGAGGATCATTCTTTGAGGCTGCTACCTCCTTCCTTTTTTGAATTGGATTTACAGGCACATCTCTATTTCGAAGTGAATATTGCCGCTGCTGAGCTGACAAAGCATTCATGTATCCTCTTTGGTAATCATCGAACTCTTCCTCAAGCACTGTCTCATTTTCCAAAATAAAATTTTCATCCCCTTGTTCAGTCGGATTCTCGGAGTACTCCTCATCTTTAGTGATGTAAATTGGCATGTCATCGGCCGTGAAGAAATGATTTTCTTCTCCAATCACATTCTATTCTTCTTCTAATTTCGGATCGAGCACACCATTCTGTTGGAGATGTGTCTGCACTTGCTGCTGCGCTATTTGATCTTGGGCTCACTGCTCTCTTTGTTTGATCCTATATTGGGGCTGCTGCTGGCCACAAAAGTTAGGATTTCTGATCTGTGGTTCAGGCTTGTCAAGTTTTAGTCTATCCAACATCTGTTCCACCTTTCGAAGAACTTGATCTGATGAGGAAGATTCTTCTTTTATTGTGACTTTCTTTTCAGCTCTTGCTCTAGCTCTCTTGGCTAGCAGGTTTGCTTCAACGCTAACCGCAATCTTCTACATGTCTTCTAAAGTAGCTGGATCTCTTTCTCTTAATTGGTAAGCCATATCAATGTCAAAACCATCCGGAAACTTTACAACGCTATCCCCATGGGTGGCTTTAGGTGATCAGGGATTGCATTATAAACTGAATTGAATCTATGCAGTAATCTTGAACAGACTCACCCACATTTCGTTTGATGTGCTCGTACTCGGAAAGGATCTGAAAAGGATTTTTCTTCACTTCCCAGTGGTTTAATAATTGTGTTTGTAGATCGGCCAATGTAGTGATGCTTGCAGCCGGCAAGGCTCTGAACCATTTCCTTACTTCACCTCCAAATGTTTGTACAAACAGTCTCATGGTTACATTTTCTGCATCAATCTCATGAAGATCGAAGAAATCAGTCATTCTATCCACATGTTGCTGAGCTGTGATACCATGAGGAGTGCCGTCAAACAAAGGAATTTTGCTTTGGTAGTCGGCGGGCATATCATCCAAATTTTGAGGTAGTACAAGAGGTGCAAAACGAGCAGCCATTGCTCTTGGTGGATTTGCAATCGGTCTTGGTGATGTTGGGGGAGTAGGTGGAGCTGATGTATGGGGAGTATGAGGAGGTGTATGCGGCGGTGAAGCAATCTTGGCTATTTTAGGAGTAGAAGGAGTGGACGGAGGGGATACGACTGCAGATTTTTTATCAGAGATAGTAGGCTGCGGGGGAAGGGTAGGAATGAAAGGCGGTTCGGTGGGAATTCTTGAACTAGACGCAATTGCGGATGACCCAAGGGTTGCAGAAGTAGTCTCTAAGAAATCAGCAATATTAGAAGCCGCAATTGAAGTCTGGAGCTGGTTCAAAATATAATCATCAATGGATTTATTAGCCCTTTCAGTTTCAATATTTCGAACAAACTCAGGATTTAAGACAGTTGAAGCGACAACGCTTTCAGATTTGGTTTCAAACAAAGATAACTCAAACTGCTCATCAAAATCTTGATCCTCAAGATACTCAAAACCAACAGGACACGATTGAGCTTTGAACACGGGAATGATAGAGCTTCCTTGGCGGATGATTCTTGGAATAAGATTGGGATTTTCATAGACAGGAGGGGGATCAGGATCCGGATTTGCTCTGGTATGTCTTTTGGAAGCCATTGTGTTACTATTTCAAGAAATCAAATGGACATTAACAACTCGTTCAGCCTATCAAATCCTAAACTTATCATCCAAAAGCTTACAATTTGTTAGAAAATTATATATTACGGAGCAATGGAACACATAAAATATTGCAGAAATATAAACACAGAAAACGCACAAAACAAGAGAGACACAGATATACGTGGTTCACCCAGTTTGGGCTACGTCCACCCCGAACAGCCAGTCCTTCCTTTCTATTATCCAGCAAAATGAAGAGACACAACCTACAACAAATCCGCTGTAATATCCTCTGTTTTCTCTCACAGTCTCACCTCTCTATTTCTCACTCACAGAATACACATCTATCACACAGCCTCAAATACAGTACCCTCATACAAAGAGAGGGATTTCCTTCTAAGGCAAAAAAAACCCTAAACTAAACATAAGTTATACCGTCAGATCATCCGCCTAATGAATGGCCCAGATTGACTAGAAATTACTATACTTTTACAAAGAAATTTACAGCTGTTTTTAGCTTCGAGGGCGCTGCCCCCGAAACCCCCCGCCAGGGGGGGGGCTCCCAAAGGTCGCAGCCGCCCCCCCTGGACCCCCCTTGCAGTGAATATTTTACGGTCGGCGTTGCCGCCCCCATTTCGAACTGGGGTCCTATGTGGCGATACCTTTGAATATAGAAGATAATCAGGCTCCACACCCAACAAAATTCTCAGATGTACTGGGGTGATCTACAAGTTAGATACTCCATTTATAATACTAGACCGGAGATTAACTGAAGTAGCATTTATCTACTTGCGCTAATGTAAAGCAAAAGTGTTTCGAAGGCTACCTGGCTAATCTTCAATCTCCATCTGTAGTTTATAAAATGAAGAATACCAACAAACAAATGTTTAGTTCCCCAGTATGGTCACCACTATGTTAGAGCCTAGATTTACCTCAGGCTGAAAAGGCAGGATCCAGGACCAACATCAAACCACGCTCAGCCTCGTAGCTAGCCCTACGAGGACAGGAGAGGGCTCTCTCCGGGTCAATCTCAGCAAATGATGATCTATGAGGCTTGAGATGACTGAAATATCTTCTAATGTTAGGCTAGGTATGAAGTGCAAGGATTTGATTTGATTTTTTGGGAGTTTTTTTGGAATCAAGGGAAAGGCAAATTTGGGTCGGGGATAAAGGCCAGTTTGGCAGAGTTCTGATTGGGGAAAGAAAGGCAATCGTTTTGATGCTTTAATTTGTAAAGGTGGAGGTTTTCAGACCGATGAGAAGCTGAAGAGGGCAAGAGGTAACCAAGAATCCTATTCATACTAAAGAAAACATTGAAAATTAAACAAAAGTAATAGGTAGAGCACAACAAGCTAATGAATTCTACCTTTATCAGTGATTTGTTTAATTTCAGAAGAAAAGAGAAAAGGAAATGATGCACAAAAATATTAGTGAACTCACAAATTACATAGAGAGGAACACCATCAAAACACAGAGCCACATGAATCCCAAAGAGTGCTGCAAAACCCTAGTCTTTCCTTTGCCAAAAATGCAGAAATCAGATGTACAATGGAGTTCCAAGCAATCCCAAGTGTCCAACCGTGAAAATGATTGAGAAATTACATAATATAGACAAGCTTAACTCCTTCCCATGCCTCTAGGGGTTGATCTCATCATTCTAGGAGCTGTTTCAACCATATCTAAACAAGGAACTGAAAAATAGGCAATGAAACAACTTGCCTCTATATGTTAGGAAACTGATTCATTCACTCACATTTCACCTTTTGGTGAATGAATCTACTAAGACAAGAAAAATTGTGCCAAAATTACATCATAGTCATGAAATTACATCAAGTTAGATCAAGAGTAACATCAAAAAGTAAAACTAGTCAAAACTGGCCGAAATTCTGAGCTGAAGAGTGAAAAATAGGCCAAAATTCTCTATGCGTCGCACCCAAAACCTGTATGCGTAGCACAACTTTGAGGCTGATTTTGAGGCCATTCCTGAAGTCCAAATTGAGCTCATGATAGCTCGTTGGAAATCCCTGGCTGTATAATTTCCAACCCAAGTAGAATTTCTGGATTTGGATGTCATTTGCCCCTCCAAAACTTCAATCTCCCAAGACTGCTTGCTGTGGGTGCAAAAGGTGGCAGAGAGGTCATTTTTTGTGTGTTTTTGACCCTTTAAGCAACCCAAAATTGATGAAATCCTTAGGTAATTCATGAGCATGCATAACTTTTCATAAAAAATCTAGAAATGCCAAGTTTTCCTCCAGAGGATCTCCCAATTATAAGCACGCGCCAAGTGGTGCTACGCGTTGGGCAGGAAAATCTGTTTTGAAGCCAAAAAATTCAAAATTGACAAAAGTTTCTCCAAATTTGCTGAAATTTGGACTGAAGGTCCATCATTGAGTATCATGCTTAGCCAAGGAAGCCTCGACCAAGATTTAGAGCCTATCATGCCTTTTGCGTCGTTTTATTTCTCTCCTTAGTCTTGCCTTCAGGATTTTGATCCTTGCTTTGCAAACATGATTTTGTGCCCAATAATGATTTTTCATCTGCCTGAGCATGTCCTTGTCTTTGTTTGCTTTCGTCAAAAGCTTCTCAAGATGAATATTGACCCTCTCAAGCCAAGTCTCTCGATCAGCCTCTATCTCCTGCTCCAATGAAGTGAACTCTATCCTCCTCCTTTGGGCAGCTTGGTGGTTTTGCCGAATGTTTTGTAACTCCATGACTGTATGCTAATCCTCCAGTTGTTTGTTTCACTGCTCCAAATAGTTTATGACCCATTGAGCTCTCTGCAACTTGTTGGTCAATGCATCTATCTCGGCCTTCTGCTCCTGAATAATCTCCCTTAGCTTTGAGGTAGGAGAGCTCACATCATCATCAATGAGGATGAAATCAGTGTCTTGGCCTCCTGAAGGGCCCTCATCCTGCATAGGCCTCTTGCCTCTGTCCTGTACCTGTACCTATGCTGCTGATGACGGCAACGAGACCCCTTCCACCCCAGGTGGAGATAGTACTCGTCGGGCTGCTGCAAACAATCCTCTCGTGCCTCTCTGATAGGTGACATATGTTGGCACACTAGTAGTCTCTGCCTCCCGACCTCCATGTTGATATGAAGGTTCACCTATACGATGGAAAACCTCCTGATGAGTTGTTGAAGCTGTAAAGAATTCACGAGAAATGAAGTCTTCCCATGTGATACCCTGCAAACCAAGATGATGTACAACAATGATCTTGATGAGCGCATAGTGGTAAATGCTATTATACTGCTGTTCAAGAGTCTTCTTCTGTACAAGAGTAGTCATCCTCTCGATGTTTCAGCACATGAAATATGGAATGTTCATCATCTTCACTCTCGTGAAATGCATCAACAATCTGATATGGTATGCATAGAGGCATGAGAAGCGGCCCTCACAACTGAAGTATCTGATAATGAGTCTCATCAATGGCACATAGGATTCTTTCAAAAACTGGAATGGGAACACCCTGCTGAGTTGTCTCACATAGCTAGGCCTGATATATGGCTCATAATGTACTCTTTCTACCTGCATTCTTTTATTCCACTCCTCACCTACATTCGGTATTCCTGTTGCTTGAGAAATGGTCTCTGGTGTCAAGGTGAAATTTACACCAGCAAGAGTCACCTGATCATCATGCAAATGCAAAACAAATAACTGAGCCAACTCCTGATGATGTTGAATTTGAGCAATCATTTCGAAATACTGAAAGCATGACTAATGTTGGAAACATGCCATAGCAAGTGGGCAGGCCTGCAGTCAATCAAAGAGGTGGGCTCTTCTCTAACATGTCTGCCACCCTTACGAGGCCTCCTCGGTGCATGAAGCTCTATGGTAGAATCACTTTCTTGGTCATATGATGACTCAGTGTCTATCATGGTGCTGCAGGTTTATGCCTCTATATATGCTGAACTGTATGAGGTGAAAACAAAAATTTGGTGTATTTGCCTCCAATTGCCAAATGTGTGCTAAATAGGAAGGGAGTGTGGGAAAAGAAAAGGGACAATGGATAAAGTGGACTGCCAAGTGAAATTAAAATACAATAATAGTTACTTTACTGTGTGTTAGGAATGTGGGGTTTGGGGAGTTTTTGCAAATGACAGGGTAAAGTGATAGGGATGGGATATTGTAGGGTTTAGGAATAAGGATAGGAATAAATGGGGGAATAGGGGATTAGTTAATTTAGGGGGTAAGGGAGTCAAATGGAAACAAAGGGACAAGGGAATAAACTTGGTGGTAAAACAATCATCAAAACCCTAGGCATCAATTTTGTTTGACAGTTTTGAAGAGATAGGCTTTGTTCTCCTTTACACATTCATTATGTAGTAAACACCATCACACAATCATCACATTTGAATGCACAATAGTATTGGAGACTCTACTTGCTTGAAACGAGGAAAATCTGTGTGTTGTTGAGCGATTTGAGCGAATTTTGACTGTTTTCGGTCCTCTGGCTGTATGCACCACGCAGCATACCCAATGTGCCGCGCATGTTCAAAATGACACTGTGGATGGTGGCTCTATGCATTGCTACCTTCCGGTGCACCGCGACTACCTCCCAATGCGCCGCGCAATAGAATTTCAACACACAGTCTCGGTTTCAACACATGCTTTCGCTCCTCCAAACTTGACTCGGCTTCACTGATATTTCTTGCAGGCAAATGAATTGTTTGGACACCAAAATATCTTATATGACCAATGGATTTGAATTTTTGATTTCAAATAACCCACTTTGTAAAGTTGTAGAATTTTGGCACTTTGACATTTTAATACAAACTCTGTTTTGGTTCCCATTTTGACTTTTTGACTTGAATGATGAAACTTTTGGCAATTTTTTGCAGGGATGGTTGGCATTGGATTTCAGCAAAGGATGACCAAGGCTGCACTGAAGAACTGTAGAACTTGAAAAACCTTAAAAATTACATATTTATTACAAAAAATAAATTTAACGATTTCTTCTTCAAAACAGAGTTTTGAAGAAGAATCATTCTCAAGCATTATTGGTAATGAAAATTTTGGAATGAAAACTTATTAGGGACATCCTCATGTGCCTGCTGGCATTTTTGGACACTTTGAAGACAAAATTTGCAAAACCCTAGACCCAATGACTGAAATGACTCTTGGCTGACCAAAAGACCATCCATGATGACTGTAAAATTGATTTGATGAAATTTGATGATCAGACACAAACCAGCAGGTACATGACATGAGGGAAGTATGGAGAGAAGACCCTTATGTTAGAAGATCGATGCTCCTAATGGAATGCAGATGATCGAGCTGAATGAGACACCTAAAATGAAATGCAACAAAAGAGGTTTTGATCTCTGATGGAGGGTTGAACAGACCAACTCTAACACTCCCCAACTTGGAACTCCTTAAATGCCCTATCCTCGTCTACATAAATCTTTTGTATGTCCTGTGCCGCCTTTATATTCTTCTTTATAACCAACATTTCTTATTCCATTTCTGCCAACATGTCTGGTCATATTAATACCCAATTCACTGGATCACTCCAGCTAATGGGAGTAATACAACTCTTCCCATACAGTGCCTCAGACATACTCATCCTCAGTGAATCCTGATAACCATTCTTGTAAGCAAACTCAACCAATGGAAGGTACTCCTCCCATTTCCTCTGCTGGTGCATGACATACATGCTCAGCATATCCTCTAGAATCCTATTGATCCTCTATGTTTGTTCATTTGTTTGTAGATGATAAGTTGTACTAAAGGCCAACTCTATCCCGAAATTTGCAAATAGCTCCTTCCAAAACTTGGAAGTGGACTTAGCATCCCTGTTTGACACAATATTCTTCAAAACATGTTGTCATTGTAATAAATACCGTCCAAATTTTTGCATACAATCAAATTTTGGAGCCTACTATGGATCTTGTGATCGGTCGTTCCATAGTCACTTCTTGGTCAGTTGATGCTTTTAATCTCCCTTCTTGGATCATAAGTGTTGAAGTCACTTGATCACACATGCTCAGTCTACAACAAGTTCATGAGCACATCATTTTACGCTAGCTTGGACAAACATAGCACGTTCCATCAAGATTGTTCCTGTGTGATGTCCAATCCATGTCAACAATCAATGTACAATGACAACAACAATTTCTCACATTCAAGCTACGTTCGTTCTTCCATTTCAGTGAGTTTTGCAAATTATCACCTTCACGCACCTTTGTTGTCACAAGTTTCATTTTCATGTTTCTAGTTGTCACTTTTGCTTTCCTTCATTGTAACTAGTGTCATTTTCATGTTATCTTTGCTCTGGCATGTGTTACTTTCACTGTTGTTCACATATCAATAGAGTCATTCACACTAGAAACTCACGTATTTTCGCATGTTAGTTGACATGCAATATATGCATGCACGTTATGGTGGTTTCAAGGGGTTATCTTTGTGTGAATGAGTTGTTCTAACCATGTAAACATCAGTCGCACTCATTCCCAAATTTTTAAGCACTTTCACACAAGTGTCATCACAAAGTGTACCTTTAGTGTCGCACTTGTTATAAAGTTGTCGCAAAGTTGTTACAATGAGGGAAATACGTTTTTAAGGTGTTCCAAATGATCTATGTTGTTGTGTTGTCAAAGTGTTCACAATAGTCTTTTCAGTCCCACACACAACCAAATTTTGAAAAATTCTCAGCAACCTAGCCTCATCTAACCCTCTAGAACTGCACATTTCGCAACTCTGGTGCTTAAGCCCATAACTGCACATTTCACAACCTTAGTGATCAATCACAAAACTGCTCATTTCACAACTTCAGTTCTTAGGCCTAAAACTATGCATTTCACAACTTCAATTCTCAAGCCCGACTTTGCCTCCCAAAATTGAGCAATTCATCCTCCCAGCCTGGCCTCAAGTACGCACTCCATATCTCTAGCCTCAAACTCATCCCTTGAGCTCTTGATCTATGCAATTATGCAGTGGCCTAGATTCCCTTGTCTCCCAGAACTGTACAGTGTGTTCACTCAGTGTCCATCCCCTCAACCTGCCTCTCTGGTTCCCAGAACTTTGCAATTTTCTCCATCAATCTAGCTTGAATTGTGCATTGTGTAGTATAAAGGCTCAAGCCTCAACCCTCAGCTCTTGAACTGTGCAATTGTGCAGTCACCTGAGCTCATATGTCCTCCAAAACTACACAATAGGCTGATCTAGTGCCTATACCCTCAGCATGTGATCTTGAGCTCACAGACTTCACAGTTTTATTCCTAAGACCAACTTGAAATATGTGTTTTGTAGTCTCAAGGCTTAAGCTTCACCCTTGACTACTTGATCTGCACAATTACATAGTTATTGAGCCTCTTTCCCATCCTATCACCTGGTTCCAGCTTAGTCAATGGATCAATATGCACCATCTTAGACTAGGGGTTTACTAGACTGATGTCGTCTTTTCATGAGTGAATTAGAGATACATGAACTCTATCATGTTATGGAAAGATGATGAAGAATGATATGGAGAAGGAGAATATGCTAGAAGACACATATGGAGATGAAGCGATAAGATTATAAGCAGGCGAAAATATGAAGGGACATCGAACTCTAATAGAAGATAAAGATCAATATCACATGGAAGACTCGTCATATACAAGTCATAAGGAGGAGGAAGAAGAAGAACATGACCATTTTTTCAATAAGACACAAAGAAATAAGCAACAAGAAGGAAAACTTGGCACTGTCACATCATCATGCAGTCCATGTCATCAATGTCATGCCATGTCCTATTACAACTCATCATATGCCACATCATTATTGTGGATTATGTAATTACCTATTCAAAATTTATTCTAAAGTGGAAGTCCAAAGGACACACATGGAATATGAAGAGTCGTGTAGGCCAAAAAGTCATAGGAAGTCAAACAGTCATGAGGTAGTCAAAGAGTCACAAGGAGGGTGAAGTATCACCCCTTGGTTATATATACACCCTCATTGTATGAGCAAAAGAATTATCACCTTGGCTCCTCCCACAAGGCATTAGAGAGATAAGATAGTTCTTTTGAGGAGAAAGGAGTGGCCCCAGTGTTCCACTAGTGGAGCTAGGTGTGTTCGTTGTATACATGTGTCTTGGAACTTTTACTTAATATCATAAGTCTTATGGGTTAACATGTTCTTCATGCATGGATTATGGATATTTGAAAGACTATTCTGTGAATGTTTGTAATTCATGTTTTCTTTCTTTTGTGCTAAAGTAGGTGAACTATTTCAGTTATTTTGGTAATATCATATTGACAATGTGTTGTAATTTCTTTTATTGATGTTGCATCCTTGTGGACTATTCCACTAGATATTAGACAAATCTTCCTTGTTATATTGGTTTCAATGAACACCACATCTCTGTGGACTATTCCGCTTGATTTTGTATGGATATTTCTTGTTCATATGTGTCTCTACTAGGGTGGTACTACTACCTCTCTCTTAAAGGATCACTTTTCCTCCCCTCTGTAGTGAAATAAATTTGACACACATACAATTGAACACTCACCAGTCACACCCCCCTTTTGTTTCTAAGGCACCACATGTTCCGCTCTCTTGTTTACAGTTAGAGCCAAGGAAAATATATAATAATACATGGCAATTGGTGTTTTGTGAAGTTTTAGTGTCTACGGATAAACGCTTAAACCCCTAGACTAGTAGCTAAGTCTAGAACAACAGTGCAAAGCATTCTCTACTTTTTCTATGACCAATAGACTAAATAAGAGGTAAGGAAGCCTACCTGTAGCTTTCACTTACTCCTTATCTCCCTTGACCAATTCTGTCACTCCTTTCCGTACTTAATCCGCTTGAAAATACCTGCACACAGACAAAAGACAAAAACTGATCAAAGCATATGATAATGATCTATTTATTAAACTTAGCATGGAATCAAGTACATAGTACACATATGAAAGCATTAATGAATAACACAAGCATATGGAAAAAGCTTTGAACACTTTATTAATAAAAGGAAGACTTACAACCCAATTTGCTTGATTCAGCATCACTCCTCCAGTTCAATCCCATCCTCTCCTCATAACAAGAAAGACATTTTGACATCATTACAATACTTGAAATCAACTCAAGTCTCATACTAACAACATCTCCCTATAATTCAATGATTTCCAGCCCCTGATCACTTAGATGAGTGGTCATTTTATAGGTGAATGAAGGAAGTTATGCCATAAATGGTGATAATGAATGCCCTCCCAAACTTAGAATTTAGTTCCATGTAGGAAGGGATAAAGGGATTGATGTTCCTTAATTCCCTATCTCATCCAAATTCGAGCTGAAAGGAGTAGATAAACTTGGGAAACTTCTAGATGCATCCAATGGATAAGAATAATCCCAAAACCCAATGCATTTTTGCTCAAATTCACCCAGCATAGGCCAAATAGGGCTCAAGTGCACTGCATAGCACCCTATTAGTGTATGGACTACACTGCAGTGCACCCTAATGAAGGCCTGCTTGTGCTAATCTTCTTAGAGACAGTTTTTGGATGATTTCAGTCATGGAACTTCTTGGGAAGCTAGGCATTCTGATGGTTGACTTCTTTAGGGAATGTAGCAACTGAATTAGCGTTTGATGGGCCCTAATAGTACTGATATGAAAGTTGGGGTTGATGTGCCCAAATGGATATGTAGCAGTTGCCCCCTATAGCATGAAGTCGTAAATATGTATGTTGAGTGAAATGCTTTATCATGTGGAGAGGAGTTTTCAAAGTGGAAGGTGACCTGCATCAATTACAATACATATATGATGATAATTTGATTTTTTCTCATGAGCTCACCAAGGGCAGCCATACCCATGCTCAGCTTATAAACTTTCATTACGTGTACAAATATAGTTGTCTACAAATATAGACCCATGAATGGATGACCATGAACATAAGGCCATTGTACATTTGATTTAGTACTCCTGAAAATATTGCAACCGGGATGGATGAAACTAGATTTAGGGTCTTCAATCTCGTTCAATATTTCGCTCAAGTACAAGTCTAACCATGTGAATAGATGATTTGAAGTCGAACATGGGAAGACATCATCTGATTACTAGCCAATGATGTAAGCCATTAATAGACACGAGAGGAATCACCGATAATGATAATGACCCTCAAGGTACTACAATACATTTCGCATGGTGTGAATAAATAATTTGATTTTGAACACCATACAAAGTCTTTCGGTTGAAGACCAGTGATGTCAACCTATAGTTGGAAGCGAGAAACCTTCCATTGATGTATGCAAGCCTCAAGGTACTGAAGGGGTGTTTCTAAGTCAACTTCTTGGATGATGTGCTGATGTCGACAAGAAGCGACTTGTCGTAGGAGGGCCTTGATGTATCCCACATCAACGACACGAAACGAGGTAAATGATTTTGGAGATGAAAAAACGACTGACGATAGAAGGTTTAGGAATGGCGGTCATGAAAATGAAGGTTTACGGTATTGCAAAGGATGAAGTTTGAACTGAATGACTTCTCTTGAACATGTCGACGAAACTAAGATGAATTGGTAGCATTGACCCAAGAAAAAGTAATGGATGGTATGATAGACCAACAGTGTGATAACCATCAAGCTAAATGACCCAACCCACATAGTGATGGTGATGAGGTGAAAGTGTCATGTTCAAGAGCGACCTGCTACCATAAAGTGTTTTCCCCTTTTTCCAATTTTCCCCAGTCGTTGCTGACTAGTGCCTCTTTATTTTTAGTCACGATTGAGGAGGATAACATATGCTTGTTGTATAATTTCACCCTTTGGGTGAATCCATCTCTATTTTATGCTTTAACAAGTCTAGCGAAGGTGAAACTCAGTCTTATCTAGATGGACAATTTTGTTGGTATTTGATGTTTTTAACGAGTTTGATCACAAAGATAACTCGATCCTTTTCATGTTTAGAGAGTTTGAAAAGGGACAAAAAGGAAACTCCAAAAGTTCTTTTTCATAGTTTAATCTCTCAAGTCCGAAAAAGTGTAAAATAATACAAGAGAGATATTGTTTGCAATCCTTTAATGAGCTGGAAAGGACAAGCGTTCAACAATCTTTTCATATTTAGAAAATCTGAAAAGAGCTTAAAGAGGACTCCATTTTGAGGAATAAGTGGTGTCTAGGGTAGCAGCTGGTTCTGGTGATGTTGGAACTTCTCAAAACATATTGATTTATGTGAAGAGGTTGGCTAATAAGACCACTCATTGCAACTATTCCTCAGAAAGGGTAAAACAACCAAGTGAAAGCGTATGATCGGCCAAAGGGATGGTGGCGATGGGATGAAAACAACCAAGGCTCATCTAACGAAAAGGCTGATAGAATGGCAATCAAAAGGGTTAAAATGAAAATGGGTTCATTTTTACACAATCTTGAACCATAGGGAACTATGCTTTGGTTCATTTTCATGTTTACACATGCTTGAAATGAAAAACTATGCTTGGAATTGGTTTACATGCCCCCAGTATGATAAAAAGGAGAGTCTCCTATAACCAGATGGAATTCGCTGCGGTGAAGCAAGATGGTTATCCAACACCTTTTTGGCTTCATCTAGATAGGGACAAAGGTGAATGGGGTGATTCCCTTCACATCACCTACAGGGAAACTTAACTTTACCATTAGGTGCATGCCCCCCAAGCTTCATTACATTAACCTAAGTAGACTACTCGTGGCTATCAGGTGGATGGAATGAAGGTTCATAAATGAGATCAAGTGAAAGACTTAATTGGGATTTTATGAGATCTACTCAAATATTTCGACTTGGAACTTTGCTCCAGGGGTCCTTGTTTCATTTTTTAATGAGCTTGACACAAGACAAGGAACTCTGCTCATACCCTTGTTTCATTTTTTAACGAGGTTGACACAATACTAGAATCTATCCTCATATTCTTTATTTCATTTTTTAACGAGGTTGACACAAGACAAGGAACTATCCTCATGGACCTGTTTCATTTTTTAACGAGGTTGACACAAGACAAGGAACTATCTTCATGGGGCCTGTTTCATTTTTTAATGAGGTTGACATAGTAAAAGAACTATCCTCATATTTCTTGGTTTCACGACCCATATGAGGTCATGAAGGAGAGATCTGGTTCCAATGCCCCCAGTACATGATGTACAACATCACTGAATTGATCGTCAGTTGATGTAGGTATGGAACAGGTTGCCACATAATTAATCTGTGGTGGGGATGATACCATTGGTACAAAACGACCATTTAGGGAAGATGGTTGACTAGGAGCCATATTTGGACCGGGAAATGAAAGCTGGTCAACGGTGACAATTCTGCCTTCATGCGGGAAACAAATCACTCGTAAGAGTGTTGAAACAATAGCTCCCATGCCATAAACATAGTCATGCCCAAGAAGTAAATTAAAATATAAAGGACTTGGGACTACCATCATGTTCAGATAAACAATTTTTCCTGTGTTAAAACCCAACAGATTCTTAGGGATCCTACCTTAGTTACCTCGACCTGTTGATTTGGGTCGGGTATAGACTCATAGCATTCACTTTTAGAGAGAGTGGCTTTGACCGACGGTTGATTTTGGTTAGTCAATTCATCTACTACTGAAGGATTTAGGGATAGTTTCCTGTAACCAGATGGAATTCGTTGCGATGAAGTAGGATGGTTATCCAACAATTTTTTGGCTTCATCCAAATAGGGACAAAGGTGAATGGGGTGATTCCCTTAACATAACCTACAAGGAAATTAACTTTACCCTTATTTCCTTGAACTTTACTACCACTAGTTGATGGTGTGTCACCAACATGATCTCGAGAAGTTGATGACACAGGAATATGTGAATGAGAAGACCATTCTTCTAAGATATGAGGAATATCAGGACAATTTCAAAGAATATGGTCTCTCACACAAAGTTTGCATGGATATCGAAGTTTGTGAGGCTTGACAGACAGTTTCTCATTAGATGTTGCATTCAAAGCAATGGTTGGTTGGTTTCCCCTCTACTGAATTTGATTCTTCTTCTTCTTGTTCCCTTTCTTCTTCTTCTTAGCCACCTGGTTACTAGTATCAATACTTTCGCCAGGCGAAGAGGAAGAAGGGGAGGAAGAAACAATCGAGGAAGAAGGCAAAGGGTCAACTTTAGGATGAACTAGAGGTTGATATTGTCCAGTTGGAGGTGTACTCGATTGTGGATAAATCACGACATTTTGAACCAAGGAGGTTGAAAACAACCATACTTGCAAGCCAATGGTAAATCTAGAAGGGACAATGTAGCCATATATGGAGCACCAATATTTCCAAAAGGAGGAAAAGGACTAGGATTCCCATCAAAAGGAATTCCTTGATCGATGGACTCCGGATTTGTCGCCATATGTTTCAAACTAAGATCAACTAAGGAGCGAGCATGGAGGATGTTATCCGTGGTCAATTAATTTTATTTTAATCAAATTAACATAACAAAACAAAAGATGGATAATCTAGGAAAATGGTTTACCAAGCAACTGTGAACTGCAGAATACCTCCCGGTGAAACAAGAAGTAAGGGCAAGCAATCTCCCCGAATTCTGTGTTCGGTGTATCACAGTTTACAAGGTGATCGACTCAGTTACTTAAGGATGGATAGCAACCTAGAGTTGTCCTCCCATATATACCCAAAGGTACGTGGAGGCCCAGTTCATATAAGTGTTTTCTAATGCAAAACCGCATAGTGAGAGCATTCCCATATACTTTATGCACTGTAACAATGCCATATATACTCAAAGGTATGTGGACGAGCTACGATATACTCACATACGTGGAATGAGCTATCACACTCGAGATGTATTGCAGACAAGTTAGCGACAACTGCTTTGTTTTACGACGCCGGAACACGTCTCTAGCCTAGAACCACTAAATGTTCTCGTTATGCCACTGCTCCATTAGGTAAATTGATGTTTATTTTAAGTTGATATTACTTAGGAGTTTTCCTTTCAAGTTCACCATGTGATGTATTTTGAAATTCCTAGGAATGCAACTATCACGATAAACATTCTTTCAATTCAATTTAACGATGAAAATCCTAGCTACTTAGGATAGAGCAATCAGAGTTCTTTTGATCAAAGAGAAAAGAGCACAATCTAAATGAAAATTCCCTACACTATTCCTATTAGCACAAACAAACATTTTCAATGCAAAATGCATGTATTTCTTTTCAATTTCCCTTAATGTAAATGAACAAAGAGGAAAACTAATGCACAATTGATCAATAAAATCTTTTCATAAAAATGACGATTTTGCGACAATTTCTTTTCAAGGAAAGGAATACTTTATGACACTTTCATTTTCAAAGAAATGAGGAATTACGACACTTTCAATGAAAAGACTAATCATATGCACACATCAATCAATCGATCTTTCATGAATGAATATTTTACGACAATTCAATTTTTGAAGAAAAAGACGATTTTACGACACTTTCTTTTGCTAAAGATCAATCGACCAAAAACTAACTTTCGACTATAGATTGAAAATGAAAAAGTAAATACATAAGAAATATATATCAATCCTAGTCTAAGTAGGGCCAAGTAAGCAGATGAAAAACTATTTTCAGAGACAAGACACTGTTGAAATTTAGCAAATCATTCAAACAGGAGAAAATTGGCAAAAAACTTTAGTTCCTAGATGGGAAACTGACCCTCAAGGGATCAACGCAGGCAGTAGTGAGAAACAATGCGCTGAAGTGCACTGGATCTATGCAGGAAGTGCATTGCAATGCACGGTTTCCTTCATTGGGCTGCACTGGTGACAGTAAGCCATTTTGAAGGCAAATTTGACACAGTTTTGACTCAATTTTCAATGAAAGAAGACTGAAATTCTATCAATGACCACAAGTACAGTATGTAGAAATGTCTTAAGAGGCTGATAAGATACTAATATGGATCATTTCTCCCAGTGGAGTCACCAATTTGTTTTGGGAAGTTTTAGTGTCTACGGATAAACGCTTAAACCCCTAGACTAGTAGCTAAGTCTAGAACAACAGTGCAAATCATTCTCTATTTTTTCTATGAACAATAAATTAAATAAGAGGTAAAGAAGCCTACCTGTAGCTTTCTCTTACTCCTTATCTCCCTTGACCAATTCTGTCACTCCTTTTTGTACTTAATCTGCTTGAAAAGTACCTACACACAGACAAAAGACAAAAACCGATCAAAGAATATGATAATGATCTATTGATTAAACATAGCATGGAATCAAGTACATAGTACACATATGAAAGCATCAATGAATAACACAAGAATATGGAAAAATATTTGAACACTTTATTAATAAAAGGAAGAGTTACAACCGAATTTTCTTGATTCAGCATCACTCCTCCAGTTCAATCCCATCCTCTCCTCATAACAAGCAAGACATTTTGACATCATTACAATACTTGAAATCAACTCAAGTCTCATACTAACAACATCTCCCTATAATTCAATGATTTCCAACCCCTGATCACTTAGATGAGTGGTCTTTTTATAGGTGAATGAAGGAAGTTATGCCATAAATGGTGATAATGAATGCCCTCCCAAACTTAGAATTTAGTTCCATGGAGGAAGGGATAAAGGGATTGATGTTCCTTAACTCCCTACCTCATCCAAATTCGAGCTCAAAGGAGTAGATAAACTTGGGAAACTTCTAGATGCATCCAATGGATAAGAATATTCCCAAACCCCAATGCAATTTCGCTCAAATTTGCCCAGTGTAGGCCAAAGAGGGCTCAAGTGCGCTGCATAACACCCTATCAGTGGATGGACTGCACTGTAGCGCACCGTAATGAAGGCATGCCTATGCTGATATTCTTAGAGATAGCTTTTGGATGATTTTAGTCATGGAACTTCTTGGGAAGCTAGGCATTCTGATGGTTGACTTCTTTAGGGCATGCAACAACTAAATTAGGGTTTGATGGGCCCTAATAGTATTGATCTGAATGTTGGGGTTCATGTTCCCAAATGGATCTGTAACAATTGGGCCGATATTCTAGATGGGGCTCCTACTCCAAACAGTGTGAGGTCTAATCAAGACTTCACATCGGGGAGACCCCTTAGTTGATGGATTTCCAGAACTATAAAAAATGGTGCTAGAAGGAGGGCCAGATGACAGGTTGTGCCCATTGAATCTTCTTTGAATATCCTATCCAAAATGGCTCTTCTCCAAATCATAATCCCAGAATGATTTTCTAAAGAGCTTAAGCTTACCATCCTTGCAGAAGTTTTCCATAACCTATCCCAATTTAAGTTTGATGGTGATGGTGAATTGACACTTCGTAAACATTTATTTCAAGTTGTACATTTTTTCCTTTCTAATGGAATACATTGCAAGGATGTTATGGATAGATTGCTCACCCTCACATTTGAAGGTCATTTTAAGAGATGGTATCATACATTATCCGCTGCTTTGATCCATTCATTCAACCAGCTTGCGAAGGAGCTTCATAAATCATTTCATATGTATGATTACTAGGATGTTCTTAAAATAATTAATCAACTAATAATGAATTCTAATGAATCAGTTGAGGATTTCTCTGATTGTTTCCCTCATATTTTCTATGAATTTCCTAAAAAAAATATAGATTGGGATTTTATTTAATAAAAAGTACAAGTGTTTGGTTGATATCTCTTTGCATGGTGAATCCAAACCACCTAATGTTTCTGCTTCCCAAATTCTTGTAAATCATAAGAGACTTATGATTTCAGAGGAGGAAAATATTATCTCTTTTTTTCCTTTTCCTCCTCCTTTTCTAGTCTTGATGTGGATGCCTCCTTGTGGTGATTGTGATGTTGGGAAATCTGAAAATCAAATTCCTAATCCCTCTTGTCATTCTTCTTCCACTTTTCACGATTCAGATTTAATGGAGGAAATTCCAGATTGGCTCATGAAGCCTACGGTGAAGATTAACTCTTCCATTCCACAAGATGATGTTACTCCATAATTCTAGTCTCGAATCTGGTTTATATTTCTAATATCCTCTATCATCTACAAGCCATGACTCTTTGTACCATGATCGAAGTAAGCAATCTTTTCCACCAACTAATTTTCCACACTCTCTTGATTTTGACGTTGTTGGTTCAAATTGTGATAAGATACAAGGAAAACACATTACATAGGTGGCAAAGAAGAAAGGTAAATATTCTTTCAATCCCTCCTCTATTTTCCAAAATCCTCTATGTGAATATCATGCACTTCCATTCGTAGATGATTTTCAATATGCCAATCTCGGTAGTGAATTAAATGTAATTAATTATTTTGATCAATTTGTAGCCCTAGGAAACAATCATTCCAATGATGATGACTCTATTTATGTATGCAATCACAAATTCTTAGGTGTATCAGTTGATCTTTTGGTTTTGTCATGGAGATTTTACTCTGGATCCAGAATTTGATTCGGTCAAAGAAGATGTGCTTATCGAAAAGTCCTCTTGATCTCACTATTCCTTGTGCTCTACCATCTATGATGCATCTACTTGTGATGAAGATACTCCATGTTATTCAAGTCCATCATCTAATGACTTAACCTCTAATTTGGCACAAGTTGGTGAGATTATCCATGACACAAATGAAAAAATCAAATCTTTCACTACTCTTCCCAACCCTCATTATCTCTTATCTTGCATGAAGACAACTCTTCAAATCAGTTTGCTCATGAAATTTCTTCGATTCATTCATCTTCAAATTTACGATAAGAAGAATCTTTCGACTTGAGTAATATGGTTGTTGAAGTTGAAAAATCCGGTGAAATCACTAACAAAGATGGCTGCCATCTAGTGAGAAATGGCTTTATTGAAACTAGTGGTAGAAATTATCCTCAAACCATGCATGATCTGGTTATATATTCAAAATGTGATTTTACAATCCTCAAAAGTTTCGGGACTTGCCAAGGAGTCAAGGCACTTCAACTTCCATTGATGGTTATGTCATGATCTAGTGGCTCTCGTAAGCCCCTCGAACTAAGTCATATATGTTTTTCCCGTACAATCCTTCTCTTTGCATGGTTTCACTCGATTAAAATTTCTTTTTGAAAAATGTTTGGTATTTCGGGTATGATCCTTAAAATTTTCAATATTTTACTTTTAACCAGATTCAAGAATTTGTTTCAGTTCATTCATATTCATGCAAAACTTTCGCATCAAACTTGGGTTTGGAATGTGTATCTCTCATAGAGTTATGGAATTGTGAAGTTGATCATTTTAAGGACTATCTTTGGCTGAAGGAATCATGCTTATCGAAGCCATTATTTAATATTCAACTCCTGGTTCTTCTTGTGAATGCTATATTGCAAATATTGCTGTTCATTGCACTTGAAATCCTCTTGAGTATTAATGAATGCACAAATTATTGAACGAATCAAGTTATTATTCATTCACCATGCCCTGACTGGTCTCATGTATTTGTTGTGATGGCATCCCTTTTAAATTATTTTGATGATTATGATGCTTGTACAGTTTGTCACCAGTTACAAGAAAATGGTTTTTCACATTTGGCTTGCAAGGAACTTGGTTTGATTTTTCAAAGCTTTCACAGAACTGTTCAAATTCATTTATCTTCATTAATTACAAATCGGGAATCTGATTCTTTAATCATCCCATCTGATCATTATTATGTCTTTGATGAATTTCATTCATTTTATCATTTTCCTATCAGCACATCCAATGATATTTGTTTTACATCCTTTGATCTTCATCGTTCAACATCTCACTATTCATATTTTTGTGGAATGGTTGAGGCTCTTCAGCCTTCGCTGATGATTATGCCAAGTCCTCACTGTCTCGATATGACTGTTGAATATGATCAAATCCATTTTCCCTCACAAGATTCTCATCATAATCCCATCCCTCTAATTGAAAATTCATCTTCAAAGATCTCGGTATTTTTGAGATGATTGTCATGAATTGTATGATCCAATCGTTGAATGGTTGGAACAATCTTACCTATCAAGCTCCATCGAAAATAACAAGTTGAAATATTTCCTCATGCTTGCTAAGAAGTTCGGTGCAGATGGAGACACATCTGCCAAAAGCTTCGAGGTTTGTTTGATTATGCTTTCTGTCGAAGAGGCAAGAATGTGAATTGGATGAAAGTAGTGGTTGTGACACATCTTTCTGCCCACACACAAGACATACAAATTTTTGTGCAAGTTATTCAATTTTTTTATCTTTTCTATTGCACATTACTTTATATTTGTTTTAATTGTTTGTATCTTTGTAGATGTAGGTTGGGAACAACTACGGTGGTTTCATTGGAAATTTCATTATACGTGACCCCGACCTTCTAGCTATTAGGTTAGGAGTAGGACTAGTTTCATCCTAGTTTTACCTCTCTTGCATTCATCTCGTGCTTATTCTCTTTAGTCTCTCTTGTGTTTTCTTACTTTTGTCTTGCATTATGCTTTGGTTTAGCTTCTTTTGCTTGTGCTTTGGTTTTTCTTTCTTGTTGTGTTGTGTCTTTCCATTTTGTTCCATTAATAAGACCTTGCATGAAGATTCTCTGTTAGCTCAGAAGGGAATGTGGAAAAATAGAAAGGACTTTGTAACACTACAACATTTTTCTAACTCTATTTGCTTCTACCTTGTCTAGGTTACATATTTTGGTCGATGATGTTCTGACATAAAATATGATCATTGCATTAAGAAAGAGTTGTGTCAAACCATGACCTCCATGTCTATTATGGAAACCTCATGCTTGCACTGGAGTTTTTATGTTTCAGTGTTTTCAAGATGATCCAATCAAGTAGAGAAGGACAAGGGGAAAATATAAACGATCAAACCAATATTAGATCTCTTATATATGCTTCTCTGAAGGGACAACCTCTCCTTCTCTCAATATGTCAGGATCCCTCTTCCACCCATAAATAAATAAGTGTCAATGCACATTCCTCTTTAAATAAATAAATAAAGGTGAAAGAAGAGAAATACTTCCTGCATAGAGAGGTGAAGAAAGAAACTCCCTTGGGAATTTTCTAGGCTCACTAATGGTGTAGCAATGTTTGTGTTCTTATAGTGACTTTGTCAGGGTATTGTCTAGGCCTGCTAGCAGTGAAGCAACACCAAAGATGAAAAACTATACTTCGAAATCTAAAGCTCGCAAACTTAATTACCCTATCCTGATTCAAAATATTATGTGATCATTGATATTTTGTTTGTGTTTAACAGAGCAAAGGAATGAAGGGCACTATGTTTATCCACGAGGTAAGTGGAGAAGCCATGGTAATCAGAGTGATGAATCAATACTTCATAAAGAACTAGGCCCTGAACAAAGAATTGACCAAGGTAGAGAAGATGGAGTTCTACTAGTGTGTCTCCAATTGTTGTCACTACAATAAACACCCTCCAAAATTTTGCATACACTCAAATTTTGGTGCCTACTGTGGATCTTGTGATTGGTCGTATCATATTCACTTCTTGTTCAATTGATGCTTTTAAGCTCCCTTCTTGGATCAGAAGCGTCGTAGTCACTTGCTCATACATGATCAATCCATAACAAGTTCATGAGCGCATCCTTTTACACAATCTTGGACAAGCATAGCACGTTCCATCAATATTGTTCCTATGCAATTTCCAATCCATTTTGACAGTCAGTGCACACTGACAATGACCATTTCTTACATTCTAGCTACGTTCATTCTTCCATTTCGACGAGTTTTGCAAACTGTCGCCTTTGCGCACCTTTGTTTTCACGTGTTTTGTTTTCATGTTTTCGATTTTCACTTTCAATTTCCTTCACTGTAATTAGTTTCACTTTTATGTTATCTTTTTTCTAGCATGTGTTACTTTGATTGTCATTCACATATCTCAAGATTCATTCGCACTTTAGAAAATGGCGTCTTTTCGCATGTTAGTTTTCGCACAATGTATGCATGCATGTTTTGATGGTTTCGATGGTTATATTTGTGTGAATGAGTTGGTATAAACATTTAAACATATTCACACTCATTCCTAAATTTTTAGGCACTGTAGCACAAGTGTCGTCATGGTTGTCACAAGTGTACCTTTAGTGTCGCACTTGTCGTAAAGTTGTCAAAGTTGTTGCATTGAGGGAAATATGTTGTTAACCTATTCCCGATGATCTATGTTGTTGTGTTGTCAAAGTGTATCAAGTGTGTGATCACAGTCAATTCATGTCATTTTTCATAAAAATTTCTTCAGTCCCACACTTAGCCAAATTTTGAAAAAATCTCGACAAACCTAGCCTCATTCAACCCTCCAAAACTATGCATTTCGCAACTTCAGTGTTTAAGCCTAGAAATGTGCATTTCATAACCTCATTTCTCAAGCCTAGAACTTCACATTTCACAACTTCAGTGCTCAAGCCTAGAATTGCGCTTTTGATAACTGCAGTGCTCAAGCCTGATTTTTCCTCTCATAATTGCGCAATTCATCCACCCAACCTGGCCTCAATTGCACACTTCGCAATCTCTAGCCTCAATATCATCCCTTGAGCTCATTATTTATGCAATTATGCAGTGGCCTGACCTCCCTTATCTCCCAAAACTATGTGATTTGTTCACTTAGTGTCCATCCCCTTAGCCTGCCTCTCTGGCTCCCAAAACTGTGCAGTTTTCTCCCTCAGTCCAGCCTGAACTATGCACTACGCAGTCTCAAGGCTCAAGTCTCAGCCTTGAGCTCTTGAGCTGCACAATTGCATAGTCACCTGGGCTCATATGTCCCACAGAACTTTGCAATAGGCTAATCCAATGCCCATCCCTTCAGCATATCATCCTAAGCTCACAGACTGCACAATTTTCATCCTCATCCTATCCTGAATTGTGCACTGTGTAGTCTCAAAGCTCAAGCTTCACCCCTAACTTCCTGAGATTCACAATTACACAGTTACTGAGCTTCGTTTCCAACCTGTCACCCGATTTCGGCTCAGACAATGGATCAATGTGCATCATATTAGACTAGGGTATTATCATAATGGTGTCATCTTATCATGAGTGAATTGCACATACATCAACTCTATCATGCTATGGAAATATGATGAAGAAGGAGAACATGCTAGAAGACACATATGGAGATATAGTGATAATATTATTAGTAGATGAGAAGATGGAGGAACATCAAACTCTAATGGAATATGAACATCAAGATCACATGGGAGACTCCTCATCTTCAATTCATAAGGAGGAGGAAGAATAAGAACGTGTACCATATGTTCAAGAAGACACAAATTAAGAAGCAGCAAGAAGGACATGTTGGCACTGTCACATCATCATGCAATCCATGTCATCAATGTGATGCCATGTACTATCACAAGTCATCATATGCCACATCATTATTGTGGATTATGTAATTACCTATTCAAAATGTATTGTAAAGTGGAAATACGAAGGGCACACATGGAATATGAAGAGTCATGTAGGTTAAAAAGTCATAGGAAGTCAAACATCCATGAGGGTAGTCAAAGAGTCACAAGGAGGGTGAAGCCTCACCCCTTGGTTATATATACACCCTCATTATATGAGCAAAGGACTTTTCACCTTGGCTCCTCCTGCAAGGCATTAGAGAGATAAGCTAGTTCTTTTGAGGAGAAATGAGTGGCTCCAATGCTCCACTACTAGAGCTAGTGGTGTTCATTGTATACATGTGTCTTGGAACTTTTACTTAATATCAGAAGCCCTATGGGCCAACACATTCTTCATGCATGGATTATGGATATTTGTAAGACTATTATGTGAATGTTTGTAATTCATGTTTTCTTTCATCTGTGCTAAAGTAGTTGAACTATTTCAATTATTTTGGTACTTATCAGATTGAGAATGTGTTCTAATTTCTAGTATCATTGTCACATCCTCATGGACTATTTTGCTAGATATTAGATAGATCTTCCTCATTATATTGGTTTCAATGATCGTTGCAGCTCTGTGGACTATTTGGCTTGATGTTGTACGGACCTTTCTTGTTCATGTTTCTCTCTACTAGGGTTGTGCTATTACCTCTCTCTTAGAGGCTCATATTTCTTCCCCTCCATAGTGAAATAACTTTGACACACATACGATCAAACACTCACCAGTCACAATCCCCCTTTCTTTTTTAAGGCACTACACATTCCACTCTCTTGTTGATAGTTAGAGCCAAGGAAAATCTATAAGAATACATGGAAACTAGGTGGATATACCAGATGGGGCTCCTACTCCAAAAGATGTGAGGTATAATCAGGACTTCACATCGGGGATACTCCTTGGTTGATGGATTTCCAACATTATCAAGAGAATGCCATACAATCTCACAATCTCCCTAATGAAGACCTGTACCACCTCACTAGCTGAATAAGTAGTCTTCACTGGAATGAAGTGAGCTACCTTTCTCAACCTATCGACCACAACCATGATATAAGCGTGTTTCCTCTTTGTCCTCGAAGACTTATAATTAAATCCATGGAAATGACCTCCCATTTCCATTATGGAGTCGGAATAGGCTGAAGCAACCCACCTGGATACTTACACTCTGATTTCACCTGTTGATAGTCCAAACATCTCGCCACAAACTCTGCCACTTCATTCTTCAGATTCGTCCAATCGTAAAACTTCTTCATTGTTGTCAGCATCTTTTAATATCATGGGTGACCTGAATATGGCTTGCATGAAACTTCCTCAAGATAAGATTCTTGAGCCCATTTTCATCGGACACATAAATCATGTCTATGAATCTCACCAAACCATTTTTCATGAGATGATAGTCCACATCCCGATCACATGTACCTTGATGTAACCTATTACTAAGCTCTGTGTACCTGTCATCCTGTTGTCCTACCTATAAGATTTGATCTTAAAAATCCGCCCAATACGAGATCACCGCTGCAACATGGTTCATTTGCACTCTCCTGCTGAGAGCATCTGCAACCATGTTCTATTTACCCTTAATGTTTATGATCTCGAAGTAAAACTCACTAATCATGGCCAACCACCTAGCTTGCCTGACATTTAGGTTTGGCTGGTCGAACAAATATATCAACCCACGGTGATTGCTCATCAATAAAAACCTCCTACCAAGGAGACAATGCCTCCACATCTTCAAGGCATGAGTAATATATACCAACTCAAGATCATGAGTTACATAGTTCTGCTCGTGCTCATTCAGAATCTTGGACTCATAACATACCACATGTCCCTCATGCATAAGGACTCCACCAAGTCCTTTCTTCCAGGAATCTGTACACACCACGAACTCTATCCAGATATGTAATATATAGAACTAGAGAATTTGTCAACAATTGCTCAAGACTGGCTTCACATTCCTCTGTACATTCAAATTTATTACCTTTTCTTTGCACTTAGGTAATAGGATTTGCAGTGCGTGAAAAGTTCCTGATGAACCTCCTGTAGTAACTTGCTGAACCCATAAACGATTTGACCTCATCCACATTCTTAGGAGCTACCCACTCCATGATAGCCCTTATCTTCTTTGGACCCATTGTTATGCATTCCTTGGAAACAACATGTCCCACGTAATGTACCTTCGTCAGAAAGAAGTTTCACTTGCTAATCTTGGAATACAATTGATGCTCTCTTAGCAATATCAATACTATTGCTAAGTGTTTGGAATGTTCTCCTCATTCTTAGAATATATAAATATATCATCAATGAATACAATCACAAACTTGTTCAAACAAGGACGCATTACAATATTCATCAAGCACATAAAAGTAGTTGGGGCATTATTCAAACCAAAAGGAGTCACAACAAACTCATAATGTCCATACCTAGTCCTGAAAGAAGTCTTGTAGATGTCCTCTTATTTGATTTGTACCTGATGATATCATGATCTCAGATCAATCTTTGAGAACATTGCTACTCCCTTCAACTGATCAAACAAGTCATCAATCCATGGCAATGGGCACCTGTTCCTAATCGTCACCTGGGTTAGATGCCTGTAGTCAATGCACAATCTAAGAGTACCATTCTTCTTCTTCACGAACAACATTGGTGCACCTCAAGGTGATACACTTGACTTAATATATCCCTTTTCAAGCATTTCATTCAACTACAACTTCAATTCCACCAAATCTGGATTTCTCATCCTATAAGATGTCTTTGATGTTGGTGTTGCTCTTGATACTAACTCAATAGAAAATTTCACTTCCATGTGGGGAGGAAACTCTAGAATCTATGTTGGAAACACATCCTGAAACTGCTGTAATACAGGGTACCTATTCAAGATTTTTGCATCCTCAACATCCTTACCCTTGTCACTAGAAATATGAATAGAAAACATTACACACCCTTTCCCTCAACTGTGATTAGCATGCATAGTTGTGACCATCCTAATTGATGTACGCTTCCTCTTTCCTTGCAATATTCATTTTTCCCCATTATCATATAGGAACTTAATGGCCTTTTCATAATAATCTACTTTGGTAATGTGAAGGTACAACCAATCCATACCCAAAAGAATACTATATGATCCCAAAGGTAGTACATATGTGTTGTTTTAGGCATACCATTCAACTCAAATGCATAAGGTCTTACCTAATGATGAAATCTCTTCTTAGTATGTGTAGCCAACTGCACCTACCAAGTCTCTGCATGCACTTATTTTCTCAAGCCACACTTATCCAATAGGTCGATATTAAAATAACTATAATTAGAACTAGGATCAATCAAAATAGTAACGAATTGACCATAGAGCTTACCTTTCATCTCAATAATGGATGCTTGGTGATTTTCTTGTTTGTTTTCCATACTTTTATAAGTTCGAGTACTGCTATGACCAACATCCCCAACTATCTGTGCCCTCTGAGCATTATATATTTGAGCCATGCCACCCTGGTCGAATGGAAAATCCCATACCATCACATTTTTTCTACCAATCTCTAGGCTGTGACCCATGTCCCTTCTCAATTGCACTGAAATTCTTGTAAGGAGAAGCATTTTATTTCTCACCTACATCTTGAGGTCTTCCCTGCTTTGGTGGCCAATTCCCTTTAACATTCTCATTCCCCTTCAATTCAAGCTTAGGCTCAACCTTGCGCTTTGACTACTCATAACAATTCTTCAAATTCAATATGCCGTCTTCAAATTATCTAGGCTCATCAAACTCAATCCGGTCTCTATATGCCACTGGAAACCCTTTGATGAATCTTTGAATCTTAGCCTTCTCATCCTTGAGGTAAGGCACATACCTCAATAACTCTAGGAACCTATTAGTATACTCATAATCTATCATAGAACCCATCTACAACTCATAAAATTTCTTAAATCTATCATCATAATATCTTTTAGATAGGTACTTCTTCTTAAAGAGTCCCTTGAACTCATCCCAAATCAACTCTTCTTCTCGAATACCCTTGAAATTATTCACATATTCCCACCAAATATATTCTTTCCCTTTGATATTGAATGTGGCTATTTTGGATTTCATGTTCTCTGAATAGTTATTAAATATGAAGAATTTATTCATCCCAAGCAACAATGCCTATGCATCTTCTAACTTCTTCATCTCTCCATCGAATTTAAGAGGCTTGAATTTCTTGAACTCATCAGGAAATTACTCTCTCCTATAAGGATGATGACGGTGCTAATGTCTCCTAGATGAGGAACTAGAATGATGCCCATACATACTAGTCCTCCTATTAGGTGTATCTAGTGATTTATCACCTCTGAATGTATCCCCTCTATCCAACCCGTATCCAGACCGAGACTTGCTACCATATGGTCCATCAGTTTTATCTTCCATATCGTAACTGGTCCTCAACTATCCATGTCTTTGTAAATATGAAAAGCCCTAAAGAATCACTGCATTGACTTTTTCCTGCCTTTCTTGAGCCCTTCCAAGTCTTTCATGAGCCTTAACCAACTTGGCATTGTCTACTTTGCAACTTCTGATCTCTGCCCTCAAACTCCTCAATGTATCTACTATACCAGGATAATAATCATCTCCTTGTTGCCCAACTGATCTATAGGGAGAGTCATTGGAACTGTAGTCTACCATTTTTCTCGTCATCTCTTATTCTATTCTTCCTACAAGTAGGCCATGCCAGATAAACCAAATAGATACAAAAATCAAAACCATACCTCATGCATTCAAGGGAGGCTTATCTCATCTGCAACATCAGTCAATATTAGCATGATACATATATAATCATAAGAATATCAATATAAAAAATCATGCATGACCATACCAACTGTATACCATGACCCCATGCATGACAACCATAAACTTGAGAACATCAGATTTTACCCAAAGAGAGCGTAAACGCTCTAATACCAACCTATAACTGCCTACTCCCACATTCACCCACTTTCACCGATTTTCTTGGGGGAAACATGAGATGAGGGTAACTATGATAAGAGTCAACCTCCTATATGACCTAAAGGAAATGGAGTCTACAAATTAAGACCTTATTGAATTCCCTCGAGTGTTATAGGACCTCCAAGAGATACCCAACTCCTCTAGGTGTCCAACCCTTGAGTTAACTCTCTTTTCACTAACTTAAAGCCCCAGTTGCTCCCTTGACAAGGCCTCCAAGCAACTATAAGCCTCCAATCGCTCTGATAGGCCTACTTCCCAGCGACTGTGGACTTTTCTAGTTAGTTATATGCCAATGACCCCAAATTCTGAGCAAATTTTTTAGGGCTAGGACTCAAGCCTTTTCCCAAAACTTAGTGAAACTTCCAAAAATGTTAAAAAAACATAGAAAAAAAGCTTCTAATCCAAAAACTTGAACAAGGAATTGACTTGACCCCTCCCAACCAGGACAAGTGTTCTGTCAAACACATGGTCAACATGTAATCTACTAGTCATGAATGCATATGTGAACATAGGGATATGAAACTTATCTGAGGTTTATCAAGAAGGAACAATTCCTTCTCATAATAGTTGTCATAACCATTCTTATAACTAACATATAATCAGATAGATAACAATGATATAACAACCATTAAATCCACATAATAACAAGTATAATTACTCATCAAATCAAGAGGAACTTAGCCCTTATTAACCATGTGAAAAAGCTAACCAAGTCAGGGACTTGCATGTACCACCCAACCATAGATTGGATGAGCGAAATCTTTCTTTCATCCAGTCACCCCCTTGCTGTATTCTAAACATGAATGTGGGATCTCATGGGATAAACCAATCCATAAACAACCAAGGGAATCCAAAGGTTAAACCACCTCCACCCTCACCATACCGTGATCTCACCTAAACTAGTCCCAAGTTCACAAAACCAAACTGAACTTGGATTCCTTAGAGTTCCTTCACCATCCATTGAGGAATTTTCCTGTCTCCACCCACCTATTTAGGGCTTCCTGAAGAAAACCATCTCCACCACCAACCCTTGGTATTTTCCTGAGACCACATAACTCGGAACCAAAAATTTCTGTCAATCCAAAGATCAACCAACAAATAATCCCATCACACCATGGCTATTCAGAAATGGTAAGGCAAGGCTAAAAATACTATCAAAACCTTGCAAAACCCATGCCAATGATAGTAAAGAAATCAAATACACACATGCATATACCATACATGCCAAAACCAGCTATGAAATCATACTTGCAACCTATTACCTGCAAGTATTCCTATTGGTGCTGCTTGATCCAACCTTTCGTTATTTGATCCTTGATTTCTTTGTCCTTCCTTTGATTTCTTTCTTTCCTTCTCCTCTTAGTACTCTTCTCCTCTGTGAAACTAATTCCAAAACCAAACTAACAAAAGGCCCCATAATTATGCTCTGATGTATTTTGTTTTCTTGATGGCTCTAATTTCTTCATTTTACTTAATTTTCCTTCAATTTCCTTCTCACATGCAACCTGTGACCTTTCACCTCCCTTTTCTTCTATTTTCCTTTATTTTCATAAATAAAATACCAATAATTCCTTTTTTCCTTTTCAAAGCCTTTGCCAATGCCTTTTCCAATTTTCTTTATCCATAATAGACAACAAGTGATGCCCACAAGGATGTTATGCCCAACATTTACCTTGGAATATGTGTCCCATGACCTTGGTCTTATTTTTCATTTATTAACTTTATTACATGAACTTTTTAACTCAGATCGGTTACACAAACCTAACCAATAATAGTTTATTAGGCTATGTTATCACCGAGCCATTGGGAGGAAAATGTGTTCCATTCTATGGGAGTGCATTTTGTTCCATAGATTAGTAGAGAAGCTAAGAGTGGCTAGGGAGAGATAAAACAAATAGGATTTGTTCATTGTAGTAGCCCATGGGTTGTACATCTCACTTCTTTTTACTTGCATCCATTTCCATTCAAATAAAAAGAGAAAAAACAACCCCTCCTTCCAACTAGGTCTTCTCCCAAAAGGGTTTCCTATGTCATATATTGTGGTATTGTTGATTGTGAGTGGTTGATCTATTTTTAATCTATTTTCTACATAATTGTAATTTACATGTAGATGCAGTGAACAATAATTAGCAGGTCCAGATATATAAGGGGAAATAAACCATCATAGTGTAGATTTCAAATTTGTTAATATATTTTACTAGATCTATTATGACAAATTGTCTAGTGGAATATCCATGGTATATTACCAATCAATATGGTTCACTAGAGATTGTGAGTTTGGATATTCCATAGTTTGCATTTTTATTTCTATGTTTCGAGTCTAAAACAAGACTCATCCTCATGACCTTAACCCTCATTTTCTCGAGATTACAAACCTCTTTCTAGGTTTCCCCTCCATATAGGGTAACAATAATGGATTGGAGATTTTTGTGGTGTGGTTTTTGAGATTGTGAGTTTGGATATTCCACAGTCTGCATTTTATGTCTATGTTTCGAGTCTAGAACAAGACTCATCCTCAGAACCTTAACCCTCATTTTCTCAAAATCATAGACCTCTTTCCAGGTTTCCCCTCCATACAGGATAAAAATAATGGATTGGAAATTTCTGTGGTGTGGTTTTTGAGATTGTGAGTTCAGATATTCCACAGTCTGCATTTTTATGTCTATGTTTCGAGTCTAGAACAAGACTCATCCTTAGGACCTTAACCCTCATTTTCTTGAGGTCACGGACCTCTTTCCAAGTTTCCCCTTTGTACAAGGTAACAATAATGGATTGGAGAATTTTGTGGTGTGGTTTTTGAGATTGTAAGTTCAGATATTCCACAGTATACATTTTTATGTCTATGTTTTGAGTCTAGAACAAGACTCATCCTCAGGACCTTAAATCTCATTTTCTCGAGATCACAGACCTCTTTCTAGGTTTCCCATCCGTAAAGGGTAACAATAATGGATTGGAGATTTTTTTGGTGTGGTTTTTGAGATTGTGAGTTTAGATATTCCATAGTCTTCATTTTATGTCTATGTTTCGACTCTAGAACTAGACTCATCCTCGGGACCTTAACCCTCATTTTCTTGAGATCACAGACCTCTTTCCATTTTTCCCCTCCGCAAAGGGTAACAATAATGAATTGGATATTTTTGTGGTGTGGTTTTTGAGATTGTGAGTTTGGATATTCCACAGTTTGCATTTTTATGTCTACCTTTCAACTCTGGAAAAAGACTCATCCTCGGGACCTTAACCCTCATTTTCTCGAGATCACGAAACTCTTTCTAGGTATCCCCCTTTTACAGGGTAACAATAATGGATTGGAGATTTCTATGGTGTGGTTTTTGAGATTGTGAGTTCAGATATTCCACAGTTTGAATTTTTATGTCTATGTTTCGAGTCGAGAACAAGACTTATCCTCAGGACCTTAACCTCCATTTTCTTGAGGTCACGGCCTCTTTCCAGGTTTCCCCTCCATACAGGGTAACAATAATGGATTGGACATTTCTATGGTGTGGTGTTTGAGATTATGAGTTCAGATATTCCACAGTCTACATTTTTATGTCTACGTTTTGGGTCTAGAACAAGACTCATCCTCAGGACCTTAACCCTCATTTTCTCGAGATCACGGACCTCTTTCCAAGTTTCCTCTCCGTATAGGGTAACAATAATGGATTGGAGATTTCTTTGGTGTGGTTTTTGAGATTGTGAGTTCAGATATTCCACAGTCTGCATTTTTATGTCTACATTTTGAGTCAAGAACAAGACTCATCCTTGGGACATTAACTCTCATTTTCTCGAGATAATGGACCTCTTTCTAGGTTTTCCTTCCGTACAGGGTTACAATAATGGATTGGAGATTTCTGTGGTGTGGTTTTTTAGATTGTGAGTTCGGATATTCCATAGTCTACATTTTTATGTCTATGTTTCAAGTCTAGAACAAGACTCATCCTAAGGACCTTAATCCTCATTTTCTCGAGATCACGGACCTCTTTCCAGGTTTTCCCTCTGTACAGGGTAACAATAATGGATTGGAGATCTCCGTGGTGTGGTTTTTGAGATTGTGAGTTCGAATATTCCATAGTCTGCATTTTTATGTCTACGTTTTGATTATAAAACAAGACTCATCCTTAGAACCTTAACCCTCATTTTCTCGAGATCACAGACCTCTTTCCAGGTTTCCCCTCCATATATGGTAACAATAATGGATTGGATATTTTTGTGGTGTGGTTTTTGAGATTGTGAGTTCAAATATTCCACAGTCTGCATTTTTATGTCTACGTTTTGAGTCTAGAACAAGACTCATCCTCAGAACCTTAACCCTCATTTTCTCGAGATCACAGACCTCTTTCCAGGTTTCCCCTTTGTACAAGGTAACAATAATGGATTGCATATTTTTGTAGTGTGGTTTTTGAGATTGTGAGTTCGGATATTTCACGGTCTGCATTTTCATGTCTACATTTCAAGTCTAGAACAAGACTCATCCTCAGAACCTTAACCCTCATTTTCTTGACATTATGGACCTCTTTCTAGGTTTCCCCTTCGTACAAGGTAACAATAATGGATTGGAGATTTTTGTGGTGTGGTTTTTGAGTTTGTGAGTTCCGATATTCCACAGTTTGCATTTTTATGTGTACGTTTCGAGTCTAGAACAAGACTCATCCTCAGGACCTTAGCCCTCATTTTGTTGAGATCACGGACCTCCTTCTAGGTTTCCCACTTGTACAGGGTAACAATAATGGATTGGATATTTTTGTGGTGTAGCTTTTGAGATTGTGAGTTCGGATATTCCACAGTCTTCATTTTTATGTCTATGTTTCGAGTCTAGAACAAGAATCATCCTCAGGACCTTAACTCTCATTTTCTCGAGATCACAGACCTCTTTCTAGGTTTCCCCTCTGTAAAGGGTAACAATAATGGATTGGATATTTCTGTGGTGTGGTTTTTGAGATAGTGAGTTCGGATATTCCATAGTCTGCATTTTTATGTCTACCTTTTGAGTCTAGAAAAAGGCTCATCCTCAGGAACTTAACCCTCATTTTCTTAAGATGATAGACCTATTTCGAGGTATCCCCTCCATTCATGGTAACAATAATGGATTGGAGATTTCTGTGGTCTGTTTTTTGAGATTGTGAGTTTAGATATTCCACAGTTTGCATTTTAATGTCTATGTTTCGAGTTTAGAACAAGACTCATTTTTAGGACCTTAACTCTCATTTTCTCGAGATCACGGACCTCTTTCTAGGTATCCCCTCTGTACATGGTAATAATAATGGATTGGAGATTTTTGTGGTGTGGTTTTTGAGATTGTGAGTTCAGATATTCCACAGTCTACATTTTTATGTCTATGTTTTGAGTCGAGAGCAAGATTCATCCTTACGACCTTAACCCTCATTTTATCCATATCACGAACCTCTTTCCAGGTTTCCCCTCTGTAGAGGGTAACAATAATGGATTGGACATTTCTATGTTGTGGTTTTTGGGATTGTGAGTTCGGATATTCTAGAGTCTGCATTTTTATGTCTATGTTTCTAGTCTAGAACAAGACTCATCCTCAAGACATTAACCCTCATTTTCGTTAGATCACGGACCTCCTTCCAGGTTTCACCTCCGTATAGGGTATCAATAATGAATTGGATATTTCTATGGTGTGGTTTTTGAGATTGTGAGTTCAGATATTCCATAGTCTACATTTTTATGTCTATTTTTTGAGTCTAGAACAAGAATCATCCTCGGGACCTTAACCCTCATTTTGTCGAGAGCACAAACCTCTTTCTATGTTTCTCCTCCATAGAAGGTAACAATTATGGATTGGATATTTTTATAATGTGGTTTTTGAGATTATGAGTTCAGATATTCCACAGTCTACATTTTTATGTCTATGTTTCGAGTCTAGAACAAGACTCATCCTCAGGACCTTAATCCTCATTTTCTCGAGATCATGGACCTCTTTCCAAGTTTCCCCTCCGTACATGGTAACAATAATGGATTGGAGATTTCTGTGGTGTGGTTTCTGAGATTGTGAGTTCAGATATTCCACATTCTACATTTTTATGTCTATGTTTCGAGTCTAGAACAAGACTCATCCTTAGGACCTGAACCCTCATTTTCTCAAGATCACGGACCTGTTTATAGGTTTCCCCTCCAAACATGGTAACAATAATGGATTGGAGATTTCTGTGGTGTGGTTTTTGAGATTGTGAGTTTAGATATTCCATAGTCTGCATTTTTATGTCTATGTTTTGAGTCTAGAACAATACTCATCCTCAAGATCTTAACCCTCATTTTCTTGATATCACGGACCTCTTTCTAGGTTTCCACTCCGTACATGGTAAAAATAATGGATTGGAGATTTTTGTGGTGTGGTTTTTGAGATTGTGAGTTCAGATATTCCACAGTCTACATTTTTATGTCGACATTTCGAGTCTAGAAAGAGACTCATCCTAAAGACCTTAACCCTCATTTTCTCTATATCACGGACCTCTTTCCAGGTTTCCCCTCCGTACAAGGTAACAATAATGGATTGGAGATTTATGTGGTGTGGTGTTTTAGATTGTGAGTTTGGATATTCCACAGTCTGCATTTTTATGTCTACATTTCGGGTCTATAACAATACTCATCCTTAAGACCTTAACTCTCATTTTCTCCAGATCACGGACCTCTTTCCAGGTTTCCACTTTGTACAGGGTGTTATGAAACCATCTCACAAAAAGATAGAAAAGATAGATTAATGCCTTAGGAATAAGCCTCTTTGAGGGGGCAACCTCCTTTACATTACACAAATGAACAATTCTTGGATGATACAAATGACAAGACCTCCTTTCTATATATAGGAGTCTAAGGGGTCATAATATAATCAGAGCCAACATAACAATAATAATGTAAGGGCACAATAATAAAAATATGGGGACTACATGGACACAACAATATAATAAGGGAATTGTACTAATAACAATAAGGGGTCACACTAGTAGTATAGGGACCTAACATGCCCCTCTCCTTCAAAAAGTGTTGTCCTCAACGCTTGAGTAGTTCTTGATGCTTTTGTATAAATTCTTGTCCTCCCATGTGGAATCTTCAACGGGTAAGTTCTTCCACTTGATGAGATACTCTGAAATTGATATGTTTCATAGCTTTCAATTTCTCGGTTCTGTGACTGCTTCAGGTTCCAATATGATTTTTCCTTCCTTTTCAAGTTCTCACAATACTGTTTGAACTGGGATCTTTTGCAACTTTTGAATGAGTTCCCACTCCTTTGGGTATATGGATATATGTAAGGTTTGATGTTTGGAGGAACACTTCATGGAATCAAATGAATAGCATGATCATGATTACGAATAGGTGGGAGGCCTTTGGGAGTCTCAAATACCTTGTAATGATTGTCCAAAACGTTTTGGAGATCTGGAGAAATACATGATTTCGATGTGGGATCCTCTACTGAACATAATTATGCAATTACACCCTGTTGTTATTTATTTAGAAGCTTTGTCATGCTGTTAAAGTTGATTATCTTTCCAGGTTTTCCATTGATACCCCTTAATTCAACATCCTTTCCTTCCCAAAAAAATTTCAAGAAAAGTTCTTGAAAATTAAAAGCTATCGTACCCAAAGATTGTAGCCATTGGACTCCTAGTAAAACATCAGCACCACCCACTGGAATGGAAAGCATTGGGCTATTCAATACGTATTCTCCCGTGGATAGCTTGATATTATGGCACTTTCTAGAGCAATTTATGGTTCCTCCACTTGCAACCATCACTTGACACTCCGATGCTGGATATAGGAAGTAATTCAATTCCTTGGCTATCTTACAATCAATAAAATTATGGGTACTGCCCGAATCAATCAACACTCTTACCTTTTTCTTCTTGATATGTCCTTCTATCTTGACAATTTGAGGAGTGGTAATTTCTTCCAATGCATTACAAGATATGGTCAGATTGATTTCTTGAGACTTGATGTGATCTTTCAATTCTTGAACATTTTTCTTCTTGATATGTCCTTCTATATTGATAGTTTAAGGAGTGGTAATTTCATCCAATGCATTACAAGATATGGTCGGATTCATTTCTTCTTTCTTGATGTGATCTTTCACTTCTTGAACCTTTTTCTTCTTGATATGTCCTTCTATCTTGAGAGTTTTAGGAGTGGTAATTATTTCTAATGCTTTACAAGAAATGGTCGGATTCATTTCTTCTTTCTCTAGGGTTGGTTCATGGTGTATATACTCTTCTTTTGACGTTTCTTGATCCTTTTCTTCCTCCTCTCCACAATCAATGTAAAATAATTTCTTCTCAGCACACTTATGACCTTTAATGTATTTGTTATCACAATTGTAACAAAACCCTTTTTCTTTTGTTTCTTCCAATTGTTGTGGTGTAACCCTTGTAGGTTGTGGAAGGCTAGGAGAAACAATACTTCCATCTTTATAGTTGTGAGGGGTAGACTTCCTTGCTGCCATAATTTTTCTTTCCACTTTGTAACAAAGCCCTTTTTCTCTTTTTTCTTCCAATTGTTGTGGTGTTTCTCTTTATATCCTCATAATGTGCTATCATTTCCTCTGTGAAAATTGACCACGTGACAAGTTGTTTACGAGAAAAAAGCCCTTTATACCATAAAAATTGATCCGGTTCTAAATATGAAGATGCAATACATACCTTTTGTAACACTGGTACACCATCTAGATCAAAATATTGCTCCATCTGTAGTATCCAATTTACTAGATCCTTCCATCAAACTTCGTCATATAGCCTTTTCTTGATTTCATGAGCTCGATATTGAAATGAATGTAACTCTATACTTTCAGATCTCGAAGTTCTGAAATTGTCTCATACAATAGCCCTCTAAGTCCTCTTTCTAAACCCGCAAGTCTAATCAGAATTTGATTCTCCAAGAAAGAGTTATGCCCAATCTCCTAAGATGACCCGATTATATAATGTTTCATTAGAGTGAACTTGTACGATATGCCACATGTCTATGTTTCGACCTTCAGATCTAAAAACTATGCATATAAAGCTACCATCTATCCTCTTTCTATAACTTCTGACGAAATTTCAATTTGTTGCTAAGAGAGAAAGTTATGACGATTTTCGCAAGGTCACCTATTTAGGATGTAATTCAGGAGTCTGCAAAAACCCTAACTTCCTCAGATCATATATGTGAAAATATAGCGAGAAAAGATTTGAAATTCAGACCCGAGATTCAAAACGATTTCTTCTCAAATGGGTTTTTTCTTTATCTTCTGAAACTTCGTATCGAAAAGGTTATAGCAAAAATACCACAATGACCTTTTTTAGATGAAATTATAGAGCTTGCAAAAACCCTAACTTCCTCATATCATATATCCGAAAATATAGCGAGACAAGATCTGAAATTTGGACACACGGTTCAATAATATTTCTTCTCAAATTGGTTTTTTTTTAGCTTTTGAAACGTCGTAGAACAAACTTTATAGCGAAAATACCACGATGACTTGTTTGAAGCAGTGAAACCCTAGAATCCAAAGCTCTGATACAATAATCATATAAGGGCACAATAATAATATAATATAATCAGAGCCGACATAACAATAATAATGTAAGGGCATAATAATAACAATAGTATGCTTATATGGGGCACAATAATAACAATATGGGGAATACATGGGCACAACACTATAATAAGGGGGTTGTACTAATAACAATAAGGGGTTACACTAGTAGTATAGGGACCTAACATGGGGTAACAATAATGGATTGGAGATCTCTGTGGTATGGTTTTTGAGATTTTGAGTTTGGATATTCTGCAGTCTGCATTTTTATGTCTACGTTTTGAGTATATAACAAGGTTCATCCTCATGACCTTAACTCTCATTTTCTCGAGATCACAGACCTCTTTCCAAGTTTCCCCTCCATATAGGGTAACAATAATGGATTGGAGATTTCTGTGGTGTGGCTTTCGAGATTGTGAGTTCGGATATTCCGCAGTCTACATTTTGATGTCTACGTTTCAAGTCTAGAAAAAGACTCATCCCTAGGACCGTAACCCTAATTGTCTCGAGATCACAGACCTCTTTCCAGGTTTCCCCTCTGTATAGTAACAATAATGGATTGGAGATTTTTGTGGTGTGGTTTTTGAAATTGTGAGTTGGATATTCCACTATCTGCATTTTTATGTCTACATTTCAAGTCTAGAAAAAGACTCATCCTCAGGACCTTAACCCTCATTTTCTTGAGATCATGGACCTTTTTCTAGGTTTCCCCTCTGTTGTCTCCAAAGGAAATCATTTGTGAATGATGTGTGCTTGGTAAGAATCATATAGAAATTTTTAAGAAGGGAAAATCATGGCATGTGTGACAAAGTAGCTATCAATGATTCATAATAACTTGTGTAGTTTAATGGAAAGTTGTCTCTATTAATTACAACATATGTTTTTCCTTTCATTGATTATTTTTGTAAACATACAAGTTTACTTCCTGTTAAAAAGTTTAAGGCGTTCAAATTTAATGTCAACAATCAACTTAATAATATGTAGAAACTTGTAGGACATATATAATGGTTAAATTACACCATTGATGAACTTTACAGCAAATTGAACATTACATGTCAACACACTATCCAGTATACCCTCCAACAAAATAGTGTATCATAGACGTAGATGTTCATACATAGATGTGTGGGCGCGCACGCACACGTGTGCACGCACACATTTTGAATCATATTCCTATTGGGACCATGAGAAATATAACTTCTTAAGACCCTTGGAGTGGTATAAATCCAACTATTGCTCATTTTAGGGTTTTTGGTGGTGATATTTTAGTTTAAATTCCATATGATGAAAGGATGAAACTAGAAACCAAGGGTAAAAAATATATGCATTGGATATAATGAAACATTCATATATTAATAACATACTTCGTTTATATGATCCATCTATTAATAATATCATCATTATAAGTGTTTTTTTTTTAATATAAGTTTCCCTTTTCGAGATTGCCATTGTTCAACGCCTTTATTTTTATGTCGATAAGCGTCTCTCACTACGGGATTGGGGTGGGAAAACCCTGTTCACCTGAGCCAATCAGAGACCTTCATTTTTCGTCGTCCTCAGCCTAATTATAATTTTCCATATGGAACTGTCATGTGGACTATTGACTTCCGTGGACTGTCAACATGAAAGCTCTCAAAATTGTCGTCATTGACATCTACAAATAAGTTGTACAAATTTGTCAAAGTGCTTACCACGTCTTCACCTTCTAGATGAGAAGCATGAGCAGTGGATAGGGAAATTATAGGGCTCACGCAAGAATGAACATGGTCGGATGAAGACTTTGTTGAAGATTGCCCTGAGTTATCATTGACCTCCTTCATCATTGCGAAAGTTCTCAAAACTGTTGTCATCGTCATCTATAGCTAAGCTGTACAACTTTTTGAAAGTTCTTACCATGTCTTCACCTACCGCATGAGAGGCATGAGCAGTGGATTGGGAAATTATATGGCTTGCACGAGAATGAACATTGCAGGATGATGAATTTGTTGGAGATTTCTCTAAGTTATCATTGACCTCCATCATTGCACCAATGTAGATGATGTCCAAATGAACTAAAGGTGCATGGTCAATTCCCCTTGTCATTTGCATAGTCTGCATCCAAGACTTCGTGACAACGTGACTTCCCATTTTTATGAAGAGACTGAATGTTGGAAACATGGATGCTACCCACTCGGGTGAAGCTAAGGTTCTGGATGGACTGTTTCTTTCAGATCCTCATACTAACTCAATGTACTTGCTCCATGCCTATTTATAGCCCATGGCCCTTGCTCCAATCTTGGTACTTACTCCAAGCCCATTTATAGTGTTGTTAAATTTTGTGCTTGAACTAGGTCATCCATTTTTCTTATGGTCATTCCCTGTATTTAAAATGACCACCCATTCCTACGCAGTCTCCTACCCATGCTCATCATGCTCATCACCTCAGTTCATTTATTTCTAGGCTCCCAGCCTATCTATTCCTGTATTAAATTGCAATGAACATGCATGGAAGCATGTTCTTTATTCAGTTTCATCATTCAACTTGCCCTGCAATGTGGTTTTCATGTGCAAATATATACTGAATAGAGGTGGGGTGCATTATTACCTATTATTGTTTAAGGAAAATTGTCAAAGTTGAAGAACAACCAACTTCATCGAACCTTAAAGACTCGAAATATTTTATTTCGAAATCAATAGGTAACTTGTATGTGCCTGTGCCAAAATATTTTTTCAATCTTGTCTTTCTTTGTGTCTCTGCAAAAAATTGTTTTCAATCTTATATTTAGATACATGTATGTAAATTTTTTCCAAGAGAATAGAAAATGTTTAATTGTTCTCAAGAGAATGGAAAGAATCATTTATGATAGTTGAACAACAGTTTGAGTGCCCAAGTGACTGGAGATCATACACAAGAAATTCTCTCCATTTCCATCCATTTCCTTTTCGTTTCCGTAACATAATAGGAAACTCTTCTGTAGCCACACACACATTTATATGGCCATCATCTCAGCCATTCTTGGGCAACAGGTTTTTGAACAACCTTTGTGTTTAACTAGCTCTCCTCGGTTTCCTTCTTTGTCAATCCAGTCTAGTGTGTTCTTTCCTAACAAATATTTTCTTATGAAAATGCACATTTTCTGAAGGTTTTTGGATCGACTGGAACAAATCAACCTAGTGCCTGCCCCCAATCTGGTGCCTTCATATGGGTTCTAACAGGGCCTCAGTTTTAGTATTCCATTAAGGGGACCTTATCTTGTTTCTTCTTATTTTTGGGAAACCCACCCTTGGTTGAATATAGGGAAGAAAGAGGGACCTGTCTTCAGAAACTTCTTATCAATATGCTTATGAACCCACCAAAACTTTAGGAGGAGATTAATGAACACCAGGCTTTTATGTAGGGTTTGGATCCTCAAGGTTGTATGTTTGATTTTAACCAAAGGTTTTTGGATCAACTAGAATGAACCAACCTGGTGACAGCCCCCAGTCCAGTGCCTTCATATGGGTTCTAACAGGGCCTCAGTTTTATGATTGCATTAAGGGGACCCTATTGACGTAGGTAACCCTACTTTTACCCACATTATGCATATTGAAATGAATAAACCATTTTTCCCCAGGAATTTATATGACCTACCGGGTAAAATCTTCATTAGATAATGGTTAAGGTCCCTTTTATTCATTCTCGGAGGAATGATTTATCAGCCTCTGTGGAAGAAGTTCCAAAACTAACTACAGTTCATGCCCTTCATCAATCCTTTCATCATCGGGATTTAATGACTCTTATAATCCTTTCATTAGCCTTAATGCTTGCACACATAACTAAACCCCATAAAACCTTTATGCTTTGGCTATTCACGAATTTAAACCACAAATCTATCTATCATGACTCTCATACAATAGAAATATTCACAAAAACATGCATAACCATACCTTTTCCACTTATTCCTTGTCTCTGCACATTTCTCAAGGCTTCCTTTATCGCAATCGCAGTCTCACTATCATACCTCCTAAGACTCCTTTCACATCCGATATGCGATAACTACCACTAGAATTTAAATATAATAAAACTATGTCCATACCTTTCTAGGTCTTCTATTACATCGCACGTCGCATTACTTCTCAGCCCGCTCAACATCACATGTCGCACTGTCGCATATAGTACTTGTTAAGGGCATGGTACTCCTACTGTTATAGACATATTTGGGCACTGCAACCACAATCACATATGTCCATAAACCAAGGGATTTTAAACCCCTAAAAGTTTGTTTCATACCCTAAAGGAACAAGGCCAGCCGATTACATCATTTCCCAGAAGTTCTCCCTGAAAAACTACTTAGAACTGGTCAAAACTAGACCATACAGACTGCTCCATGCATAGGGTGTGATGCATCTCACCTATTACACACGGAGGGTGTGATGCATACTGAAAAGACCTTCTATAGGGTGCGATGAGTGAGAGCAGACAAATGGCAGAAGTAGTTTGCTAGGTGGAAACCCAAAGAATCTTCTAGAAACTGCTCATATGACACTTGCCTCTTTGAATTCGCCCAGGGATGAGTAAGAGATCATGAAATATCCAAGTGGAACCAAGAACTATCAGTGAAATGACACTAATCAAAATCCCAGAAGCTGACTCACTCTCCTGTAAACATTTAAATATGGATCCCTCATCCTAGAGATCCAGAGGCTGGAATTTTGTAACTTGCGAGGAAGCGATGTTGGTTTCTCTTTGAAGACATTGTTGGGTGATCTTGCTTTATATGAGGTGAAGAGGGCTTTCACGTTGGGAGGATGATGCTGGATCAGATAGCTTGGTTGTAAATCCTCTCTTCTACTACTTCTATCAATAAATCTATTTGAGTTTTCCTCCATATGCTTGTATATCTCTGAATCTTGTATTTGTATATACATTTATATGGTTAATGTACATCTTATCCTACATTATTTATGGTTATAGATCTATATTCTTTGATGGTATTTTGCTGCCTTGACTCTATAGGTGTTCTTTGAAGCGGGACAAGTGAGAAAGGAGTGGCAAAAGCTCTATCAAAGGAGAGAGGAAACGAGCAAGGAGACTAGCGAAAGACTGAGGTTGGTACTCTCTGCTTCTCTCTCATCTATCTCTCATAAAGGAAAACACAAGTAACTTTAATTTGTTTGTTTCTAAGATAGCTACCCGTCTTAGTGGGATTAGCAACTCTGAATGGACACTAGCTTTCCCAATAACAAAATGGCGACTCCGCTGGGGAGTGAATAGTTTGTTTTTTTTGTTATTGTTGTTTGCTTTATAAACCACAAACAGAGCCTGAAGTTAAGCCAGCTAGCCTTCGAACTGCTTTTGCTATGCAACTACAAAGTAGATCAACACTGCTTCAGTCAATCTCCGAGTTGGTTTATGAACTGAACATCTAGCTTGCAAACATCCTAAGTGCCCTAGTGGTAGCTCAAATAACCTCATTATATTAGCCCCTATACTTTTTGTTTACTAACAATCATTAGCTCAGCCTAAATCCCTGAACTTAACTGCAAACTGTGAGTGAAAACCAAGATCAGTCTCATCCCTGGACCATCGCACAGTCTCTTCCTGGCAATCTGGATGCATCACACCTCCCATGTGCTGCAGGTGAGATGCATCCCTGTTTCCCTATGTTATAGGTGCGATGATTGAATGAGACTGTTTCTGCCTCTAGATTTGGGTTTTTTCTTCATTGTCTTCAGCTCTATTCAGTAATTTTTCTATCTATGATCAGTATATCTCTATTGAAACCATCTTCCTTTGAATTATTTCAACCTCCATTAGAAGGAATTGTGAATTTTTTTTTATGTATTTTTCATCATTTACAGTTTTCCTTTGCAAATAGTATCTTAATCGAACTGTCGACTTTTGATTTGAAAGTGTTGCAAGTGTCGTTTTCAGTCAAGAAAAAGAGTGTCTCAAAGCATTCCTCTTTTAGATAGTCGATTACACTTTTGCCATTGTATTTGATTTGAATTAATAGTATTTCAAGTGTCGAAAGCAATTTTAAATTTGAAATCGCAAAGTGTCGTCTTGGCCTTACTTTTGTTTTTTGAAAAGAAAATTGTTAGTACTGTCGCTTTGAAAGAAGATAGTTCAGATCTATACTTAGTTTTCTTTTTGTCTTTCTCACATTAAGGAAACTGAAAAACAATACATACATGTGCATTTGCATTAAGACTACATGCTGAAGTTGATTTAGGAAAAGTGCATCTAGTGTGTGCTGTGTACTCTATGTTGAAAGAAGTTCATCTCTCTTTCCTTAGTAGCTAGGATTTTCATTGCAAAAAGAAATTAAACGTTTGTTTATCATCTTAGATTGCATATTTAGGAATTGTATATCGACATCACGCGGTGAACCTTAAAGGCAAACTTCTTAAGAAATATCAACTGTAAAATAAACCTTAATGAACATAAAAACGCTTTGGAAGCTAATGCACAACATTTAGAAGTCTAGGCTAGAGATGTATTTTGGTTTCGTAAAGCCTGGTAACTATCGCTTTCATCGTAGGTTGGGTGATTCCTCCTCTTTGAGACGATAAGTGCTAGTATGGACTTGTGCTTCCACGTATCATCAAGTATATATTGGGAGACCACAATAGGCTACATCCCTTATCCTTAGGAAGCTGTGTCTGCCGCCCTATCGATCACAATGCACTGAACACAACATTCGGGAAGATTTATTGCCGTATCGTAAAAAGTATTATGCATTATTTGTTGGAAATAATACTGAGAGGGGGGGTGAATCAGTATTATCAGATCAATCAAACCTTTTCAATGCTCAGAAACATATACGCTACTTCAGTTAAGTAAAACAGCGTGTACACGCTACTGTGACTAAATAAAACAGCGTATAAGCAGAAAACTCATAACTTAGTTAGCTTATTCTTCAGTTAAGTTCATCAGGACATTATTCAGCACATTAACAGTAAGCAGATGCAGTATAACAGAACGGATCAAAAGTCACACACATGAACACCAAGATATAAGGTGGAAACCCAATGTGGGTGAAAACCACCTGCTGCAAGTTATCTCTATCTTTCTTTAAGAAACTTCAGTTTACAATCTTTTGTACTGGTGCAGCCTTATACCAGTACGCAGGCTACAACCTGCAGAAGGCTACAACCTTCTCTCGTTCTCCAAACTTCCTTGGAAGGGAGCTCCAACCCCCTTTGTTCTTGTACTAGCCAAGATACTAGTACGTAGGTGCTGACCTACAATCTTCTTTTCTTCAGGTATCACCTTTCATACATTTTCAGACTTGAATATTCCTGAAGCACAACATTACAATCTGAAGACCACAATTCATTCAATTTCCACAACAGATCATTGAGGCATAAAACAACCAAACTCTGAATCACTGAACCACTGAACCCTGTCAATCACCAGTTATCAGAACACAGAGCAGACTACAGAACTCTGCAATAACTGTCAGACCCCACTGTAAACCCAAAAACAAGCTTCAAAAGATATACGCTACTTCAAGGAGCCAAACCCGCGTATACACGCTTTTTTACCGAAGCCAACCTGCGTACAGATCTAAAAATAAACTTTCTCAATTTGCAGCTGTACCAGACATTAGTTAGACCCAGAACATAGCATTGCGACAATATGCAGATCTAGAAATAAGCATAATCAACCATATCATGATAGTGCATTTCAAACCATTAGATCCCGATCTATCCTTAGATCTAGTCTTCCATCAACCAATGTGATCTCTCCTTGGCTTAGATCAAGCAACCCAGCACCTGCAAATCAGATCTCTTTCACTCTTAGATATTCAAGCCCTTGTCGAAAGATGATTTTGCCTAATGATCTTCTTCTCCTTATATAGTCTTAGGCCTAGCTCAATACCAAGAGCCAAAACCATAGTAACACAATACCATCAACTTCAAAACTAGGGATCGACACGCCCGTCGAGACACAATGGTCCGAAATCATAGGCACAACTTCCAAGGACTAACCACCATGGACCAAAGGAACCTTTCCACATACACGCGCTTTTTATGAATCTAACTAGCGTGTACACGCGACTTGGGCTTAACGAAACGGCGTGTATGAGCTTCCTTGGCATGCTGTACTGAGATCTGTCTTCTGATTAAGATGCCATCACTTGTACCAACCTCTGAGCACTTGTACCATCCTCTGAGTGAGTTGCCATCAAGGACAACACTTGAATCATAATGCCAACAATCTCCCCCTTTGGACTTGATGGCAACCACCACACCAAGTCACTCTCCCCCTTTGACATCAAGAGCAAAGGGCTGTGCTCCCCCTGAGGACATGCTGATACCTCTGCTTGGCTGTGCTGACTCGTGCTCCCATAAGGGACCTTCCTATCACCAAAAGACTCAATACATACATCCATACTCCCTACCAAGAGGGGACATATCAGAAACAACCAATTATATTACAGCATTCATCCCAGGCATAGTGGGGAAACCAACATAGGCCGTTACATGACCTTGACACCATAAAAGAGATATGACAAGAGAGATACATGACATAGAGACAACAGATCTAGACCAAGACTTAGGAAAGACACCAGCAACATCTGATAAACATCTTGTTAGATCAGCAACCAGAATTTCTTTCTGAGCTCCTTCTCCTGAAACCAACAACCAAAACATCTGAATGCCAACAATGCTTTATGAGACTTTTGAGCTGCTCCCCCTGAACCTGTGCCTGTTGCACTCCCTGAAACTGTGCCTGAAGAATTCTGACATTCCTATTGCTTTTCAGAACTTCAGAGTTTTCCCTTGCTGTTCAGAACTTCATATACGCGTTTTATCCTGTATAAAACAGCGTATGTACGCGGATATTCTTTCTGCAACAAGCGTCCAGAATACACGCGACTTACCCAGCATAAATCCGCGTGTATACGCTCATATCCCTTCCGTAACCTGCGTATACCAACTTTTCTGTAGAACAACCAATCTTCAACAACAGGATGAAGCATCAACTACTCCCAGCTTTTGTCTGAGATATTCAAAAGTTTCCCTGGGCAGTGGTTTTGTGAGAATATCAGCAACTTGCTCCTTAGAAGGAACATACTCCAACTTGACCTTCTGCTCAAGCACTTGTTCCCGAAGAAAATGGTACTTGATTGGTATGTGCTTGGTCTTTGAGTGCATGACAGGATTCTTTGAAATGCTGATTGCACTTGTATTATCACATAAGATAGAGACAGGTGGAGTGCAAGTGATTTGAAAGTCCTGCAAGGTCTGCATCATCCAAAGAAGTTGTGTGCAACAAGATGCTGCAGCCACATATTCTGCTTCAGCTGTAGATAAGGCAATCGAACTTTGTTTCTTGCTGAACCAAGATACTAATCTGGAACCCATGAAGAAAGCACCTCCACTTGTGCTTTTCCTATCATCCACACTTCCAGCCCAATCTGCATCTGTGTAAGCATGAAGAGTGAGATCAGTATTTCTAGGATACCATAAGCCATAGTTTTGGGTCCCTTGAAGATATTTGAAGATTCTTTTGACTGCCTGAAGATGAGTTTCCTTTGGGTTGGCTTGAAATCTTCCAACCATTCCTACTGCATGTGTAATATCTGGTCGAGTACCTGTCAAATAAAGCAAACTCCCAATCATGGATCTATAAGTGGGTTGGTGAACTGCTGCTGATTCATCATTTGCACTGAGGCTGCATCCTGTAACCATGGGTGTACATACTGGTTTTGACTCTTCCATGCCATACTTCTTCAAGATCTGCTTGAGGTATTTGGTTTGAGACAAGAAGATACCTCCTTCATTTTGTTGGATTTGCAATCCAAGAAAATATGTCAATTCTCCAAGAAGTGACATTTCGAATTCTTTCTGCATAACCAAGGCAAAGTTTTGACTCATGGTCTCTTCATTGCTGCCAAAAATAATATCATCTACATAAACAACAAGGATTAGCAATTTGTTATTTTCAACTTTTATATAGAGATTGCTATCTGCTGATCCTTTTGAAAAGCCTTGTTGGTGAAGATATTTGTCCAAGCGATAGTACCAAGCCCTTGGAGCTTGTTTGAGCCCATAGAGTGCCTTTTTCAATCTGCATACAAGGTTTGGATCATTTCCAAGAATGAACCCATCTGGCTGCTCAATATATACTTCTTCTTCTAAGTCTCCATTCAGGAAGGCTGATTTCACGTCCATTTGAAATACCTTGAAGTTTTGAAAGCTTGAGAGAGCAAGGAACATTCGGATGGCCTCTAGTCTTGCCACAGGAGCAAAGGTCTCTTCAAAATCTATTCCTTCTTGCTGTGCATACCCTTTACAAACAAGTCTGGCCTTGTTTCTAATTACTTCTCCATTTTCATTTAACTTATTCTTGAAGACCCATTTTGTTCCTATTACATTCTTATCTTTTGGTCTAGGAACTAATTCCCAAGTGTTGTTCCTTTCGATTTGCTCAAGTTCTTCATCCATTGCTTTGACCCAACATTCATCTTTGCATGCTTCTTTCACATTTTGTGGTTCAATGGAGGAGAGTAGAGCCAAGTAGCTTGAAGCTTCTGCAAGTGTCCTTCTTGTTTGTACTCCTGCTTCTTTCTGCCCCACAATCTGAGTTTCTGGATGATTCTTTTGGACATATCTGGATGGAGTCTTCTCTTCTATTCTTGTCTGCTCCTCTGGTTCTTCTTGAGATTCTTCTTCTTCATCATTTCGCCTTTGAGAGTAACCTTCATCTTCTTCAATGTCTTCATGATGAACTTGCCTAGGAATATATCCCTTCTCATCAACCACTATATCAATACTGTCAACAATTCTGCCAAGTCTTTTATTGTAGCACTTGTATGCTTTGCTATGTGGAGAATAACCAAGAAGAATGCCCTCATCTGCTCTAGGTTCAAGTTTGCCAAGTTGCTCATCAGTATTCTTAATATAACATTTGCTCCCAAAGATTTTGAAATGCTTCACGGAAGGAGTTTTACCACTCCAAAGCTCATGAGGTGTTTGAGTGCTGTTTACTCGGACATTTGTTTTGTTAAGAATGATAACAGCAGCATGTGCAGCTTCACCCCAGAAGGTTGCAGGAGTACCTGATTCATCGAGCATAGCACGAGCCATTTGTTGGATAGTTCTGTTCATTCTTTCCACAACCCCATTTTGCTGAGGAGTTCTAGCTGTAGAGAATTCTCTTCTTATCCCATGTTCATCGCAGAAATCGAAAAATTCATTTGATGTGAACTCCCCACCTCTGTCAGATCTGAGGCACTTAATTTTGTGTCCTGATTCATTTTCAGCCAATGCTTTGAAGGATTTGAATTTTTCGAATGCTTCATCTTTGTGCTTCATAAGCCCTAACCAAACAAACCTTGAGAAATCATCAATGAATAATATCAGATATTCTTCTCCTCGAGGTGTCCTTTTCCTAAATGGACCACATACATCTGTATGGACTAGCTCAAGAGGCAAGCTAGCTGATCCTTCCTTTTCTGGAAAGTTAGTTCTGGTTTGCTTTCCAAACTGACAAGATTTGCATATAGTGTTGTCTGGAATTTTGATATCTGGAAGATCGCGAACTGCCTGATATTTGCATGCTTTTCTTATTTGTGAGAAGCTTAGATGTCCCAACCTTCGATGCCATAACCAGTGCTCTTCATCCTTGCTAAGATAGCATTGTTGTTGTCCTTCTTCAAATATGTACAGATTATTTGGAGTTCTTTTGCCTTTGAGAACTGTTTTACCTGTATCAAGATCACGAACAAGACATCCATTCGATCTGAAAATAACCTCGGTTTTTTGATCACACATCTGACTGACACTTAGAAGATTATGCTTCAATCCATCAACATACAAAACATTTCCAGCCTTGACCTTTTCTTTCAAAGGAGCAATACCTTTTCCTTTTATAGTTGCAGGAGTATCATTTCCAAAAGAAACTTTCTTTCCCTTTTCTAAAGTAGAATAAGATTCAAGTTTTTCTTTATCACCTGTCATATGTTTCGAACATCCACTGTCAATGTACCATAGATTTTCCTGTCCTTCTGCATAAAACGCTATCCCACATCTTTCTGTCTGAGGTTCTTTTATTCTCCATTTTTTGGTGCTCGTGGCTTGTTCCTTTTTCTCCTGAAACCTGCTCCTGCATTCAGATTCTTTATGACCAAAATTATTGCAAATAGAACATTCAACTTCATTTTCAAGAACCGAAAAGTTGTTATAGGTCCTCTTTGTAATCCCTGTCATACTTCTTTGTTTTTGAGCTTCCCTAGTCATGATTGTTTTATATGCAACACATTGAGCTGCTTTGTGACCAAAGTTATGGCAAGAAAAGCATTGTCCATTGAAGAAGCTTCTGCGGTTATTGAATCTACCAGCCAACTGATTGTAATTTCTATTTTCATCTATTCTTGTGCCAAACTGAGAAGATTTTACCTGTGGTTGGTTGTAGCTTTTGTTCACCCTTAAGAAGGATTGTCCCTGATAGTTTCTGTTTGTAATTCGTCCCTGCTTTACCTGATTATCTTCATTGTTCTTCTGCTCATTTCTTCTTGCTGCATCAAGATAATTTTTGAGGTGGATGCTTTAGAGGTTTCTCCATTATAGCCCAAACCTGTCTTGTTTAGAGGAGACCGCTGCACATTGATAATCTCATCCAAAGTTTCAGATCCTTTGACAAACTTAAGATTAATAGCTTTTGTTTTCTCAATTTCTTTTCTGAGACCAACAATTTCACCTTCTAGTTTTTCAAGATGTTTTTCCTTTTCATCAATTTGAAATTGCAAAGTATCAATGATCACACTCTTTTCTTCTATGCATCTCTTGAGTCTAGTAATTTCATTATAGAGATTATCCACATCTACAGCATCCTCATAATCATCATCTTCAAATGCCATTAATAGCTTATATTTATTACCTTGTTCATCTTCATCACTGTTTGATAAGCCATCACTATCTTCATGGGTGTAGTAGCTTTTCTTATTTGCACTTTGTTTCTTATTCCATCTAGCAGGTTCTTTTCCTTTATCTTTATTAGGACATTTTGCAGCATAATGACCTACTCTTCCACAAGCAAAGCATTTGAAAGGTAGCTTACCTCTGAACCTTCCAGCACCCCTTTGAAGATTTCTAACAAAATTTGATTCTTCTTCCTCTTCTTCTGGAACATGGCTTGCCTCATAGTAATCTTCTTTTCCTGATGCCTTAAAAGCAGCTTCCCTTCTGTCTGATGGACCTCCCTTTCTCATTTCATAAGCAGTTAGAATTCCATGTAACTGAGACATAGTGAGAACTTTGAGATTTTCCTTTTCTTCTATTGCAGATACTTTAGATTCAAACTTGGGGGATAATGATCTTAGAATCTTTGAAACTACTATAGTCTCTTTTATTTCTTCACCCAAATTTTTCATACAATTAACAATCTCGTCTACCCGAAGAAAATAATTTGCCACACTTTCATCATTATACATCTTGAGAGTCTCATATTGAATCCTAAGAGTTTGAAGTTTAGCTTCCTTTACCTGTTCATCTCCTTCATAGCTAGTGATCATTTTGTCCCATATCTCTTTTGCTGATTTGAAGTGCATGACCTTCATGAATTCTGTTTGGGATATACTTCCTAATAGAGTACTGACTGCTTTTGCATTTGTTTCATATGTCTTTTTCTCAGCTGGATCTGTAGGAGTAACTGAAGGAAAAGCATAGCCTGTTTCTACAATGTTCCAAACTTCTGTACCAAGAGATTGAAGATATGCAGTAACTCTTACCTTCCAATAATTGAAATTTGTTCCATCAAAAACCGGTGGCCTGATTGATGCTTCTTTCTCGTAGTTGCTCATGATGAATGATCTACCTTCAAGCGATCAAGCTTCCCTGAAGGACCTGCTCCGATACCAATTGTTGGAAATAATACTGAGAGGGGGGGTGAATCAGTATTATCAGATCAATCAAACCTTTTCAATGCTCAGAAACATATACGCTACTTCAGTTAAGTAAAACAGCGTGTACACGCTACTGTGACTAAATAAAACAGCGTATAAGCAGAAAACTCATAACTTAGTTAGCTTATTCTTCAGTTAAGTTCATCAGGACATTATTCAGCACATTAACAGTAAGCAGATGCAGTATAACAGAACGGATCAAAAGTCACACACATGAACACCAAGATATAAGGTGGAAACCCAATGTGGGTGAAAACCACCTGCTGCAAGTTATCTCTATCTTTCTTTAAGAAACTTCAGTTTACAATCTTTTGTACTGGTGCAGCCTTATACCAGTACGCAGGCTACAACCTGCAGAAGGCTACAACCTTCTCTCGTTCTCCAAACTTCCTTGGAAGGGAGCTCCAACCCCCTTTGTTCTTGTACTAGCCAAGATACTAGTACGTAGGTGCTGACCTACAATCTTCTTTTCTTCAGGTATCACCTTTCATACATTTTCAGACTTGAATATTCCTGAAGCACAACATTACAATCTGAAGACCACAATTCATTCAATTTCCACAACAGATCATTGAAGCATAAAACAACCAAACTCTGAATCACTGAACCACTGAACCCTGTCAATCACCAGTTATCAGAACACAGAGCAGACTACAGAACTCTGCAATAACTGTCAGACCCCACTGTAAACCCAAAAACAAGCTTCAAAAGATATACGCTACTTCAAGGAGCCAAACCCGCGTATACACGCTTTTTTACCGAAGCCAACCTGCGTACAGATCTAAAAATAAACTTTCTCAATTTGCAGCTGTACCAGACATTAGTTAGACCCAGAACATAGCATTGCGACAATATGCAGATCTAGAAATAAGCATAATCAACCATATCATGATAGTGCATTTCAAACCATTAGATCCCGATCTATCCTTAGATCTAGTCTTCCATCAACCAATGTGATCTCTCCTTGGCTTAGATCAAGCAACCCAGCACCTGCAAATCAGATCTCTTTCACTCTTAGATATTCAAGCCCTTGTCGAAAGATGATTTTGCCTAATGATCTTCTTCTCCTTATATAGTCTTAGGCCTAGCTCAATACCAAGAGCCAAAACCATAGTAACACAATACCATCAACTTCAAAACTAGGGATCGACACGCCCGTCGAGACACAATGGTCCGAAATCATAGGCACAACTTCCAAGGACTAACCACCATGGACCAAAGGAACCTTTCCACATACACGCGCTTTTTATGAATCTAACTAGCGTGTACACGCGACTTGGGCTTAACGAAACGGCGTGTATGAGCTTCCTTGGCATGCTGTACTGAGATCTGTCTTCTGATTAAGATGCCATCACTTGTACCAACCTCTGAGCACTTGTACCATCCTCTGAGTGAGTTGCCATCAAGGACAACACTTGAATCATAATGCCAACATTATTGCTATTGGTTTGGTATTCCCTCTATCTAGATTTCCAAAGTAGTCGCTTTCGTTCCTTTTCATACTCCCTAAAAGAAAAGGTCCATTTGAGCACTTGTCACTTCAGGCTCATTAAAAATCGAAGGCAACTAGAGTCATCTTTAGCTTTTTCTTGACTCTTAAAAATTGAAAAAGCAAGTTGTGTCAAAGCATCATAAAATTTATTTTAGTCGGAATAATGTCACTGTTCCCTCACTGGTCTTAGGTTGATAAAATGGAGTCTACCAATCAAGGATTTCCCCTTGGGGGAAATCCTAGCCCTTTCTCTTCTTGGGGAGATGTTGGTGCTCCACACATGGCTACATTGTCCCTTCCAGGACTCACAATTGGCCTGCCAGTATGGCTTTTCTCGACCTCTGTCGTTCAAAACATCGCAATTCCTCAGCAATACAATCAGAAACCAGATGAAGTTGCTCCCCCACCTTCTACTTCATTTGTTTCTCCCTCTCCTTCTTCCTCTTCACTTGGTGAAGCTAGTAACGCTAAAAACTAAGTAACTAAGAAGAAGAAGAAATGGAAGGAGAAAAAGAAGAAGAATCCAACACCAAAAGGGGGAAATGTGCATTGTCTGGCGAAAATTTGCACACTGCACCTTCCAAACCTAAATCTGCATGTGTCATTTGCCAGGGAGACCACTATCATCGAGATTGTCCCTGCATCCCACGGATCCTGAGGGACTAGTCTCCCCACTTGCATAGTCCGATGTCTTCAACCTCTGACGATCATGTTGAGAGCACACCATCAACTAGTGAAAACAAAGCCAACGAAAAGAAAGGAAGATCTAAATTTCCTTGTAGACTATGTGAAGGCGATCATGTCCTCAACCATTGTCCTTTCCTAGACGAAGCTAAAAGAGTCTTGGATAATCGTCCTGCATCACCGCAGCGACTTCCTCCTGGATATAAGAAACTCTTGCCGAGTCCATCACTAGTTGAAAATACGACTGACACACCGTTGTTGTCGATCGAAGCACCTATCATTAAAGATAAACCCTCTGAGTCCACACCAAACCAAAGTCAACAGGTCGAGATAGCAGTCGACCCAATCTTGTCTTCAGAGGGTCCACCTTCAGATGACACTATCACCAAAGAGAATGAGAACGACACCCTTCAAATTATTTTCGTAAACACAGACTCCGATGAACATGGGGGAAATCTACCCATTCCTTTACCACAGGAAGGAAGTTCATTAGAGATTTATCTGGCCATTTATTTGGTCCCACCTCCAAGAAATCTAGTCATTTCCTTTGATTGGAATATACTAGGCAGACCCCACCTACCATCTAATGTACCATTCTGAATCATAGTACAAGCTTACAGAATGATCATGGTTGGTACTATTATAAATGAAGGGGCTTCTGTGAGTATCCTTTCCTCAACTGCTTGGAAAGCGCTTGGTTTGCCATCGCTTATGCCTGAGATTCGAAATCTAACAGGCTTCAACAAAGGAACCAGTCGACCGTTAGGGATCCTTCCAAATTTGCCTACATGTTTGAGAAGGAAAACCATTTATCTAAATGTGATGGTAGTCCTAGGACCTCTAGATTACAATCTAGTCCTTGGGTGTGACTACATTTATAGCATGAGAGCTATCGTTTCCTCACTCTTTCAAGTGATGTGTTTTCCACATGAAGGCAAAATGGTCCACCTAGTTGACCAGCTTTCATTCCCTAGTTCAAACACAGCTATTAGTCAATTTCCATCCCTAACTGGTCTTTTTGTACAAGGAATGCCTCATCAATCTCCAGTCCGTCCACCTGATGATCACGAGTGTTTCGGTGATTGTGACTGAAACCTAGGAGGCATGCACCCTGGTCTGCCTCGGTAGGAAAACCCCAGATATAAGGTAGGTTTCCGCGTAGGAATATGACTAGTTTGACAATCCTGTCCATCTAGGAAAATGGATCAGACTGGAAAAGGATTCCCCCGTCAAAGGTTATTTATTGGCACTGACAACAATCACCTTTGTCTATTTCGATGGACATCGCCAAGGAAGTGTTTTGTCTGTGATGCAGATGGAACAATCTTGCTAATGCAAGAACTTCCATATGGTGACCTCGAAACTCTACTTTATACCTAGGGGCATGCAAACCTTTTTGCATGCAAGTGAAAAGTGACCATTTATTTTCTTAGTTTGTAGGCTCTTAACCCTTTAGACTTGTAGGTTGGTCATTCCTAGCTTGCATAACGAAAGGCTCAAGAGAAAAGTTGCGCATGGGGCAAGCTCTCTAAAAAATGAACCTACTGATGAGACATCCTTATTATACGACTGGCACGAGTAGTTTTACGCAAAGTTCATGCTCGTTAAAAAATAAACCTAGCAATGAGCAGTTTTACACGAAGTTCAAGCTCGTTAAAAAATAAACCTAGCAATGAGAAAATGTTCCCCCAGATTTTATGCTCATTAAAAAATGAACCCACCTTATGTAAATAACCATTGCAATCACATAATTATCAGCTTTTGAACCTTGGTTGTGTTCTTACCATCACTTCCACTCTCTTTTAGCTGATCATACTCCTCCATTTGATTGTTTACCCATTTTGAGGAACAGCTGCGACGAGTGATTCTATTAGCCACCTTCTTTACATTGCCGTGATTGAAAAGTTCCAAACCTTACCTAGAACTGGTTGCTATCGAAAAACATCACTCGTTCCTCAAAAAATGAGTCTCCTTTAAGCTCTTTTCATTTGACTCGTAAAATATGAAAACATTGCCGAGCAATTGGCCTCTCCAGCTCATTAAAACGATTGGAAGTTCCATCCCTCCTCTCGATTTTAATATTTTTGGACCTGAGGGATCATTACACAAAAATATCGAGCACTTGTCTTGTTCGGCTCGTTAAAACTATTGAAAAGTCATCCCTTTTGTACTCTTTTACACTTTTTCAGACTTAAGGGATTACATTACGAAAAAGGACCACCAGAGTTGCCTTTACGTCTCTTTTTGGACTCTCTAAAATGGAAAAGGACCAAGTTATCTTTGTCGTTAAACTTTTTAAAACAATAGTGACAAAGCTGTCCATGCAGACAAGAGTGAGTTTCACTGTCGCTAGGCTCGTCAAAACATAGCAACGGGTTTGCCCGAAGGGAAAATTATAGAACAAGCATATGTTATCCTCCTCAAGCTTGACAAAAATAAAGAGGTACTGGTCAACAATGACTGGGGAAAAAGGGAAGAAAACTTGAATAACTTCATTGGTAGCAGGTCGCTCTTGAACATGACACTTTCACACCATCACCATGATTGAGTCGGGTTGGGTTATTTCGTTCACTGGTTATATCACCATTGGTCCGCTGTACCATCCATTTTGGCGTTAACGCTACCAAATCCATTTCAGTGTCGCCGATATGTTCAAGAGAAGTCGCTCAAAGAATTCACCAACCCAGCTAACACCGCATCCGCTGCAATACCTTCACTCTCCATTTTTCATGACTGCCACCCTGAACCTTATATCATCAGATCGTTTTCACCTCCACAAAATAATTTGGTCCGTTCCATGTCGTAGATGTGGGATGAATTAAGGCCCTCCTACAATGGGTCACTTCTTGTTGACACCAGCTCATTATCGAAGAAGTTGACTTAGGGACAACCCTTTCAGTACTTTGAAGCTTGCATACCTCAATGGCAAGTTTCTCACTTCCTGCGACAGGTGTACATCAATGGCCTTCAACCGAAAGATTTTGCGTGGTGTTCGACATCAACTCATATATTCACACCATGTGAATTGTACTGCAGTACCTTGAGGGTCATCATCATTATCGGTGATTCCTCTCGCGCCTATTAACAGCTTACATCATTGACTAGTAATCAGGCGATGTCTTTCCATGTTCGACATCAAAACATCTTCTCACATGGATCGACTTGTACTCTGGGCGAAGATTGGATGAGTTTGAAGACCCCGGATCTAGTTTCATCCATCTAGGCTGCGATATACTTAGGAAAATAAAGACATCAAATGTACATCACAGCTGCACAGATAATCATCAAAGCTAAGGGATGATGGCTCTACCAGAATCATCAATGTGCCACACAGACGATTGTCTGTCTTATGTACATGAATATGAATTTATAAAGCTAAGCATGGGGATGCCTGCCTCAGCTAGATCATGGAAATATTGTGAAGATAATGTATTGTATTTTATCTTATTACAGGTCACCTTCCAGTTCGAAAAATCTTGGATCCTCATTATAAAGCATTTCACCTGACATCAAAAGATTTATGACCTCATGCTTTAGGGGGCAACTGGTATAGACATATTTGGGCACTACAACCCCAATCACATATGTCCATAAACCAAGGGTTTCTAAACCCCTAAAAGTGTTGTTTCATACCCTAAAGGAACAAGGTAAGCCGATTACATCATTTCCCAGAAGTTCTCCCTGAAAAACTACTCAGAACTGGTCAAAACTGGACCATACAGACTGCTCCATGCATAGGGTGTGCTGTATCTCACCTATTACACACAGGGGGTGCGATGCATACTAGAAAGCCCTTCTGTAGGGTGCGATGAGCGAGAGCAGAAAAATGGTAGAAGCAGTTTGCTAGGTGGAAACCCAGAGAATCTTCTAGAAACTGCTCATATGACACTTGCCTCTATGAATTCACCCAGGGATGAGTAAGAGATCATGAAATCTCCAAGTGGAACCAAGAACTATCAGTGAAATGACACTAATCAAAATCCTAGAAGCTGACTCACTCTCCTTTAAACATCTATATATGGATCCCTCATCCTAGAGATCCAAAGGCTGGAATTTTGTAACTTGCAAGGAAGTGCTATTGGTTTCTCTTTGAAGACATTGTTGGGTGATCTTGCTTTGTATGAGGTGAAGAGGGCTTTCATGTTGGGAGGATGATGCTGGATCAGATAGCTTGGTTGTAAATCCTCTCTTCTACTACTTCTCTCAATAAAGCTATTTGAGTTTTCCTCCATATGCTTTTATATCTCTGAATCTTGTATTTGTATATGCATTTATATGGTTAATGTACATCTGATCCTACATTATTTATGGTTATAGATCTCTATGCTGTGATGGTATTTTGTTTCCTTGACTCTAAAAGTGTTCTTTGAAGTGGGACAAGTGAGAAAGGAGTGGCGAAAGCTATATCAAAGGAGAGAGGAAACACGCAAGGAGACTAGCGAAAGACTAAGTTGGTACTCTCTGCTTCTCTCTCATCTATCTCTCATAAAGGAAAACACAAGTAACTGTAATTTGTTTGTTTCTAAGATAGCTACCCATCTTAGTGGGACTAGTAGCTTTGAATGGACACTAGTTTTCCTGATAACACCTACCTTGGAATGTTGTGATGTGATCTAATCATCTATCACATCGGACTTCGCATATCACACTTCACCATTTAGATATTGCGATGCGGGATTCATTAATGATTCTTTCCTGTTGATCAAAACACCCATTCCAACGGTTAACGATGATATCACTTATCACAAATTGCAATCACTTAAGGCTGCTTCACTCACTCCTGAATTATGTGGCGATGTGATATTAATTATCCCATTCTCTACGATTTAGTCCTATCTGTTGATCGTAAAGATCCAATGACTCCTGTGCATCAATTCTCTACTCCTCCGTTCTTCTCTTCACTTGGTTTACACCATTCCTTCAGTGGTTTCTTTATGGTTACGGTTTATTTCAGAGATTTGATCCTTCCACTGTTCTGCTGCGTGACTCCTCCTGAGCTTAATTCTATGAGTTCTTTAATCATAATTTCTTCAGAACATTACTTTAGTCCTTCAATCAGATCAATGATCCATTACGATCCTCTGTGTCGTTCTTATCCTCTCTGTGTTCTGTCTGAATTCTACCTGCATACATATTTTATGCAGAATCCTCTAACTCACTCATAATTCATCATTCAATACTCGTAACACACACTTATATAGTTTGGAATTAATCTCTGTATATATAAAAAAACATTTACACAATTTCTTTATCTTTGACCTAATCTTATAATATCAGTGGCCTCTATTACATTCTGCCCGTAGGCTTACAGTCACACTCCAATTATCTAACCTATCTAACCTCTCTAACCTGTGATTATATATTTATACAAAAGGACTCTAAAACCTATACCTGGTTTAGATCCATAAGCTTCTCAACAAAATCCTAAAGTCTCTTCCTCATCCCTAAGGATCCTCTAATCCACAAAATCATGAACTAACTCCTAATCTGAGTTTTACAATCAATTCTCAAATCCCTTAGTTCTCTCAACTATCCTAAATCTATCATATTCTCCTACATTCGAGAATATTTACAAATATGCCTCACTATATTCAATTAAATCCCTATTCTTGCTTCTCTCATTAAAATCACTCAAAACTCTTAATAATTACATTAATTCAATATTTAGGAAACAAACTTCCTTGAAACACAAGACCCCCTATGTCTACTAAAATACAATGATAATTTTACACTGAATGCTCTTGCATCACTTATGTTGTTTCTTCTTCTTCTTGGGCAATCCACCCTTGGTTTAATATAGGGAATAAGGACAGAACTGTCTTCAGAAACTTATTATCAATATGCTTAATAACCCACAGAATCTTTAGGAGGATATTATTGAACACCACGCTTTTATGTAGTATTCGGATCCTCAAGGTTGTCCATTTGATGTCAGCCGAAGGTTTTTGGATCGACAGGAACAAACTAACCTGGTGCCTGCCCCCAATCTGGTGCCTTCATATGGGTTCTAACAGGGCCTCAATTTTAGGATTGCATTAAGGTAACCCTATCTTGTTTCTTCTTCTTCTTGGGCAATCCAACCTTAGTTGAATAAAGGGAAGAAGGAGGGACCTGTCTTCATAAACTTCTTATCAATATGCTTATGAACCCACCGAATATTTAGGAGGAGATTATTGAACACCACACTTTTATGTAGGGTTTGGATCCTCAAGGTTGTCTATTCGATGTCACTTTCACGCCTTGGCACTCTCACCTTTGGTATTTATGATCTTTATTTTTTTTTCCTCTATTAATGTTTTCAGAAGACAGTCTTCTCATACGGTATATGCTTCCAATTCTGTGTTGTTTGCAAGGATCACATTTTTGTGATTTAACATCTAGTTAACGCATGAAAAACAAAATGATTGCTATATAGAGAGGCAGAGCATTTTCAGATGCCCATCCTAAAGCCCATTCAACACATACTTGAAACTTAAAATTTGATGGGGTACTGGAAATAAGATAATAACAGATATAATATATTGAGCTAGATCCAGAGGGCACTTCTATGGAGCATAAAATATATAGTTAGGATGTCCTCAGATATTTTTGGTTGTAATTTTTATTTTCTGCATGTGCATAACTGAAGATTGATAGTACTGGAAATGGAAATCTGGGTGATGGCGATGGCTAAAGAGTAGCAACCATCTGAGATAGTTTGGTCATGGATTTTTGAACTGAATTGCTTGAAAGAAATATGAATTGTGTCATAGATACCTTGTATTAAAGGGATCTCTACAGATTAGGTTCGAGGAAGACCTAGGACAGATTAGTCATTTTTTTCTAATTTCAGACAAGCCACACACACACATCTAAAGTCAGAAGATTAGGTTTGAAGAAGAACTAGGCTAAAATAGTCCATTTTTATTTTATTTCAAACGATCCATAAACACACATCTAAAGTTAAAAATCATTCCCATTGAAGTTGTTGATATTGAAGATAGTTTCAATCTTGTGCTTATTGGTTTATGGAATTTGTCTTGCAAATTAGGAATTAGTCCAAAAACTTGGTCATTTTGAGAAGCCATGAACACAAATATGTGAAACCTAACCTAGTGTGTTTGTCATTTCGAGAAGACATGAACACTCATATCTAGAGTCTAAGTCAGCTAGTTCTTTCTAAAAAAAAATCCCAATGCAATTTAAAAAAAAATAGCATTATTTTCCATTAAGTTTGATCAAGATAATTTAGCAAATTCCATTTACAAATATATTTTAACTTCAAATTGGATGCAAAAAATGTCAAATTGAATATCAAGACTAGTGCACTTAAAACTGGCCACAACGGTTGATCTAGTTGGATATTGATGGCCACCCACCCATTCCACATGGACCCTCTAGACAATTTCATATGTTTCCTTGTTTATTTCAGCATTTACTATTTTTTTAACATTTTTTTGGGGCCTGGAATTCTAGAGCAGTTTTGACCTGCTAAGGTGTCTACAGAATTGAGAATGTCACCATGGAAGAAGTCATAGAAGGAAGTGTGGACGAAGAATATAGAGGACAAGGGAAAAAAGTCCATGCAAAAAGGAAAGAGATCCATGGAGCAGGAGGGACCTCAGCAGGTCCACGATAGTGAGGAAGAAGCTGAGTTTCATAGGAAGGAGATAGAGGATGTTGAGACTCCCTCTGTGCTCTCGGCATACATGCCACTGAGAAAATTGGGCGCAAAGGCAGCTAAGGAGCCAATAGAAGGGAAATTTGATACTTATACACCATTATTGCTAGAAGAGGTACATTTTGAAGGAGAAGTGTTGGGAAAGGTTCCCCAACTCAAAATAGAAGATTGGGATTTCAATGATAGAAGAAAATACCCACAATTTGAGCCTAGTAGGTACATGAAGAAATTCCACTAAATGGAGAGCGGAGTTATAAGATTGGAACTGCAATAATGGGTTGCGAAAGTGCAAAGAGCAGGAGTTTTGAACATGTTGAATGTGATACACTTCGATTGAATCCCATTTAGTACAATCTGTGTGTGAAAACTCGTCGCACTGGTGCATGATGATTTCATTTGGTTAGGGACGAGGATCTCGATTGATGAGATTCTAATAAGAAAATTAATAGCACTACCATATCAAGGAAAGGACCCCGCGAATGAATTCGTGGGTAAAAAAAGACGAGGAGATGGCCCAAATGATGAAAGAAAAGTTCATGTTAGTAAATAAATCTCGCGAATATGAGATAAAATCCATCGAGGATCATGTTGTGCGCTTCGCCGCACACATCTTAGCAGGGAAGATCATGAGGAAGTGCAGGGCCAATGAAGTGACTGCAGTAGTAGTGTCATTAGCAGAATAGTGTAGCGCAATGGTCCAATTCAACTAGGCTTCTTATCTATGTAATGATTTTTTAATGTATTGCAGGGAAGCACAGGAAGAAGGAAAGACCTTCCACCATGCTTGGTTGTTAATTCTTATTGCACTTATTGCATGGAAGGAGTCGAAAGATTCTCAATTTCTGACTGTTGAGGTGGATGTATGCGAAGCAGCGAGGTATGCTTTGCTATGTTTTATGAAGGAGCTAACGTGCACATCAGAGAACAAGATGTTCTTTGTAGTCATGGTGATGGATTTGCATATGGTGGTGAATCAGTATCCCAGATTGTCACCAAGCCTGTACAAACAATATTGTCATATAGCGGAGTTTAAGGCAGACTTTCACAGGGCGTATGTGAAAGCGATGAAGGACCCAACAAAGACATGGAATCCATTGCCATACCTAGTAACGAAAGATGATCTCTTCATGGTAGTGCAGTAGTGGTCAGAGGAATGGATGACTCCACCTAATGGAGTGGTTGGAGGAGAGGGAGTAGAAAAAGGTACCTCGCAGGGTGTGGGTACAAGTAAGAAGAATTTTGATGAGGAAACAGAAGAAACATGGGGAGGATAGGAACACAAAGAACACCAAAACGATGCATCCAAGAAAATCGCAATGATTCATCCTTTGTGATAAAAATGCAGCCACGAAACAAGCATAAGGTAGATAAGAGTAAGGGCGCAGTGCCGCTTGTCCTCACTAATGGGGACATCGATGAGATAGAAGAGAAAATCTAAGAGATTAATATAGAAACCTCAGACAAGATTGATTATCTTTGTAAAGTGATCTTGGCTAAGGTAGAACAGGGTATCGTAGAGCTGAAGGCATTACTGGAAGCAGTAAAGAAACCAAAGAAGGCAACTCGGCCTTCCTAACAAGAACAAAGACTGAAAACCATATTTGGAATGAGGATGTTAAATGTGCTAGCTAGGGCACTAAAGTTTGCAGCAACAACATATAAAGAGTGAGCCAAGGCATGGTGTAGTCTCCAGATGAATGTCGTTGTGCTACCCCTCTAGGTGCTACATGAATTGCATTAAGGAATCACCGTAGAGATGTAGGAACGAGAGAAGCGTATGTCGTTGTTGAAAGAAAATGCGAAGTCAGAGAAAGAAATGATACAAAAGGAGATGAAGCAAGTGGCAAAGGAAAAGAAGGAGGCCACGCAACAACGAGAACAGTTGGAGAAGGCCATTTATGAGATTTGCAGCATAGTTTCGGACGTGAAGGTCTGTGAGGATGAAGCACCAACATAAAAGGTCGTGAAGCTCGCCCTTGTGATGAAGGCCTCAAAGAATGATATATCCAAGCTAAAATTTGATTATGAAGTGAAGATATCAGAGCTACAAATAAGGTTGTAGCCAAGTACGCCACCAGAGGTTCGGGAGTAGAGATGAAGGGACCTCAGTGCAGCATTGAAAGGCATATCTAATATGGTGGTAGATTGTGGGAAGTTGCTCGATGACACGATGCGGATTTGGACCTCATTACAGGAGGATCCAAACAACTTGAAGATTTTTGGAATAACTGAATTGTTAAAAGGATATGTAATACTTTGTAAAGAAGAAGAAATTAATGAAATATCATATGTGAATTGCATCTCTGTATTCACGTCTATAGTTTTGGAGAAGGCTCTGCAGCTGAGTGCGTGGAGACCTTGAAGAGTATGCATGTGAGTGCACATACCACCTGCAAATGCGTGCATAGGTCAAAGAAGTGAAATTGAAGATCTATTAAATAAATAAGATGTTTTGGTGAAGTATTATATCTTTGTATATGTTCTATTGTTATGTATTCTTTCCACTAATTTATGTGAAGACCTGTAAGAGATAATGTTATGTGTCAGAGTTTATGCGTTTTTGTAAACTAATCATCTGTGTGAAGTTATTATGCATGTGAAGTTATAAGATTGATATACAGTAGAAGTAAATACATGGTGCCACTTCATGAATATCCATTCGGTTGCAAAAACCTAGTTCTACAACCTCCCATCACTTCTTCGGGTGAGACTGCGACCTGCTTGGAGGTTGTTGTTGAAAGGGCCAGTAGTTAAGGGTTTTTTTGGTGCAAAACACACTCTGAACCTGGGTCAAGCCCCCTCAAACTAACTATTGTTTTGGTAACTCTTCTAACTGCAAGTTGGAACTCCTTTATTTATTCGTTATTGTTATTGGTGCTCGATTCTTACCAGTTATTGCTACTAGCCTCCTTGTCCTTGGCCTTTGGATAAATCATGTACATGTATTATCACAATGTTATTTTCCAGTATATTCTAGTTTCCATTGTTTTACTTTAGGTTTAATTTATCCATGAGCCAAACCGTTGTGAAGGAAATAAGACATTTTCTCCAAATTGTAGCTTGTTGCATGTGCTTGAAATTTTATTATTTAATCATGCTTCCTATTACAGTTTTCATCGTGCATGGAGGGAGGGATGTTTTCAGTGATTGTTTTGCAGTGACTAATGGAAAAATTATCTCTCTTGTTATGAATGTCAATCTATATGTGAGTGAAAGTGGAATTATTTCTTGAATATATTTGTTGCATCAACTTGATCAAAGTATCACAAATTTTCTTTTAGAAACTATTTTATAAATTTATTCTACTTTAGTTTTGTTTCTTCTCGTCATCATAATAAAAAATTTATCTATCATCCATGACCCATTGTTCGAATAGTAAGTTGGGGTGCTTTCCATGAGGAGACCTCGTTTTTAATCTTCTAGACACCACTTATTGGGCAATTTGAACACTGCAATTGACAAAGTAGTATCTGATACTAGTCCATCCACTAATCTCTTTGGTCCTATTAAACACTTTGCTCATTTCAAATAGAAAACTTTATCTCTACCCCTTTCTTACATAGGTTTTAGGGTTGTTATTCATTACTTAATCATAATCTTAGCTAATCCAATTCCTTATTTTTTATTGCTCCATCAAAAATTCTCGTTTTTACATAAGGAGGTTGTCATACTCTGGACTTAAACTGTAACCAACTGTGATATCTATCTTCTATTATATTGACAACAATCAAAATTTCTTTTGTGGAATGATTGTTTTATCCAACAATGATATTTTTAGTGCTTCAACTTTTTGGTTGGATCACATTCAAAATGGTTTTGGAGACATTTTCATAGCTAAATTAAATGTTTGGAGACATTTTCATATCTTCCTTAACGTAGGACTTGTAACACCATCATGTAACATGTTTAATCCATTTCTTCAAAGAAATTGATTCCGTGATAGGAATTGTTTTTCCCTTCATTTTCTTTCTTAATCATTGAAAATTTTTCTTTGGCACATCCACATTACAAAACTAAAAGAAAAATAGCCTAGAAATCTCTTTATTACCAGTATCCCAATCACTTTCACATGTATTTTCACTCCCGTGTTTTAATATCTTCCACACTTTTCCCTTCAATTTGTTTTCCTCCCTTCATGCCTTATAAAGTAAATGTTGTAGCCTTGTCCTTCATTTTACTACGCATACTAACTTTGTTCTTATACACTTACAATTGAATTTTACTTGCATCTCCTCTCTTCGAACAACAAAGTCGCTTCACAATGGAGACAACCTTGACTAGCAATGCACTTTCATTGTTGCAGGCTGGTTGCACCGAAATGTAACCAGTCCTCCAGGTTATTGCCATCAAACAAATATGCCCTGATAGGTCTCCAAACCCCCATTACCGCCTCTCTCTTTTTGACGGGACTCACAAGCATGAGGTCTTGCTACCTTCCTCCCACAATTCACTAGCGATAGTTGGAGCCCTGTAGATCGACTCCATTGTGCTCATTAGAAAGAGTTCATGCACATCCATTCACTGATCTTCATGCATTTGAACCCCCCCCCCACCCCCCCCCCTTGTCTCCCTCACCTCCCTCTCCTTTTATGTCGTTTTCACTTGCAATTGATATATTGATGTTTCTTTTCCCCTCTTAACTCACATTTTCTTTCTTCCTCTTTTCAGGTCACTACATGTCCTCGAACTTGAAATCCTCCAACCTGCAGCAGTTTTGGTCGGCAATCCAACCCCTCTCATTCTCTCCACCGAAATCCATGCCATCTCATCCTCATCTAATTCGTCCAGCTTTAAGTCGAACCCCCTTGTAGGCACCCAATCTCCAAACCTGCCAGATTGTACTCCTCCAACTACAAACCTACTGCCTTTCAAGGCCCTCACCCCATCACACAAATTTTGGTCCATCTAAGGTAGAGTGCTCACAAAAACACCCCTACGTGAATACACCACCTCACACAGTTTTGGGAAATCACTTGGCTTTGACCTTGTTGATTGTGACAGTGACACGATCCACGTATCTACCTTTAACAAATTGGAAACCACCCTCCCTTCTCTCGTTCAAATCGGCCAGATATACACCATTTCAAATGGAACCATAAAGGTTCTGAACCCTGCCTACAATCATCTTAACCAACCTTTCGAAATCCTTCTCTTCTCCACATCAAACATGTCTCCCTCCATACATGACGATACGTCAATCCCTTCCCATAACTTCCATTTTGTGCCAATTAGTTCACTCAAACTTTCATCACTCAACTCAATTGTTGATGTTATTGGTGTTGTCAACTCAACTTCTCCTACCTCCATCATATGTAGACACGATGGCTCTGAGACTCCAAAAAAACGTATCTCGCTTCGTGACACATATGGTTGCAGCATCGATGTGACCCTCTAGGGCACACACTGCCATGCCGAGGGTCACAAACTCTCTAACCTTCATATGGAAAAAACCACTGCAGTCCTTGCAATTAAAGGGGGTCGTGATTAAATTGAATTTAGCACAAATAGGTATAAAACATAAGTAAACACATGGATGCCACAATGTGCATATCCTTCTGGCTACAAAAACTTGGTTCTGCAACCTCCCATGACCACTTCTGTTGAGACTGTGATCTGCTTTCAGGTCATTGCCGAAAGGGCCAGTGGTTGAGGGTTTTTTTGGTGCGCAGTATATTTTGAATTTGGGTCCAAGCCCCTTGAGGCAACAAGTCACCATCCAAATGTGTCTTACAACTGAAGTCCCACTGCACAACTGACCTTCCAGTAGTTACTCCAATAGTTGGAACTAGTTTAACTAAAAACAACTTGAGATAACTAACTTTAATTGCTACAAATTAGAAATCACACATGCTGAACTAAACTCTAACTCCTCCAACTTAAATTTGTTGAGTAAACTAGGTGACATAACCCATGTGAGACAAGTTAATTGCATCCAAGTTGTCTGTTGATGTGGAAATTCAAATTTTATCAATTTAATCATGACCCCCTTTGTTGTGATAATTTCAATTACAGATTTATAAACAAATGCTTGTCCATTACTTCCTGTGCATGGTTCTCTTATGGTGTCTGTTTATCAAGTTTTAAGTGAAATACATGAAAAAAATAACATCAAAAGAAAGTGTTGAACAATGGCAATTGAAAGTACAGAAAACCATCAATTTGAACAGTTAACGCAGTGTTTTGATGAAGGAGTTCACCCCTCCTGGGTTACATCTCCATGATCCAGCTTCCATGGCTTGGCCCTCTTTATCAACTCAATATGGAAAACAAATTTAGTTTACAAAGCTCTACTACTGCTGATACATGTTCCAATGTGTTCAAAATGTCGAAATTAGCTAGGAACACCATTTCTTGAGCTCATTTTGGTGGAAATTTGCTCCAGTTATGCTCAAAACAATTTTCCCTAGGAAAACTCCTCTAAAACTGGGGAAACTCCTGTTAGCCCTGCTAAAAATGGAGAAAACTCCGAATTTATCGGATCCGTTAAACAAGCAGCCAAGTTAAACTCCACTTAACTGATGGTTTAATTAGTGTTAACCACAAATTAAGTGGAGGTTAATATCAGATTAGCACAATAAGCGTGGTTAGCAAGGAAAATTTTAAGGATGGAAAAATTTCTTGAAGTTTAAAAACATTGGCGAATCTCACTAATCCCTAATATGAAAACTATAAAAATTTTATTGATATATTTGTAAAATTATTCAAATTTATAATGATTTTATATATAGCCTCTATACAATGTTGGCGATTTTAAGGTAAAATAATTTTATATTCTAAAGTTTGGGCGAATCGTCTTTTATAAAATTGGAAATTGGCGAATCTTTTTTATGGAAAAATCATGGAAAATTAGCCCACTGGGCGAACATTAGCCCCTAAAATTTTCCATGGTGGTTAGTCTAACAATTACCTTGACAGTCTTGGAGGAAGAGGACACATGGGTAGATTAACTGTTAACGGAACTGCTATTAGTGTCACAGTTTATGGGCCATTTTTTGGAAGTTTTACTGACCACAACCGTTACATGTTGGGTGGTGTTCACATGGGAGGGCTCACCAGCAGGCTGGTCCTCCTAACCCCCAAACAGCTCGCGGTTACACTTTATATATGTGCGGAGAGCTAATAGGTTAAGAAACATGCGATAGTGGAGATGGTTAAGTGCTTTGGTTTGTGGAGAGGAGGTCGCGGGGTCGAACACTAGTGCCTCCATAAAAATTTTACACTGCCATAACTTGACCTTTAGGGACGGACACGTGGCAGCCTCCTGGCTTGCCACTTATCCCCTCCTCATTGGTCATGTTCTAAACCAATCATAATATGCCACATCACCACCTCTAAAAACCAACCAAAAATGACACTTGGAGAGCTCTGATTAGATGTTGACCAAAGTTTTACCTTGCACAGTCACTTGCCACGTCAGCAGTACATACTATTGACTGTGCATTTTTTTTCTAATTTCTCATGTTTTGCAAAGTGGACAAAAATCAATAACTTTCTCATACGAACTTGGTTTTTCAGTGAAATGAGTTGTGTTAGGTTCATTTTTCTGAGACGGGCGTGGTCATTTAGGTTTCGAGCCATTCTAAGTACTTTGATTTTTGAGCTACATACTGAGCACCTGATCATTCTCCCCACTAGAAGCCTTTTGGACCCCAAAATATACTATCAATTGTTCAGCGGGTGAGGGTGTAGCTCCCTCACCTTCTTGATCTACAACCATTTGGATTTAGAAGGCTTTTGTCCCATGAGTCCCACTCTAAGGTATTCGACATTCCCTCTCTTTGAAGTTTTGATTCTTCTGTCAAGTATGAGATCCTACTGAAGTTCATCAAGATATTCTGGCGAGAAATCATCTATTGATGGAAATTGAACATGCTCTCCTTGATCATCAATAAAAGGATGCTCAAACAATCTCAAATTCTCAACGTTAATGACAGAGTATATTTGCATATAAGGAGGTAAATCAAGCTTAAATGCATTGTTACCAATATTTTCCAGAATTTTAGAAGGACCATAATAGATTAGCTTAAGCTTTTTACCTTCCCCTTGAATTCTCTCTTTGCTAATATATAACCAAACTTCGTCTCCAACTTGAAATTTGTGATTGAGTCGATGTTGGTCATGCCTTGCCTTGAAGCTATTTTGACTCTTTTCCTGTTGTTCCTGCACTGTGTGATGTATCAACTAAATTTTCTCTATGAACTTCCTTGCCTTATCGATGTCACTTTGACCATCGATGGCAACATATTTCTCAAATTCAGATGGAGATCTTGGCAAGTACCCAAAAAATGCCTCAAATGGAGATGTGTTTGTGGAAGAATGCTTTTCCCTGTTTTATGCATGTTGTATATAAAGCAATTGTTCATCCCACAACTTGGGATGTTTGCTGCAATATCCTCTAAGAAGATGAATGACTGTTATGTTGAACACCTTGGTTTGCCCATCTATTTGTGGATGAAAGTTTGTACTCTTCTTCAACTTTGTGTCCATCATCTCCTACAAATTTGACCACAAATTCCCAACAAATCGAGAATCTCGATCACCTGCAACGGAAGTAGGAAGACCAAAATGAACCCAAATGTTTTGGAAGAAAAGATGAGTTGTTTGTTGAGCTGTAATTTGATTTTTACATGGTGTTAGTGTACACATTTTTTTGAACTTGTCTATAACTACATACAATTAATCATGACCTTTCCTTGACAATGGAAGACCTCCTACAAAATCCATTGAGATACTCTCCCATGGACGTGAAGGTACGAGAAGTGGAGTGTACAATCCTAGTTTCCTATTGCTAGGCTTACTTGTTGCACACAAAGAACAACCTCTAATGCAATGAGATACATTATCAAACATGTGTCGCCAATAACAATACCTTTGGAGATTCACTACTTTCTTGCCTACACCAAATTGTCCAATAATCAATGAAGTGTGCACCTCCCTTATGATATCATTTATCTCTCCCTGTGGAATACACAACTTTCCCAAGTGATAAAACAAATTGTTATGTACATGATAATCCAACTCTTCAATTTGGTTTCCTTGACTTAAGCTTGCAAACACATCTTGAAAGTCATTATCATATCCATATTGATCAATGTAACTTTCTGTTACGGGTGAAACCACCCTAGGGCTTTGGGTTGAGAATCCCAACAAAGCAGAGGGAAAACCTCAACAAGAAATGTTGAAACAATCATCAAAAATCCTTATTCTACTAAATTGTGTAGGAGTGTCCTTACCTGATGTCCTTCATTTGGGTAGATCCTGTAGGTTGAAAACCCTCGGTTTCTCCCAATGTTCTTGAAACCTAAAAATTATTCAAATAGAATATACACGATAGTAGAAACATAAAACATATACATGATGTTAACTTTAAATCATATAAATGAATGACTAATTATACATCAATATAAGATCCATAAATGAATTACAACATAATTTTGATGCATAAACACATTTCATATAGGAAAAAGAACAACATTCCTTTTTATTGAAGTAAGCTATAAATAAGGTGGAGAAATACGACTTGAGTCCTTCTTTGGCTCCAAGAGGAACCGTCCTCCGATCCGTCCTTTCCCGGCCTTCAGCAATCTTCCTCTATAACCAATACAAGGATATCTCAAGCAATATGGGGGATATCTACAATCAAGGAAACAAGGGTTTCATGAAGCTTTGGGGAGTGCAGGAGGTACAAGAATTCTTTAGACTTGATCAGGGATAATATCACTATAGTATCAATATCTCATCCTTTCTCCCTTAAGGCCTTCCCATGGAGGTCTATTTATACATCTCCAAATTAGTTTTTTTAGTTGGGAAACAGTTGGGCCACAGGCAATAGGAGGTGAGTAATAGGTAAAACCTGTGAACTCCACCCGATATTAAGGAAATTTAATTTTTTAAGTGTTTTAACATATGTACGCGAGTTGCATATATGTTGAACTGTGTGTACATGCTTTTATCACGGGGAAAAGTAGCGTATAGGGAATAAAACACTGTTTTTTCGATTTTGGACCAAGTTTGGAAGGAAGGGTTGCCCTAGGCCATAATCAGAGCATCAGATCTACCAAGAGTGGTAAATGGTGCTATAAAAGATGCCCCCTAATATATGAGGTCAGAAGGGGTACATGATGGCTGAAATGTATTAAGCGTATGGAAGGAATCATGCCGAGACAGAGGAGGAGTTTACCAGAATTAAGCCTGCCAAGCCATCGAAAGAGATCAGAAAGAAACTGTTTTCTGAGGCAAGCATACCCATGCTTAGAAATAGTAAAGCATGTCCGTATGTCAAGTACAAAATCGGATCCAATAAGCATACAAGTATAAAGGAACTGGAAATATATAATGGATCATATGATCATAATCAAGAAAGTACATGTCTGAATATCACATATAAAGAGCTGATCACTGAAGCCAAGAAACTGATCCAAATAGTACCAAGTGAACATGATGGAATAAATGGTACTACACCGCAACTCGGGTGCCAGCATATAAGATGTCATTGTAAGGAATTGCAACATATAATGTGGATGGTATAAACTAGTAGAAACATGAGCAACTGACAAGTGAACCAAGAGACAATGATGTTTTCCCACTGTCAATAGTGAAGGAATCTGCCACTAATGACTACAAACCCTAAGGTACTACCAAATGGACTCTAGATCCCTTTCCCAGAGCAATGAGCTGAAGTCGATGGGGAAAGATCCGCTAGAAGGAATGCATTAAGGCATCCTTCATCAATCTAGTGTGAGTGTAACCCATAGGCCAATAATGTGGAAGGAATCAGACGAGAAAAGATGTAGTATCCCAACCGAATCACGTTTCCGGTGTACACAAGATGTAGCTAGTGCACGATAGAAACCCTTTGAACCAACCAATGATGAAATATGACACAAAGGCGAGGAATCCTCCAATAGGGTGAAATGGAAACCAAGGCATTGCATGAATCCCAATGTGTGATAATAAAAGTTGATGTCAAACACAAGGGAAACCACCTAGTCAAAGACCGATGATATTGATTGATGTTGAGCACAAGGTGACCTATCAATAATAAAAATAGGGCCAGGGTGTGGCTCTAGATCTACTCTCAGAGAAATTTGTCGTAGTCGATAAGGACAATACCCGCCAGCAAGAAGTCAATGGAGACTTTCTTAAACCATCACGAGCAAAGGACCAATAAAATTGATGTGATAATGAACATGACGCTGACAACCAGGGATGGCTGGCTAAAAAATAGCTCAAGATACACTGCAGAGAGGCCGACTCAGGTTTACTTCCCTTGAACAAAAGCACGGCTCAACTATGACTACAAGGCAGCATATGATAACTTTGTATAAGTTTGTCACATAGGAGGCATAAGAAAACTCTCCACATGATTGGAAGAGATAACCAATCGGAGGAGGACTGACTCGATAACAAGGTTAAGGCTCTCCTAAGTCAAACTAAAGCTCACCCCAATGGAGGAAAGACTTTCTTTTGAGTGCTTTGTTTAAGGGTGACACGACTGACTCTAGCTACCATCAAAATATGGAAATAATGTCCATTTCCTGCTCTTTTTTTGGAATATATAATTTTTTGTCTTTTTATTTTATATGGAGATTGAAAAAGAATAAAAGAATGCTATAGTACAGTGGAAAGAACGAGTGTTGAAAAAAACAAATGCTCTAGTTCCTGGGAGGGGAGCATTCCTATGCTCAATGCAAGGTGGCGAAACTAGTCAGGGACACTCAAAGGAATGTTCTTTCCACGGGAAAAAGGGTGTGTCAAGTTGCAGAGGCTAAGTGATTGCAAGGTTGATTTTGTAGAATACATGGTCGAAAAGTAGCTTAAACATGTGTCCAAGTGAAACCGGTTCAAGGCCAAAAGGTGCAAGTAGTCAATATGCAATGCAACAGTACAACTCAACACAAAGGAGTCTCTAGGGTATAAGGCTAGAAAGTGGCACAGAAGAATGAGAATGAGTCTTCAATGCACAAGTCATGGTGGGACTAAAGAGGACTCCCGAGCCTACTCAATATAGCAGCATGGGTAGCCAATGTTAGTGAGGATCTAACTAAGATGCCCATGTAAAGGATGGCTCTACCATCGCATCATGATTTTTAAAGTTGGCGAGTGAAAATGGTTTGTGAACCAAGATACGATAGGGTCAACCCTATGGCTAATGTATCGCAGTATGGAGGCTAGTATGCAAAATGCACCGGAAAGTGGTATTACCTAACCTATATTCTAGTAAGAAAATGATACCTGTCGTGATGGGTCTGCGGTCATGGGACCAAAATGATGTCTCGAAGAAGTCTTTAAAATTTCCTGTAAAGACAACCCAATCTCGACACTCCAAGCAAAAAGGTTAAAAAGTCCATAAGACAAAAATCAATTTTTGAAAAAATATTTTGTATTTTCCAACTTATATAAGGACTTTTGGACTCATAGTTTTTTCATTTGTGTTTTGAGTAAGGAGTTGTGGAGACAAACTCAAGCAAGCTTCCTCCAACCAATTGAACCATTAAAATCACTCCAAAACTTCCAGGTAACCCTTATATCCTTCTTTTAATTGTTTGTGATACTTTTTAGATGTTTTTTTCAAGTTTTGATCGTGGGAAAATATGTGAAAAAATTCAACTCTGCTTACACATGGGTTGAATATTGGTAACCTGCATATACAACAGCCCTACATGCGACTGTGTGAAAAGGGAACCCATGTGTGCATGAGTAAAAGTTTTAAAACATAAAACTAATAGTTTGAAACATCTTTTGGACATGATGACCATCACCTAGAGAGAAAGAGAGCATAGTGCTATAGATAATGAAGTAATGGAGGACCAAAATGCTTTGGATGTTTTAAGAGGTTGTGGCTTGCTAAATTTTTTTAAGATGCCAAATATGAAAGCCAACACACGATTGCTTGAGCTTCTGATTCATTACTAGAGTGCAGAGGATGATGCCTTCATGATTGATCAGATGCCCCTAAGGATCGAGATCGAAGATATATAATTTATTATTGATATTCCTCGAAGGGGAGAGGTGGTGCATTCAACTGGCAGGACGAGGGGTAGTCTTTCTGTAGAAGACTACGTCCACATATACTATCTCGGTCATCCTGAAAATATTGGAAGTCAAATTCCAATCAAACATGTAGAGAGCTTGTCCTTGAATATTTTACTATTTACCATTGTCATGGTAAATGGCTCAGCTGCTTTACATCAAGACTCATGAGTATCTATGAGCCTTGCAATGGAATGTCTCACCACAGTGTTTGATTGGTGCACGCCTCTACTGACCAATATGGAGAACCAACTGACCTCCATTCAGAAGGTTTAGACAAATATTTTTGGGTATGGCATAATCTTATGCTCATTCTTCTTCAAGAAAGTACCTGGGCTTCGACCCAAGGTACCATCGACTGTTAGTAGCCCTAGGGATCCACGAATGGCTAGATGGGCTAACTTGATGAAATGCCTTGGGGGTGGCGATGCGCCCAGGATGAATTTTGACGACAATTTTTTTGCATGGTGGGATCAATAAGTCATCGCAGTCGATGAATATGCCTATGCCGAGATGGATTTCCAAGGAGATCCAGATTTAGTGTTACAACCAAATGCAACATGGGGTGCCATAGGTAACAATTTTTTAATTTTTAAGAATTTTTAAGATTTTTTTTGGTTTTTTTTAATGAACTTAAAAATATTTTTGATGAGACAAGACACTTACAAAATATATTAATCTTGTTTCAGATGTGGGACGAGTGAGAGCTAACAGATTTCCCAAACATATGCATTGTGGGAGAGATGTTGAATGAGCTGCAGTTGAGACGGAGAGAGTTTTTCATGCAGTTCAAAGGAACTTGGTGAGGTTGACTCACCAAGTACCCATGATAGCCATAGAGGATATACCCGAGGAGATGCAATGTCGCGTGGTAGGAGTACCACGGGACTGGGTGCGGCTATTCGAGTGTTTATCCAATGCTATTGTTTATTTTCTGGCTACTCATTCTGAGCCAGCTAGAAAGATGATTAGATCTTTTTATGATTGGAGATGATGATGGGCATAAGCCCAAATTTTGTAGGGAAATTTGTCCCAATTTTGTATATTATTTTCTGGACATAAACACTCTATCTACATACAAGCGATTTTATGATTTATACGGATGACACTTTCGATTGTTTTTTATGTTTTCTAATTTAATGAATGATTGATATGCCAATCTAATTCTTGATTAGCAATAGAATCTGCCATTGAATTTTCTGATTGTGGAATGTGAACATATGTGATATAAATAAATGATCACTGCAACAATATCACTCTCAAAAATTAGCGATACAAATAGGGATGTCGTACTTGATAAGTGTTATTCAGCTGAGAGACCACCAGTTGTGAGTCTAAATAAACCACTAACAAATCAATATCAAGAGATATTGATTCAGATAGAAAACTAATAACGACAGTATATTCGGCAATATTATTCGAAGCAAGACCAATACATAATCCTCTCGAAACCGTCAACTAGCCAGATGGATAATAAATCACCCAAGATGCGGAAGAAAGGTTCTGGGTATGTCTACTCGCACCATCGGCAAATCCTAGATACACTGAATTGTCCATCAATACCTACCAAAGAAGATCAAAAATATCAACATCACTAAAACCGCTAGATAGATATGTACAAACATATAATATACACAAACAAGTAAGTGCTTGATCGAAGCATAAGAAAAGTACTTCTTAAGGTAGAGCCCATTTATTGGCTCTGCCAACTTGTTTCCTTCAAAGTCAATTAATTCATAAGCCCCATTTTTCAAAAGGTGCTTGACTATAAAGTGACTGTACCACATAGATTTCAACTTGCCTGCCCCTAGGGCATCTTTATCTTAATCGTAGACCAGGACAACGTCGCCTTCAGAAAAATTCTGAGGAAATAAAACTTTATTGTACTAATTTGTAATCCTTTTCTTATGGGCTTCATTTATTATGGCGACATCTTGACACTTCTCATCAAGATGCTCCAAATGAAGGAGGCGTTCCTCGAGACTAGAAACCTCTGGAAGAAGTTCTACAACTAGCTTAATAGAACGAATTTCACATTTGATAGGAAAGATTGATTCCAACCCATAAACTAGTTGAAAAGGAGTAAAACCAGTGGTAGTCTTAACTGATGTTCGGTATGCCCAAAGTGTCGGATACAACATGATGTGCCAATTGGATCGAGCTTTGTCAATCGTCCTTTGCAGGATGATTTTAAGGGACGTATTCAAAGCTTCAACCTACCCATTGGCTTGAGGATAATATGGAGATGAATGCTCCTTCCGAAAACGCAACTTAAGAGCCAATTCGGACATCGGTTGATTTTGGAAGTGACTGCCATGGTTAGTGACAATATCTTTAGGGATACCAAATCGTGAAGTAACCTGATTGAAGAGAAACAAGGCCACTATTTCACTATCATTTTTGAAAGCAGGCATGGGCTCAACCCACTTTGTAAAGTAGTCTATGGCTACAACGATGTACTTGTGATTTACTGTCGAAAGCATATTACAAGTAGTAAAATAAATTCCCCACTTCATAAAAGGACCGCTGGTGATAACGGGGAAAAGCAGAGCTGGATGTGCACATATTTGACAAGGATGGCATCTTTTGACCGCTTCAATACAGTCTTTGAAAATCGAAGGCTAAAAGTAGCCTGCTCGCAAAAAATTTTGGGTTGTTGCAAGCCTTGATAGATGACCGCCACAAGCTCCACTATGGCAATCATTAAGAACCGACTCAGCTTCCTACAGAGTTAAACAATGCCTAAGTATTGAATCAATCCCGTGACAATATAATGTGTCACCTATAATAACATAATTCTTAGTGAGGTGACGCAACTTTCTACGCTCATATTTGGAGAAAGCGGGTGGAAACTTCAAAGTCTGGAGATATATAATGATATCTCCATACCATGGATCTTGTGAAGAAATGAGGAATAAATGTTCATCGGGAAAATTTTCCTCGTAAATAAATTCTTCCTCACAAGGAAGCTCTGATATCAACTCTGCAAATACTAAAGATTTCTTAGATTTAGCCGACATGGATTTGAGGTCGAATTATTGAAAAATGACAATCTATCTATTATATTTGCCCCCAATCACTCGCCTACTGAAGACAAACTGAAATGGATTGATAGTTGCTAAGACGAATTTTTTTCGAAGCAGAATGTAATGCTAAAGATACTTTACAGCATGGATAGCTTCCAAAGCCAATTTCTTGATGGGAATAGCATAGTTCAGGGCCTTCCAAGCCTCAACTTAGGTAGTAGATTACATGATCACAGAAAGCATCATCTTCTTGAACCAGAACCATACCAATGGTTGATTCTGCTACAGTGAGATACAAAAGGAAGTCTATGCTATAATCAGGTGGAATCAATAATGGAGCAGAAGTTAATTCTTTTTTCAAAGCATCAAAAGATCGTTGCGTGAAATCATCCCATAAAAATGCAACTCCTTTCTTAAGAAAACACATAAACCCTTTTGTAATCTCGGCATAATTTGCTATGAATCTCCTTAAGAAATTTTCCTTTCCTTAGAGTCTTTCAAGTTGAAGAATGGAAGATGGGGGAGACAACTGAAGTATTGCCTCAACCTTGAAGGGATCAACACGAATCCTCTTTGTCGATATGATGAATCCTAACAACCGACTGGATGTGACAGCAAAAATGGACTTATTTGGATTCAATCAGATTTTATAAAAATGGCATTGTTCAAAGATCAACCAAAGGTGTTTAGGATGATCCATTCTCTTTCGAGAATGAGCAACTAAATTAGTCAAATATGCTTCTCTAACATGTTTGATGTTGTGAAAAGCATAAGACATGGCCCGTTGGAACGTGGCTCTAGAATTTTTAAGGCCAAAAGGCATCTTTTTGTATGCAAATGTAACCCAAGGACAAATAAAGGTTGTCTTGTGCTGATCTTTTGGACAGATACTAATTTGATTGTAACGAGAGAATCCATCCATGAACGAAAAAATTTCATTACCCGCACATTCATCTATAATTTGATCAATAAAGGGCGTGGGGTAATTATCTTTTGGACACCCTTATTTAGGTCCCTAAAGTCAATACATACTCAGATCTTTCCTTGCTTTTTATCTATAGGGACTGGGTTAGAGACCCACTCAATCAGAGGAACGGGTATATAAAGCCCGCTTTAAGCATCTTTTCAACTTCAGCTTTAATAGTTGTTTCTTTTCTAGGATTAACCAGTCGAAGTTTTTGATGAATAGGTTTAGCGTTTTCATATGTCTTGGTCTCATGCTGGACTATAGATGGATCAGTTCTAGGCATTTTCTCATAACACCAAGTGAACACATCTTGAAACTCTTTGAAGAGATTGGTGTAAATTTGAATTTCTTAAGGGGAACAGTCAGCTCCGATGAAGACATTTTCTATTATGTTAGGATTCCTAGAGATGTTCACAGGTACATTTCGTGAGATAATCGACATGTTACCTTCGGTAGAAAACTATGCTGGAGCCAAAGGGTTTAAAACTGTATGAACATTACTAGCAGACGGACTAGACAAACTTGACTCAATTTTGCACAAGTGAGGGAGGAAATATGAATGATGATGTAAATCATCCCATGGTCTATCAACACCCATCATTGCCTCTAGAATTGCTTCCTCAGATGGTAAGACTGTATCTAGGAAATCCTGAGCTGAAGTTGAATTGAGGATCTAGGCTGGAGCCACATCTCCATCTAACTCCTCTAGTGAGAAAGGAGTAGGATGGGATTCTGCAGAGTTAACGATAGATTGATAAGTGATTTCTGCCGCAGACATGGGGAATGCCATTCCACCTACCTGCCCTCCATCTAATGTGGTAGTATATGAAGGTAAGGGCCAAGGGTTCGAAAAATAATGAGTTCGAAAGAACTCTCTTCGAGAAGGTCCCCTGGAGGATGAAATAGCATTGATTCTAGTTGAAGGAGTAGGGAGATAAAAAATACCCATTAAAGAAGAGTACATCCCAACTCCTAAATTCTCAATAGGTTTCCTGGGATTGTCCACTAATGGAACAGTAGAGTCAGAAGATGCGTGAGAGTCACCTGGAGAATAATCCATCTGATCAACTCTTACAATATTTCCCTCATGAGGAAAACAAAGGATGCGGAATAATGATGAAACTATGGCATCCATCTCGTAAATCCAATTCCTACCTAAGAGGAGGTTGTAATCCAGGTTTACATCTACAATTTCTACCTCAATATTTACCACCTTTCCCCCAACACATATGGGAAAGGCTGGAATAATCCCATGCAGCCTATGAGAATGTCCATCGAATGTCGTTAATAGAGTCAGTGAATGAACAACTTGAGGTGATCGAATGGCCTTCCAACATGTCATGGACATCACGCACGTGGAAGCTCCCTCATCTATAACGGTTTGAAGGATGTTGGTCTTTCGGTATGTAGAATTTATCTGGAAAGCCATATGATGGGGAAGTCTCTTTTTGACATTTGACATATTAAAAGTGAGCACAAGAGAATTTTTAGGATCTACTGCTTCGATTGCTGAGAGCAAAGCACTTCTCTGAGTGGGGCATGAATGGAGTACCTCTAACGCTAACATAGCACAAGGAATTTGAGACAGATCTTCTACAATCGAGTGGTTCTGGGCTGCCCTAGCATTAGGGTTAATGGTTGAGTGCTTCACGGAGCCTTTTGGTATCCGAGGTATATACTTAACAGAGGGCCTCTCAAAATGGAGCAGCTATGAGGTATCAGAAGTAGACTTAGCCTTATATGATTCTGTTTCACCATAATCACGTGATTGCGTAGTGACATCGATATGTGAGCTCATAATATAAACATTTGATGAATTGTCCCCTTCATGGTTTCCCCCTGCGAGGGTACCATCATTAGAATTTGCGCCAGCAAGTAATTGTTGCCCTTGGGGAAAAGGGTTAGTGAGAACAGCCTGGGAGATAGAAGACCCCTACTATGCTAATAAGCATTGAGCGTATTGGATCTTAGGGAAGAGATGAGTCAAATGATCCCCATTGCATAACTTGCATGGGAATTTTACCTTTTTCTTGGACTCTTTCTTACCCTCTCCGACATCATTGTCGGGTTTGTTCGCATTGCCCTTCCCATCCTGGTTCTTCTTCTTGCCTCATCCTTTCTTCTTTCCATCAGATTGCTAATTTCCTTTGTGGTTAGAAGTTTGGACGGCATTTATAGACGTAGGTTGAGAAGGCGTAGATGTGGATGGTGATGTCTGCATAGAGGAAGCAGTTTGTAAAGTCAACTACTGCAATTGATTTAGTAGGTTAACCATGTTTACATCAATTGATTCGACTATCTCGTTTGCATGGGGACCTGGATTCGGTTTGGCTATATCCACCTTACATCTAGGAGCATCGGGTATAATTTTTTGAAGAACCCTAGACTGAGAATAAATCAGTTCTAACTGCTAGGTCCTGAAAGTAGCTTGCTCTTCATTGAAAACACCGTAGAGGGTCACATCCTTAGATATCTTAGGTTGGAATGATTTAAAAAACCATTCGAGAAGGAATCCTTGCGGGATATCAACTTTGATGAGCCTCTTCCTTGTCCTCCATTCTTGAATATGATCAGAAATGTGAGTCGCCTGATCTTTTTGGAAATTAGCCAGAAGCTCAGTGCCGGCATCATATCAAACAGGGAATTGAAAATGGTTCAAAAAGATAGTAGCCAAATCACCGAAAGAAGTGAAGGTGCCCCCTGGTAGCTCTATGTACCACTTAGCCACATTTCTAGTTAGGGTACGTTGAATTAATCTCAACCTGATTGAATCGTCTATTAGGGAGTTGGACAAACACCATAAGTGGAAGGTGGTTACGTGGTCACTCGGATCTTCACCTGTCTTCCCTTCGAATTTTGGGATATCAGAGGGAAGTTTAGTTGGGATCAGAGGCCAAACCAGGTTATACCTAATCGGATCATTAGTTAATTTAGTAAGATCTGGAAATTTTAATGTTGCCAGAAAAGGGAGTCATGGCAGACCCTGAGGATTCCACTCGATGTGGATGGAACTCTAAACGTTCTAAAAAGAATGACCTAGATTTGTGAAGGCACCAGGTTGCTCGAAGTAATTTGTAGACCCAACTGAACCATAAGGAGACCCTTGTTATCCATCAAAATTCGGAGTTTGACCACCTCCTGCTACAAATCCTCCGTAACTAGTAAAGTTACCCCCCTAAAGAAGAGTTAAAAGGAGAAGAAAGCCCCTGATAAGGATTCCATGTGTTAGCATAGGGAGAAAAGTTTTGAAAAGAATTGAAAAAAGAATATAGAATATTCCCCTGGTGATTGAAATAAGATTGATTCCCAGCTCCTAACCCACTAATTGCAGGGTTTGTCCAACTTTGAAATGGATTATAACCTTGACCTGAAAAGGAAAAAGGCATGGATCCCACAGTTGGGTTGGAATGTGGTATATGACCACCCCTAAATGGGAAACCCTGAAAAGAAGCTGATCCACTCGCCATGGATGTGGAGGCAGCTGATGGAATACTCAATGGAACTGAAGGAATCATGCTGGTCGACATTCCAAAAGGGAAAAAACCAATGCCAGAGGCAACAACTTGAGAACTTCCACTCGATGATGGAATGGAAGTAGAACCAAATATAGCAGTGCTAGGAGTAACAGAAGGTATAGAAATTGTTCCTCCTCCTTATACAGATATAGGAGTCTGCATACTCGTAGCACTTGTCATGGATGCCATGCTTCCAGCAGTGGTCATCGAAGGAATAGATTGATGTAAAAATGGGCTCGAAGGCCTGTTGGTCAGAGTTCCGATGTACAATAGAACGTCTGGATGATTGGGAGGAAGAGGAGAATTAGGAGCCACAACCGACTCAGGAATCTCTTCAACCTCAATATTATCTTTCGACTAGAAGAGGACTCGAGAAAGAACTGGAGTGTTTCTCTCTAACTCTCTACTTGTGCTAGGTCTATCTTGTGAATCAATGACTCCAACCGGAGGATCAATCTCTAATGCGCCTACTGCCACTGGTTGAAAACTACTCACATTATTGCTCCTATGCCTTTGAGGAGAAGGCCCAGGACTCGTAGGTGATAGCCCACGAAGTCTCCTAGACTGACAAGCTAGTTGATCAGCCACTTTGAATTATTTTTAAGAAATCTACTTAAAGACTCAAAAAAGTTATAAAGCTAGGCCAACTAGGAGCAAAGAGCACTCTCTAAAAGTCCCTAAAGATACAAGAAATCAAACAACTCTCAAGTATTTCCACTCTGGGTGATTAGGACCAGACACCAAAATACAAGAAAGCCAAAATCAAGGGCCTTCCGAAAATAGACTGGGGTAATTACGCCCCAGGCCTACTAGCGAAGGTATCAGAAGTATTGTTGAACGTGATGCAATGTTAGCCACAGGTGCCACGAGATTCCCCTCCGCAACCACCTATGCGATTCCTGGGAAAGGCAACTATGGATACAAACTCGTATCAAAAGCCGGTTGGAAGAGTCGTGAGGCGGGATCCAACAAGTAGGAGAGGGGGTATCTCTCTTCCTTGTCTTCACTCTCCCTCGTGCTTATCTCCCAGTCACAAAGCTTTCCCAATCTTTCTAACGATATTAGGTTTCGCTCTTTATTCAACTTCTATGTTTTGTAATTTGAGCGGCCTTGGAGAGTTAACTCTCCACTCACCTAATCCAAGGCCCTAATGAACCTAAACTTGCTAGTGTTTGTTTAATGAAAACAATAAAAGTTCTAGTTCATTTTATTAATCGCTTGATTTTATATAGCTGTTCTTTAAGTCAAGGGGAATTATGAGAGTGAAACTGATGATGTTTTTATGACACAAAAGAAATCAATAGAAAACTAACTATATGAATGCAGTCATTTCCTGTGATGAAGAGTGATCTCTACTTGGGTTTTATGAAAACTCATATATATGCAAAATATTTTTCTTTTCTTTTCTGAAACAACCTTCACACACCCAAAAACTAAAAAGACTAAGAATGCCTTAAAATGAAAACTACCCTAATGCAAGTTACAATGATGATGCAAGATCCTAAACAACCTTCATAAGCAAATGCAATACTTTGTAGAGACAATGAGCCAACTTAAAACTGAAGAGGACAAAAATTTGAACACAAATCTCTCTTCAAAACAAGCAGAACAAATTGCAAAAGATCGCAATTCACTTTTCAACAATAAAGAAAATGAAACCGTAAACCAAAAACTTGGAAAAAGAAAAACAAAAGCAATGTTTTTTGAGCTTTTTCTTTTAAGGAAACAAAAACAACTTTTTGAAGTCACAAAAGTACTACTAAAACTCAAAAGATCAATAAATAAGCACAAGGAATCTTTCAATCTTGCAAGTTATAAAATCGAAAATGAACGAAACTGGAACAAGAAAGACTACAACTTGTACAAATTAACCCAAATAGAAGAAAAATTTTTGGACAAACTGACCAAAAGACCAACAAAGGAATACTTTCAAACTTGTAAAAAAGACTCTCAAAAGCAAGAAAAGCAATAAGGCCACCAAACAAGGGAAAGCAAATCAAGAGAACTTGAAATCCAGGCTGAAAAGGAAATTGAAAACAATTTCCTGTTCTAGAATACCAGAACAACCAAGAACTTCAAAACGAAGCCTTGAATACCAAGATACAAACTACAAACTTGCTTAAGAAGCAAACCTAGGAAAAATATTTTCAGTGAGAAGGAGATTTTGAAAAAGAAAGCTTGCAGGAAAAGTAAATTCTCCAGATAGCAGATGACCATAAAACAACAGAAATCACTAGGCTACAAACCTAACTGGGTAGAAAAAATTGAAGAAATCATCCAAAAAATTGCATACGCAACTATCTAAGAACATAGAAGCGTTCACACACGTTTCTAATACAGGAAACTCATGTATATGCAAGTCTGCTTTACAGAAACCAACATGTATAGGACTGTAAATAAAGTAAATAATGTATACAAAGCTTTATAAGGAAAAAAAAAAATCAAGGTCTGATCAAGAAGATTAGACTTGATGCCTGGGACACTAATGGACCAAACAATATTATAAAAGCAAGCAATCAAGAAAGTGAACCCTGATTGAGAACAAACAACCCAAACTAGGAATAATCACATTATTATCCTGAGTGGAGTTGCCAATTCTATTATGGGTGAAACCACTCTAGGGCTTTGGGTTGAGAACCCAACAGAGCAGAGGGAAAACCTCAACAAGAAGTGCTCAAACAATCATAAAAAATCCTTATTCTACTAAATCGCGTAGGAGTGTCCTTACCCGATGTCCTTCGTTTGGGTAGATCCCGCAGGGTGCAAACCCTCAGCTTCTCCCAATGTTCTTGAAACCTGAAAATTATTCAAATAAAACATACACGACAGTAGAAACATAAAGCATATACATGATGTTAACTTTAAATCATATAAATGAATGACTAATTATACATCAATATAAGATCCATAAATGAATTACAACATAATTTTGATGCATAAACACATTTCATATTGGAAACAGAACAACATTCATTTTTATTGAAGTAAGCTATAAATAAGGAGGAGAAATATGACCTGAGTCCTTCTCTGGCTCCAAGCGGAACCATCCTCTGGATCCATCCTTTCCCAGAATTCATCAATCTTCCTCCATCACCAATATAAAAATATCTCAAGCAAGATGGGGGATATCTATAATCAAGGAAACAAGGGTTTCCTGAAGCTTTGGGGACTGCAGGAGGCACGGGGATTCTTAACACTTAATCAGGGATAATCTCACTATAGTATCAATATCTAATCCTTTCTCCCTTAAGGCCTTCCGATGGAGGTTTATTTATACCTCTCCAAATTAGTTTTTTCAGATGAGAAATAGTTGGGCCATGGGCAATAGGAGGTGAGTAACAGGTAAAACCCGTGAACTCCGCCCAAAATTAAGGAATTATTTTTTTAAGTGTTTTAACATATGTATGTGGGTTTTATATATTCTAACTCGCATGTACACACTTTTGTCATAGGGAAAAGTAGTGTATAGGGAATAAAACACTGTTGTTTAGATTTTGGACCAAGTTTGGAAGGAAGGGTTGCCCTAGGCCATAATCAAAGCATCAGATCTACCAAGAGTGGTAAATTGTGCTATAACACTTTCATGCAAAACAAAATTATGCTTGAGTATAATAGATGAATTTATAATAGGCCTAGAAATCATATCAGCTACCTTATTTTAGATTCCCTTTTCGTATTTGATAACCAAATGAACTATTGTAAAAAACCCATCCCTCTGAAGTGTCGTGACTGCTGCAACTTTGACTATGACTATAAGTACTATAATTATCAAGAAAATAATCAATTCTTGGGAGTGGATAACAATTCTTTACCATGATTTTGTTTAGTGCACAAAAATCCACACACATGCGGCAAGTCTTATCCTTCTTTGGCACCAAAACAATGGGCGAACCACATGGTGAAGTAGATGGGCGTATGATACCTTTGTTCATAAATTCTTGAATTTTCTTCTTTATTTCCATGCTCTCCATAATCGGCATGTGATACATGCCAATGTTTGGAAGTGGAACATCCTGCTGCAACTATATCTCATGCTGAATTTCCCTCTTGGGAGGTAACCCCTTTGGTTCCTGAAACATCTCACCATGCTTGCATACCACATAAAAAAAAATCAGATTTCAATTTGTCATTACAACCTTCAAAAGGTTCATTATCAATATCATTATCTTTCTTGATCATGAGAAGCACAAAACGTTTACTTGCATTTACTAGTCTCTTCATCTGCCTTGCATTAACCAAAGAAATGTTCAACTTTTTGTGATGGGCTCTCACAATGTACTCCACCCCATTCTTGAGCAATAGGTATTTGTTTTCATGGTGATAAAATACTACTTTCCTATCATACAAATAAGGACTACCCAAAATGATTCCTGATATGTCAAGTGGAACTACATCTAACTCAACTTGATCAATGAACTTTTTAGTAATGGTGAACTTGAATAAGCACTTCCTTGTAACCTATAAATTTGAATTATTGACCATCCAACCCAATGGATATGGCTTATGATGAGGTACAGTTTCAAGGTTAAGCTTTTTGACCAAGTATTTTGAAATTAAGTTTGATTGTGACCCACTATCAAATAATTCATCAATCTTTGTATGAATTGAAATTACCCTTACATGAAACAACTCTATTTTTGATTCTTCATTTGGAGTGTTGTTTTGACTATGTGAGGAACTAGCGCTTGTAAAAAATTCTTTTCCTTTTGTGACCATGGCTGAAATCTTAGTCTCATCACCAAAATCTGATCGAAGGTCATGTTGTGTGGTAGCGGTCGTCTTTTGTTTTCCCTTATTGTTTTGTTTCTTAGGCTTAAGTTCGGGAGGTAATTTCCAACAGTGGGCTTCATCATGTCTAGCTTTGGAACAATGTTGGCATATGGTTTTCTCCCCTTCTTTCTTCACACTTGCATTCTTATTTCCCTTCCATTTTCCTCCCTTCTATTTCTCCTTACACTTGAATGGCTTCTTCTTACTACCCTATTCCTAAATGTTCTTTCCTTTTGCTTCAAGGTGCGTGGCTTGCACACATACCTCATCCAAATTGCTAGGATTGAACATAAGGATAGTATGTTTCAAATAGGAATGTAAACCCACAATATATTTCAATAATGTATCTTGGGAATTCAATTTACTCCTAACAACAAATCCCTCTTTCTAAACTCCTGGGTATAGTCTTGGACTGATTGACCTTTGAGTTGTCTAAACTTTTGCCAACTCATAATCGATTTTTTCATATAGGCTAAAGGATAAAACTGTCTTTTAATTGCAGAAATAAATTCAACCCAAGAAATGTATATCTTACCATGAATTCACATTTCCTCTTGAGTCTGTGCTTCCCACTAGACTAATTATGCTCCCTCAATGAAGCCAACTTGATCTTTATGTCATCTTCTTGAAGGTTCTGAGTTTTGCAGTATGCCTCCAATTGTTGAATCCAATTGTCTAAATTTTCTACATTCACCTCTCCATTGTACATGGGAATTTCAAACTTAATGTCCAATTTTAGTAAAGGAGCTTTTCCTTTTGGGGTTTGAGAATGAGTATGAGTAGTTTTTGTGGTGTAAGTGCAAGATGTTTTTGTTTGATATGTTGAGGATGATGAAGATGATGAGGAAGATGAAGATGTGTTGGAAATAATACTGAGAGGGGGGCTGAATCAATATTAGCAAGTCAACAATTTTTCATTTCCATAATCAGATTCATATACGCTACTTCAGTTAATGGAACTCGTATGTATATGCAACTATGTTTAAGGCAACTAGAATATATCCTGCAAACTTATGATTCAGTTAATTCATCATATGTTGATCTATAATTAGTGCATCAAACCACATAAACAGTAACCAGGTGCAGTAAAAACAGAACAAACAATCACACACATGAACACAAGATATAAGGTGGAAACCCATTGTGGGTGAAAACCACTTGCTGCAATCGTCTGTATCCTCTTTTTAATAATAAGAAACTTCCTTCTACAATTTTTGTACTGGTGCAAACTTATACCAGTACGCAGGGTTCTACCTGCAGAAGGCTACAACCTTCTCTCGTTCTCTAGCTTCTCCTGGAAGGGAGCTACAACCCCCCAGCTCTTGTACTAGCTGATGTATTTACTAGTACGTAGGTGCCGACCTAAAGAAGGCTACAACCTTCTCTTTTCTTCCAGGGACCACGTTTCATGAATTTTCAGACTGGATCCATCAATAACATCATTCAATCATCAATTATATCTGCATCAACCAATTTCCTTTGCACCAACCACCATGAATCAATCAATTACTTTGAAAACCCTTCAATCTGATCTTTCAGAATGTTGTAACCAGAATACAGTAGCTAGAACCCAAGCAAGAATCCAGAACATTACAACATCAAACAGAAGCAGCTAAAACATATTTTATAAGGTATACACTACTTCCATGTGTCGAACCTATGTGCATACGATCTTTTCTCAAGTCGAACCTATGTACAGATCTGTATATCAAATTTAATATGTATACGTTGTTTTTATATGTAGAACCAGTGTGTATACACGCCTTTTCTAAAGTGAACCTGCGTACATATCTGTAAATGATGATTTAAAAATTACAACAATTCCAAACTTTAGTTATACCCAGATCATCATATTTACATACTACAACATGCGCTAGTTATTTAGACAAATGATCAAACCATATAAAGATACTTCACTTCAAGCCTTAAGATCTTGACCCATCATTAGATCTTATCCTTCATCAGGTGCTAAGGTTCATCCTTAGTTCAGATCTAGATATGCACCATAACCCAATAACCTGTACACTAGATCTTGCTCTTCATCAGATATTCAATTCTTGAGTTCCTTGGCCTAATGATTTTCCCCTCCTTTTATAGTCTTAGCCCTTACTCAATACCATGGACCAAAACCACTTAGGACCAATACCTTGGACCCAATACCTGGGTTCAATACTTCGGACCAAATACCTTGGACCAATACCATGGATCAAAATACCATGGACCAAAACTTAGTTTTCCAAGATATACACGCCTTGCATTCTGTGAAAGTGCATGTGTACGTATACGCGACTTGTATATAGTGAACCCATATGTATACGTGGCTTAGCCAATGGTGAACTTGCGTATGCCTCAATTTCTTTATCCTGATCTTAACTTTGTGCTGTTAACCTGTTGAACTATGATCTGTCATCTGAGTGAGTTGCCATCAAGGACAACACCTGTGTCATAATGCCAACAATCTCCCCCTTTGTCATCAAGGGAAAAGGGTTATGCTCCCCCTAAGTACATGCTGAATTCTCTGATATGCCGAAGAGTGTTGATTGAGCTCCATGATCGAGTCCATGCTCCCCTTGAATATAAGCAAGGTCTACAAAAAGATGTTCTAAAAGAAGAACATGACTCTATACATACATCATAAATGACCTTGCTATCACCAATGATTCATACATACATCCATCTCCCAACCTAGTGGGAATATACCAAGTTTGACTCATCCACCCAACAAAGGGGATATACCAATTGTTTATACATGTCAAAACAAGAAACATTACATCATCCATCCCATGCATAGTGGGGTAACAAATTAGGTTGTTTCATGACATTTTCATTAAAAAAAATATACATGACATATATAACAGAGACCAAATATCTTAAACAAGACCATGATAGTCATCAGCAACTATCATTTGCAGCATCTGTCAATCAGCATCCAGACCAGCAACCATGTTCTCCCCCTGAACCTGTTCCACCTGACTCAAAAACAAGTGTGTGAATCTGTACCAAAATCTTCTAAGATAATGCCCACAATGCATTATTAGAAGCATATGCTCCCACTAAACCTGTGCCAGATGATCACTGTCAAATCTAATCATTTTATCAAGGAGTCATTATCAATCAGATATACATCAAGTTATAAACAACTTATGAGAGCCAACATATTTCCACATGTTATCCACAGACTGTAACCATCATCAAGCAGAGCAGATAATTCACTGAACCATATCAGACCCCTTTTTTCCTGAGTCTGGCCCACTACTTTTCTTCAAACCAACATATACGTGACTGTATCCACAGAAACTGGCGTATGTACGTGACTACGCTTCATGAAACTCACGTATAACTACCTTTCTCTGAAAAAAATAGAATTTAACAGCAGGATGATGCATCAACTACTCCCAGCTTCTGTCTGAGATATTCAAATCTCTCTTTGGGCAGTGGATTGGTGAATATATCAACAACCTATTCTTTGGAAGGAACATACTCCAATTTGACCTTTTGTTCAAACACTTGTTCACGTAGAAAATGATATTTGATGGGTATGTGCTTGGTCTTGGAATGCATGAATGGATTCTTTGAAATACTGATGGCACTAGTATTATCACATAGAATGGAGATGGGTGGAGTACATGTGATCTGAATGTCTTGCAATGTTTGCATCATCCAAAGGAGTATTGTGCAGCAAGATGCAGCAGTCACATATTCTGCTTCAGCTGTAGATAATGCAATTGAACTTTGCTTCTTGCTGAACCAAGACACTAATCTGCAACCCATATAGAATGCACCACCACTAGTTATTTTTCTGTCATCAATGCTTCCTACCCAATCTGCATCTGTATATGCATGAAGTGTAAGATCTGTATCTCTAAGATACCACAAATCAAAATCCTGTGTTCCTTGAAGATATTTGAAAATCCTTTTGACTGCCTGAAGGTATGATTCCTTTGGATTTTCTTGGACTCTTCCAACTATTCCTACTACATGCATGATCTCTGGTCAGGTACCTGTTAGATAAAGCAGACTGCCAATCATGGATTAGTAAGTTGGTTGATGTACTGTTGTTGATTCATCATTTGAGCTAAGACTGCATCCTGTTACCATTGGGGTACATACTGGTTTAGAATCTTCCATGCCATATTTTTTCAAGATTTGTTTGAGATGTTTGGTTTGTGACAGAAAAATACCATCTTTATTTTTTTGAAATTGTAGACCAAGAAAATATGTAAGCTCACCAAGCAGGGACATTTCAAATTCTTGCTACATTACTGAAGCAAAATTCTGACTCATGGATTCTTCATTGCTACCAAAAATGATATCATCAACATACACAACAAGTATTAGCAATTTATTATTGTTAATCTTTGTATATAGATTGCTATCAGTTGATCCCTTTGAAAAACCTTGTTGATGGAGATATTTGTCAAGACGGTAATGTTGTTGGGAAAAGTATCCAATACGGAATGACCCTATCCCACTCTAAGGGTGATAGTTCCTTAGCAACAATCAAAGCAAAGCTATCTGAGATTACTTCTTTATGAGATGTAAAAGAGGGGAGAAAGAGATCCACTAACCGATGTCTTTCGCTAATGGTTGATCCAATCTTCTCTCCTTGTTGCTTGCTCCCAGCTCCTTGCTCTTTCACTGGCCCAGCTACACCAAGATCCTGCAAAATGGTAAGAGAGGGAAACTACAAGAAGCATACATTCATAATTGATTCAAGGATTAGAATAAATCAAATATACAAGTATAACAACACACCATTGAGACACATGCATATAGAAGAACCTCAAATGCTTTATTAATGGAAGAAGTAAGGTTCAGGAAGTGATACAACCATAAGAGGCCCAATCCAGCATCACCTTCCCAGCAGAAAGAAATCTCCTCTTCACCTCCTTCAAAGCAAATCACCCAATAGTTCTAAACTCAAACCAACAGCAATTCTTTACATTCACAAGATTCCAGCCTCCCTAGACCTCATGAGAGAGATCTATATATAGGAGTTTTGGAGAAAGGATGAGTCAGCTTGAGGCTGGCCTGAAGCTGACTAGTGTCCTCTCTCACTTCAGTTATTCTTCAGTTCTTGAGTCCACTTGGAGGTTCTTGCTTCCACTTGGAGATCTAGAACCTCTTACTCATCACCAGTCGAATTCCCTGATCCAAGTGTCATTTTGGAAGCTTCCTGGGCATTGACACCTTGAGGGATGACTGTGCCACATGTCCAAACTCGCCCAGCGCAGGTAGCCTTCTTTGCAGTTGACATTCAACGCAGGTAGACAGTGGAGCAGTTGACATTCAGCGCAGATGCTCAGTGGAGCAATTGACATGATCCAGAATTGCCTTGTTTTTGAGTATTTTCAGGTGGAGAACTTTTATTCAGTGCTGTGGTTTGCTGACCTTGTTCCTCTAGGGGTAGGAACAACATGTTTAGGGACTTTGGATCCCTTAGATTATGGACATTTCATGCTTCATGCTGTAAGGCACAAAAATGTCTATAACAGTTGCCCCCTAAAGTATGAGGTCGTTTATCGGGTGAAATGCTTTATTAGGAGGATCCGAAGTTCATTCAATCGCTGAGAGGTGACCTGTAATAAGATACAATACAATACATTATTTTTCATACTGCTTTCATGATCTAGCTGAGGCGGGCATTCCCATGCTCAGCTTTATAAATTCATTTTGGTACATAGAACAGACGATCGTCTGATGGTAGACTGATAATTTTGGTGAAAATTATCATCCTTGGAGTAGGATGATCATCTGCTGCAATGATGTACATGTCAAATGTATTTATTTCCTGAATATATATCGCAGCCCGGATGGATGAAACTAGATCCGGGGTCTTCAAACTCGTCCGATCTTCACTCTAAGTACAAGTCGATCCATGTGAGAATTGCGCTGAAGTCGAACATGGAAAGACATCGCTTGATTACCGGTCAATGATGTAAACCGTTAACAAGCGCGAGAGGAATCACCGATAATGATAATGACCCTCAAGGTACTGCAGTACAATTCACGTGGTGTGGATAAAGGACTTGGCGTCGAACACCACGCAAAATCTTTCAGTCGAAGGTCATTGATGTATACCTGTCGCCGGAAGTGAGAAACTTGCCATTGAGGCATGCAAGCTTCAAAGTACTGAGGGGGTTGTTCCTAGATCAACTTCTTGGATAATGAGTTGAAGTCGACAAGAAGCGGTCCGTCAAAGGAGGGCCTTAATGAATCCCACATCAGTGACACGGAACGGAGCTAATGATTGTGATGAAGGTGAAAACGATCTGTGAAATATGATTCAGGGTGGCGGTCATGAAAGGATGAAAGATGATGTATGGTAGTGGATGGGACACGGTTGACTCTTTCTGAACAACATCTCTTGAACATATAACGACACTGATGCGATGGATCGGTAGCATTACCCCAAATGTGGATGGTTTGGCGAGACCATGGTGATGAGACCGATGAATGAAACAACCCAACCCGATGTGGTACGGAGGAAAAGTGTCATGTTCAAGAGCGACTTGCTACCATTAAAGCTTTGAGGTTCTCCCAATTTTTCCCCAGTCATTTCTGACCAGTACCTCTTTATTTTTGTCAAGCTTGAGGAGGATAACATATGCTTATTCTATAACCTGCTCTTCGGGCAAGCCCATCGGTATGTTTTAACGAGCTTAGCGATAGGGAAACTCGTTCTCGTCTAAAGACAAGTTTGTCGCTATTTAATCATTTTAACGAGTCTAACGACAAGGAAAACTCGGTCCTTTTCATTTTTAGAGAGTCTGAAAAGGTACATAAAGTTAACTCCAAAGGTCCTTTTTCGTCATCTAATCCCTTAAGTCCGAAAAAGTATAAAACAATACAAAAGGGATGAATGTTCGATAGTTTTATCGAGCCGAACCAGACAAGCGCTCGATCTTTTTGTGCAATAATCCCTCAGGTCCAAAAAGATTAAAATCTAGAGGAGGGATAGCTCTTCCGGTCCTTTAACGAGCTGGAAGGCCAAAACTCGGCAATCTTTTCATATTTTACGAGTCAGTTGAAAAGAGCTTAAAGAAGACTCGTCTTTTGAGGAACGAGTGATAAACAGGGATAGAAATTGATTCCAGGTACAGGTTGGAATTTTCCAATCACGGCAGTGTCACAAGGATGGCTAAGTGAAATCACTCTTCGCAGCTATTCCTCAAAATGGGTAAACAATCATATGGAGGTGAACGATCGGCCAAATGGAAAGTGGAGGTGGCAGGTGAAAACACGACCAAGGCTTTTATGGCAGATAAGGTTACATACACAATGGTCATTTACCGGAATAGGTTCATTTTTAATGAGCTTGAATGCACCAAACATTGCTCAAGCTTATGTTTTATTTTTTAACGAGCATGAATTCCGCGTTAAAACTGCTCGGATCTTGCGTTTATTTTTTAACGAGCATGAACTTTATGCTAAAACTGCTCGATTTTGCATGCCCCCAGCATAATAACTCAAATCCAGGTGCATGCCCCCCAAGCTTCGTTGCATTCAACTTGGTGGTTGGAATGAAGGTTTACCTTTGAGCTTTGAAAAGGGGATTGTTTCATTTTTTAATGAGGTTGACACAGTAAAAGAACTATCCTCATGACTCTTTGTTTCATTTTTTAACGAGGTTGACACGAGATAAGAACCGTCCTCGAAGCCCACTGTATTTACAGTATTTCTATTAGGGCGATGATCCATGCTGACAAAATGTTTAGGATTCTTCCGAATCCATTAGATATAGAAGATTTCATATTGTAGGTTTCCACTGTGGCCACTTCTGCCAGATTATTTGCAGGCGGTAGGGCAAAAGTACCCATTAAGGTAGGGTCTTTTAGGAGACCTACTCCAATATTTTGAAGCGAATGATCGCTTCCATGGATCACTGGAATGCTTCTCGTAACTTGTGAACTGTCGGGGAGGAAAGTTTGTTGGTCGACGACTGTAATTCTTCCTTGAAAGGGAAATGCAATCTTCCTGAAGTAGGTCGACACAACTGCGGCCATGGCATATATCCAGGGCCTTCCCAGTAGGATGTTGTAATCGAGGTTTCCATCAATTACTTCAACATTAATTCCTACTGTTTTGCCCCCCAGTTCAACTTGCAAGTTACTTAAAATCCCGTATGGAGTGTATGCTCGTCCATCAAATGCTTTTAACGTAGTTGATGATTTCGACAAGGGTGGTGATCCTAAATTTTTCCAGCAACTCATCGACATAAGACATGTAGATGCCCCCTCATCAATAAGTGTTCGATGAACAGTTTTGTTGAGGGTTTTCACTTGAATAAGGAAAGCTAGTTGAGCTGGTAACTGAGGGTCATATCCTTTATGATCAAAGGCCACAAGATTGGAATCCATTGGGCCAATCCCACCTATTGCTGATGATAAAGCTTGCCCTTGGGAGGGGCAATTTTGCGGCACCTCAAGTGTCGACATAGCGAACGACGATTGAGCCAGGTCCTCTATTATATTATAATTCTGTGCTATTTTGGCACGAGGATTAAATGTCGATTTGTGTACTACTCCCTTTGGCGACTTTATCATTTGTTCAGGAATGTTGGGTGGCACAACTTTGGTTAAAGTTGTCGTCGAACTACTAGGTTGTTCTTTAGCCTTTTTACTCGACAGCCGTGGATTCTGGTAATCTTTATTCCTTGTCAAAGCATCATTTTGCTGCTTCGAGACAGACAACATAAGCACTTGGGATCGGGAAGCATTTTGATTAGCTACCAGATTTTGACCTGGGTTGGGAAACGGATCAGTCAATACTGCTGGGGTTTTTGAACTCTTAAAGAGTTTCTTAACTTCAGTTATATGTGGACAATCTTTCGTCCAATGATCCTCATCGCATATATGACACCCTGCCGGGGGTTTCCTTTTTCTCCCTTTCTTTTTCTTCTTGCCCTCTGGTTGCTTCAGTCGTTTGCCCTTGTCGATCGACATGGCATTTACTTCTGAGGCAAGAAGTTCTTCATTTGCATTTTGACTAGAAATTTTGTGTTTTCTAATCACGCCATCACTGGCGTGAGAGTCATTGTTTGATTTAGGAGGAGGAGGAATTGAGAATTCCGGTCTAGGGGTGTCAGGTATTTTGTCATAGAGCGTGCCGGACTGAGTATAGACCAAGTCCAGATATTGCGCACGAGCGATAACCTGCTCTTCTGTTACGACTCCCCCCTTTGCCACATCTTCGGTGATGGCAGGAAGTAATGACTTGATAAACCATTCAGCTAATAGCTGATCGGGAACGTACGTTTTTACCATCCTATGACGACGTCGCCACTCATGTATATGATCAGATATGTGGGTGGCAGTCGTCTGTTTGAAGTTGGTAAGGAGTTCTGTTCTCGTTTCATACCTTATTGGTAATTGAAAATGGGTTAAAAAGGTTGTGGCTAAAGTACTGAAGTTGTCGAACGAAGCTCTAGGCAATTCAATGTACCATTTTGCCACTGGACCCGTTAACGTCCTCTGAAAGAGGCGAAGTCTTATCGAATCATCATTCAGGGTGTTCGATGAACACCATAGATGGAATGTCATCACATGATTCGACGGGTCTTCACCCGGATTTCCATTAAATTTAGGAATATCTGACGGAAGTTTATGTGGAATCGCTGGCCACCAAGGGGCATAAGCAATTGGGTCATTCGTCAGCCGGTTTAGATCTGGTAATTCTAGAGTTGCTACAAAGGGCAACTGTTGATTCAGGTTAGGCGAAGCATACCCAGGATAAGATGGGATCGCCTGAGCAATGGGTCTTTGCAAACCAGCATAATGCTGGCAACTTTGACAAGGTTGATGGGCATAACCATTATAGTATGGTTGCCCATTACTTACAAAGACTTGTTGCTCAGGTCCTTGATATGATTGCTGGAATGGCGGTTGTTGAGATTGAACCAGCTCTAGTTGTTGGACCATTTGTTGTTGACCAATACTGGATGATTGACCAGGATGAAGAGTCACAGTACTTGTTTGAGCCTGAGTCGCTCCAGATAAGGAGGCACTACCCTGAGATTGTGATTGAGTCGTTGAGACAAGAGGTTGTTGTATTGCAACCTGAGAAACTTGGGGTTGACATACAACAGGTGGAGCTTGTACTTGCGACACATTCACTATAGCAGGTATGGTGGGAATATTCGACACAGGGTGTACTGGTTGCATTGAATATACAACCCCTGGTTGTTGAGGCAGTATTGGTACCCAACCGCTGGATGTAATTCCAGTTTGACCTGAACTTTGTTGTAAACTACCACATGGTTGTTCTCTGGGAGGGAACAATGAAAGAGCATACTGCCCTCCATATGGTGGAAATCCAGTACTTAAAGGATAAATTGGCCTTTGAAGACACATTGGATCAATTTGTTGAGTTTCAACATAAGAAATACCAGATGATAATCTGGATGAAGAAATAGGAACTAACCATGTCGTTGTCCCTGATTGGACTCCGGCTTGTTGTTGACAATTTGCCGGGACAGATGGTATACCAGCGAACATCGTTGGAGTAGCAGCGGGAGGCTCTGCTGCTACTGTGTCGGACGACACAGTCCTAGATGTCGACGGTTGTTCAGACATATCTAGTCTATCCAAAAGATTTCTTAGCGATTCTACAAGAACTTACGATGCCAAAAGACTAACTTCGAAGATCAACGAGGGAATGGTGATGATTATCCCGTTTAAAATAAATTTTAACGACGCTTAGACACAACTTGCTTTTTCACTTTTAAAGAGTCGAGAAAAAGCTAAAGATGACTCTAGTCTCCTTCGATGTTTTAACGAGCCCGAAGTGACAAATGCTCGGATGGACTTTTTCTGTTATAGAGTCTGAAAAAGGCCAAAAGAAACTGCTCTGGAGTTCTAGGCAGAGGGTGTGCCAAACTTTTCGCAAAACCACAGAATACGTTTTACGGTACGGGTGGTCGATCTTCGTGAATGCTGTGTTCACTGCATTGCGATCAGTAGGGCGACCGACACGGATTCCTAACGATAAAAGATATATGCCTATAGAGGTCTCCCAATATATACGCGACGGTACGTGGGAGCACAAGTCCGTATTAGTGCCACCGACTCTCAGGAGGAATCACCCACCTTCTTCGAGATCGACAGTCACTACGTTTAACGACGCCGGAACACGTCTCTACCTAGACCTCTACGATGAGCGTTATGTTGCAAAGCGTTGTTAGGTTCATTCAATATATTTTAAGTTGATCTTTTTAAAGTTTGCCTTTCAAGGTTCACCACGAGATGTATGGTACAACTCCTAAATGCAGTCTAAAGATGAGAAGCAAGCTTTTTCAATCTTTTCGACTTATGAAAATCTTAACTACTGAGGGAAAAGAAAGACATCATCTTTTCACACAGATCATAGAGCACACACTAATGCACTTTTTCCTAAATCAACATGCAAGCTGTCAAAATGCACATGAACAATGCAGGTATTTCTTTTCTCTTTCTTAATGTTGATGTACTACAAAAAGAAAGCTGTTGTATAACTTTGAATTCAATTTCAAGTGAAAGCAAACAAGCTTTTGTCCAAAATCAAAATACACCTTAAGATTTACTTGTTTCAACACTAGAAATACGTAAATTCAAACCATATGACGAAAGCAAAAGCTCAATCAGCTATGAACAACAAACAAACTAACTCTTAAGATCAGAACGACACTTATCACAGGTCTAGATTTAAGAGGCCACAGCAAGACTAGTTCACTTTCGTTATGGGAAACTACAAATGATGTAAGAAATACACAAAGAACAAATACAGTTTCTTTATACAACCGAGGCGGAATAATGGCAAAGAAAGGTGGTTTCAGATAGGTACATTGACTGATAACAGGCTGCAAAAACAGGGATGAAAACAGGGCAAGAGAAAGCAGAGAACCCCAGTTGCACAAGGCCACACTAGTTCAGCGCAGGTAGAACACTGTCAGTTTGACATTCAGCGCAGGTAGCCCCTTCGGGACCTGCGATGAAATGCAGACTGCCTTCACAGTGCCTGCAATGAAGAGAGAAACTCTCGTTTCTCTTGGTTTCCGGGTTACAGATTGCTCAAAAATCAACAGTTTTTGGCCAAATCAAAGCTACCAATCAAGTACACACTAAAGGATGATTCAAAGGAGGATGAAAAGCTATCACTAAGAGCTGTTCAGAGTCCTTGTGGATCAGCTCTTCAAATCATAAACATGCCCAGAAACTGAGCTAGAGTAGCTGCCCTCTACTTTGGATTTGAAAGATCCAAATGCAGTATGATTCGGTACTCCCTGTGTTTAGGAAATGAATAGCAAAAACACAAACAACCAACAAGATACGATCACCAGTGGAGTCGCCAATTTGTTGTTGGGAAAAGTATCCAATACGGAATGACCCTATCCCACTCTAAGGGTGATAGTTCCTTAGCAACAATCAAAGCAAAGCTATCTGAGATTACTTCTTTATGAGATGTAAAAGAGGGGAGAAAGAGATCCACTAACCGATGTCTTTCTCTAATGGTTGATCCAATCTTCTCTCCTTGCTGCTTGCTCCCAGCTCCTTGCTCTTTCACTGGCCCAGCTACACCAAGATCCTGCAAAATGGCAAGAGAGGGAAACTACAAGAAGCATACATTAATAATTGATTCAAGGATTAGAATAAATCAAATATACAAGTATAACAACACACCATTGAGACACATGCATATAGAAGAACCTCAAATTCTTTATTAATGGAAGAAGTAAGGTTCAGGAAGTGATACAACCATAAGAGGCCCAATCTAGCATCACCTTCCCAGCAGAAAGAAATCTCCTCTTCACCTCCTTCAAAGAAAATCACCGAATAGTTCTAAACTCAAACCAACAACAATTCTTTACATTCACAAGATTCCAGCCTCCCTAGACCTCATGAGAGAGATCTATATATAGGAGTTTTGGAGAAAGGATGAGTCAGCTTGAGGCTGGCCTGAAGCTGACTAGTGTCCTCTCTCACTTCAGTTATTCTTCAGTTCTTGAGTCCACTTGGAGGTTCTTGCTTCCACTTGGAGATCTAGAACCTCTTACTCATCACCAGTCGAATTCCCTGATCCAAGTGTCATTTTGGAAGCTTCCTGGGCATTGACACCTTGAGGGATGAATGTGCCACATGTCCAAACTCGCCCAGCGCAGGTAGCCTTCTTTGCAGTTGACATTCAACGCAGGTAGACAGTGGAGCAGTTGACATTCAGCGCAGATGCTCAGTGGAGCAGTTGACATGATCCAGAATTGCCTTGTTTTTGAGTTTTTTTAGGTGGAGAACTTTTATTCAGTGCTGTGGTTTGCTGACCTTGTTCCTCTAGGGGTAGGAACAACATGTTTAGGGACTTTGGATCCCTTAGATTATGGACATTTCATGCTTCATGCTGTAAGGCACAAAAATGTCTATAACAGGTAATACCAGGCCTTTGGAGCTTCTTTTAGACCATAGAGAGACTTTCTGAGTCTGCATACAAGTTTTGCATCATTTATAAGAATGAATCCGTCTGGTTGCTCAATATAGACTTCTTCTTCTAAGTCTCCATTAAGAAAGGCATATTTTACATCCATTTGGTATACTTTGAATTTCTAAAAATTAGAAAGAGCAAGGAACATTCTTATGGCTTCAAGTCTAGCAACAGGTGCAAAAGTTTCTTCAAAATCTATACCTTCTTTTTGAGCATATCCTTTACAAACAAGTCTGGCCTTGTTTCTAATAACTTCTCCATTTTCATTTAGCTTGTTTTTGAATATCCATTTAGTTCCTATGATATTCTTATCATGAGGTCTAGGAAGTAATTCCCAAGTATTATTCTTTTCAATTTTCTCAAGTTCTTCATTCATGGCCTTGATCTAGCATTCATCTTTGCATGCTTCATTTACATTTTGAGGTTCGGTGGAGGATAACAATGCTAGATAGCTTGAAGCTTCTATAACAGTTCTTCTTGTCTGCACACCTGCCTCTTTCTGTCCCAAAATTTGAGTCTTTGGATGATTTTTATGAACATACATGGATGGAGTCTTTTCTTCTACTGTTATCTCTTCTTCTGGTGCTTCATTGGTTTCTTCTTTAGAATTACTCTGATTTGATGTGGGAGGATGATCCTCATCTTCTTCATAATCTTTGGTTTTTATTTGTTTTGGATTTTTGCATGCTTCATCAACCATGACATCAATACTTTCAATAATTTTCCCAAGTCTTTTATTATAAAATTTATCTTCGAGAAGAGTAACCAAGGAGAATACCTTCATTTGCTCTGGGTTCAAACTTACCAAGTTTTTCATATGTCCTTTTGACGTAACATTTTCTTCCAAAAACTTTGACATATTTTACAGTAGGAGTCCTACCATACCAAAGTTCATGTGGAGTTTGAGTGTTGTTTACCTCAACATTTGCTTGGTTGAGAATAGTGACGACAACGAATGCAGCTTCACCCCAGAATGTCGCAGGAGTTCCAGACTCATCTAGCATAGCACGAGCCATTTATTGAACAGTTCTATTCATCCTTTCTACCACTCCATTTTGTTAAGGAGTCCTTGCGGTGGAGAATTGCCTTTTAATTCCATGTTCTTCACAAAAGTCAAAGAATTCATCCGAGGTAAATTCCCCTACTCAATCAGATCTGAGGCATTTGATTTTGCAATCTAATTCATTTTCAACCAAAGCTTTGAAGGCTTTGAACTTTTCAAATGCTTCATCTTTATGCTTTAGAAGTCCTATCCAACAAATTCTGGAAAATTCATCAATAAACAATATAAATTATTCTTCTCCACGAGGTGACTTTTTCCTTGATGGTCCACATAAATCAGTATGAACAAGTTCAAGAGGCTTACTAGCTGATCCTTCCTTTTCAGGGAAGTGTGATTTGGTTTGCTTACCAAATTGACATGATTTGCATATTGTATTTTCTGGAATGCTGATATCAGGAAGATCACGAACAACCTAGAATCTGCATGCTTTTCTTATTTGAGAGAAGCTTAGATGCCCCAATCTTCTGTGCCATAGCTATTGTTCATCATTTTTGCTTAGATATCACTGTTGTTGTCCTCCCTTGAGTATGTATAAGTTGTTTGGCGTTCTTATACCTTTGATCATGGTTTCTCCTGTATCAAGCTCATGAACAACACATCCATTTGATCGAAATACTACTTCATTTCCTTGATCACACATTAGACTGACACTCAACATGTTATGCTTTAGAACATCAACATACATATCATTCCCATATTTAACTTTTTCTTTTAAGAGAATAGAGCCTTTACCTTTTATGACAGCAGGAGTGTCATTTCCAAATGGAACCTTCTTTTCTTTTTCTAAGGAATTATATGAATGAATTTTTTCTTTGTCACCTGTCATGTGTTTTGAGCATCCACTGTCGATGTACCACTGATTTTCTTGTCCTTCTGCATACAAGGCTATACCGCATCTTTCTATTTGTGGCTCTTTCTTTCTCCATATTTTGGGACTTAATGTAGTTTTCTCCTTCTGAGATGTTTGCCGAAATTTACTCTTGCATTCATATTCTTCATGACTGAAGTTGTTGCAGATAGAGAATTCTATTTCATTTTTAAGAAGAGAAAAGTTATTGTAGGACCTTTTCATGATCCCTGTCACATTCCTTTGATTATGTGCTTCTCTAGTCATGATGGTATTGTAAGCAACACATTAAGTAGCTTTGTGTCCAAAGTTATGACATGAAAAACATTGGCCATTAAAGAAGTTCCTGCGATTATCAAATCTACTAACCTGGTGATTGTAGTTTCTATTGATATTCATTCTTGAAGCAGATTGAGTATGATTTACCTGAGGTTGATTGTAGCTTCTATTCATCCTTGAAGTAAATTGAGGCTGATTTACCTAGTGTTCTGCTTTATGCCTTTGCTGACATTTGTCAAACTGTTCACTGCTCTTTGCTGCATCAAGATAGCTTTTAATGGAGGTTGACGGCTTCTGTGCTTGAGATGCTTCTTCAGTATATCCAAGACCTGTCTTTATCAGAGGAGAACGCTGCACTTTGATAATTTCATTTAAGGTTTATGATCCTTTAGCAAATATAAGATTGAGAGCTTTTGTTTTCTCAATATCCTTTCTTAGACCCACAATTTCACATTCTGGTTTTTCATTGTGTTTTTCTCTTTCAGCAAGTTGGAATGTCAAAGTATCTATAATCATATTTTTTTCTTCTAAATAGATTTTGAGTTTAGAGATTTCTTCATAAAGGTCATATTCATCGAAAGCATCCAAGAAATCATCATCTTCAAAAGCCATCAGAAGTCTATAGTCATTACTATTTTCATCTTCATCACTAATTGATAAACCATCGCTATCTTCATGCATATATTAGCTCTTCTTACTTATACTTTGTTTTCTATTCCATTTTGTAGATTCCTTACCTTTATCAAACCTACTTTATGAGGACATTTGGCAGCATAATGACCAACTCTTCCACAAGCAAAACATTTGAAATTTATTTTACCTCTGAATCTTCCGAAACCCGTTTGAAGGTTCTTGACAAAGTTTACTTCTTCTTCTCCTTCTAAAATATGTCCTAATTCATTGAGTTCTTCTTTTCCTGAAGCTTTAAATGTGGCTTCTCTCATATTTGATGGACCTCCTTTTCTCATCTCGAAAGTAGTTAAGATTCTGTGCAGCTGTGTCATAGTAATAGTCTGAAGATCCTGCTTTTCTTCGATGACATATACTTTTGATTCAAACATAGCAGACAAGGATCTTAAAACCTTTTCAACTAAAGTAATTTCTTTTATATCTTCACCCAAATTCTTCATGAAATTAACAATCTCATCTATACGTAAGAAGTAACTAGCTATAATTTCATCATTGTGCATTTTGAGAGTTTCATGTTGAATTATGAGAGTTTGCAGTTTTTCACGTTTTACCTGAGAGTCTCCTTCATAGCTTAAAACGATTTTGTCCCATACTTCTTTGGCGGATTTGAGCTGCATAACTTTAACAAATTCTTATTGTGACACACTTCCCAATAATGTATTGGCAGCCTTGGCATTGGTCTCATATTCCTTTTTACCTGCCGCATCTGTAGGAATTGTTGATGGAAATGTATATCCTCCTTCCACGATTTCCCAGACATCTGTTCCAACAGATTGAAGATAGGTTGTGGTTCTTACCTTCCAATAAACAAAGTTGCTTCCATCAAATATTGGTGGTCTGATGGATCCCTCTGTTTCTTAATTACCCATGATGATGGATCTTCCTTCAAGCGATTGAGCTTCTTTTGAAGGACCTGCTCTGATCCCAATTATTGGAAATAATACTTGAGAGGGGGGGTGAATCAGTATTAGCAAGTCAAAAATCTTTCATTTCCATAATCAGATTCATATACGCTACTTCAGTTAATGGAACTCGCGTGTATATGCAATTGTGTTTAAGGAAACTAGCGTATATCGTAGAAACTTATGATTCAGTTAATTCATCATATGTTGATATTTAATTAGTGCATCAGAACCACATAAACAGTAACTAGGTGTAGTAAAAACAGAACAGACAATCACACACATGAACACAAGATATAAGGTGGAAACCCTAGAAACTTCTTTTCACAATTTTTGTATTTGTGCAGACTTATACCAGTACGCAGGCTTCTACCTGCAGAAGGCTACAACCTTCTCTCATTCTCCAGATTCTCCTGGAAGAGAGCTACAACCCCCTAGCTCTTGTACTAGCTGATATATTTACTAGTACATAGTTGTTGGCCTACAGATGGCTACAACCTTCTCTTTTCTTCCAGGGACCATGTTTCATGAATTTTCAGACTGGATCCACCAATAACATCATTCAATCATCAATTATATCTGCATCAACCAATTTCCTTTGCACCAACCACAACTGAATCAATCAATTACTTTGACAACCCTTCAATATGATCTTTCAGAATGCTATAACCAAAATATAGTAACCAGAACCCAAGGCCGAACCCAGTAAACATATTTTATAAGGTATATGCTACTTCCATGTGTCAAACCTACGTGCATACGCTTTTTTCTCAAGGCGAACCTGCATATAGATCTGCAAATAAAATTTAATATGTATACGTTGTTTTGATATGCAGAACCAGGGTGTATACACACCTTTTCTAAAGTGAACCTGTGTACATATCTGTAAATGATGATTTAAACATTACAACAATTCTAGACTTTAGTTATACCCAGATCATCATATTTATAGACTACAACATGCGCCAGTTATTCAAACAAATGATCAAACCATATAAAGATACTTCACTTCAAGCCAAAAGATCTTGACCCATCATTAGATCTTATCCTTCATCAAGCACTAAGGTTCATCCTTGGTTCAGATCTATCTATGCACCACAACCCAATAACCTGTACACTAGATCTTGCTCTTCATCAAATATTCAATTCTTGAGTTCCTTGGCCTAATGATATTCCCCTCCTTTTATAGTCTTAGCCCTTACTCAATACCATGGACCAAAACCACTTAGGACCAATACCTTCAATCCAATACTTGGGGTCAATACTTTGGACCAGATACTTTGGACCAATACAATGGATCAAAATACCATGGACCAAATACCTTGGACCAAAACTTAGTTTTCCAAGATATACGCGCTTTGCATTCTATAAAAGTGCATGTGTACGTATACGCGACTTGTATATGGTGAACCCGTGTGTATACATGGCTTGGCCAATGGTGAACATGCATATACCTCTCTTTCTTCATCCTGATCTGAACTTTGTGCTATTAACCTGTTGAATTGTGATCTGTCATCTGATTGAGCTGCCATCAAGGACAACACTTGTGTCATAATGCCAAAAATCTCCCCCTTTGGACTTGATGGCAAACCCAAGTCACTCTCCCCCTTTGTCATCAAGGGCAAAGGGTTATGCTCCCTTTGAGTAGATGCTGAATTCTCTGATATGCTGAAGAGTGTTGATTGAACTCCATGATCGAGTCCATGCTCCCCCTGAATATAAGCAAGGTTTGCAAAAAGATGTTCTAAAAGAAGAACATGACATTATACATACATCATAAATGACCTTCCTATCACCAATGACTCATATATACATCCATCTCCCAACCAAGTGGGGGTATACCAAGTTTGACTCATCCACCCAACCAAGGGGATATACCAATTGTTTATACATGTCAAAACAAGAAACATTACATCATCCATCCCATGCGTAGTGGGGTAATAAATTAGGTCGTTTCATGACCTTTTCATTAAAAAAATATATATATGACATATATATAACAGAGACCAAATATCTTAAACAAGACCATGATAGTCATCAACAACTATCATTAGCAACGTCTGTCAATCAGCATCCAGACCAGCAACCATGTTCTCCCCCTGAACCTGCTCCACCTGAATCAAAAATAACTGCGTGAATCTGTACCAAAATCTTCTAAGATAATGCCCAAAATGCATTATTAGAAGCATATTCTCCTCCTGAACCTGTGTCAGATGATCACTATCAGATCTGATCATTTCATATAATAGAAGAGTTATCAAGGCATCATTATCAATTAGATATACATCAAGTTATAAACAACTTATGAGAGCCAGCATATTTCCACATGTTATCCACAGACTGTAACCATCATCAAGCACAGCAGATAATTCACTGAACCATATAAGACCCATTTCTTCCTGAGTCTGGCCCACAACTTTTCTTCAAACCAACATATACATGACTCTATCCACAGAAACCAGCGTATGTACACGACTACGCTTCATGAAACTCGTGTATAACCACCTTTCTCTGAAACAGATGGGATTTAATAGTAGGATGATGCATTAACTACTCCTAGCTTTTGTCTGAAATATTCAAATTGGAGTATGTTCCTTCCAAAGAATAGGTTGCTGATATATTCACCAACACTTGTTCACGTAGAAAATGATATTTGATGGGTATTTGCTTGTTCTTGGAATGCATGAATGGATTCTTTGAAATAATGATGGCACTTGTATTATCACATAGAATGGAGATGGGTGGAGTACATGTGATCTAAATGTCTTGCAATGTTTGCATCATCCAAAGGAGTTGTGTGCAGCAAGATGCAACAACCACATATTCTGCTTCAGCTGTAGATATTGCAATTGAACTTTGTCTCTTGTTGAACCAAGACACTAATCTGGAACCCATATAGAATGCACCACCACTAGTTCTTTTTCTGTCATCAACGCTTCCTGCCCAATCTGCATTTGTATATGCATGAAGTGTAAGATCTGTATCTCTAGGATACCATAAACCAAAATTCTGTGTTCCTTGAAGATATTTGAAAATCCTTTTGACTGCCTGAAGGTGTGGTTCCTTTGGATTTGCTTGGAATCTTCCAACTATTCCTACTGCATGCATAATGTCTGGTCGGATACCTATTAGATAAAGAAAACTGCCAATCATGGATCTGTAAGTTGGTTAATGTACTACTGTTGATTCATCATTTTAGCTGAGACTACATCCTGTTACCATTGGGGTACATGCTAGTTTAGAATCTTCCATGCTATATTTTTTTCAAGTTGATATATTTGGTTTGTGACAGAAAAATACCATCTTTATTTTGTTGAACTTGTGGACCAAGAAAATATGTAATCTCAACAAGCAGGGACATTTCAAATTCTTGCTGCATTACCGAAGCAAAATTCCAACTCATGGCTTCTTCATTGCTACCAAAAATGATATCATCAACATACACAACAAGTATTAGCAATTTATTATTGTTAATCTTTGTATATAGATTGCTATCAGCTGATCCCTTTGAAAAACCTTGTTGATGGAGATATTTGTGAAGATGGTAATACCAGGCCCTTGGAGCTTGTTTTAGACCATAGAGAGCCTTTCTGAGTCTGCATACAAGTTTTTCATCATTTCCAAGAATGAATCCGTCTGGTTGCTCAATATAGACTTCTTCTTCTAAGTCTCCATTAAGAAAGGTAGATTTTACATACATTTGGTATACTTTGAATTTCCAAAAACTAGAAATAGCAAGGAACATTCTTATGGCTTCAAGTCTAGCAACAGGTGCAAAATTTTCTTCAAAATCTATACCTTCTTGTTGAGCATATCCTTTACAAACAAGTCTGGCCTTGTTTCTAATAACTTCTCCATTTTCATTTAGCTTGCTTTTGAATATCCATTTAGTTCCTATGATATTCTTATCATGAGGTCTAGGAACTAATTCCCAAGTATTATTCTTTTCAATTTGCTCAAGTTCTTCATTCATGGCCTTGACACAACATTCATCATTGCATGCTTCATTTACATTTTGAGGTTCAGTGGAGGATAGAAATGCTAGATAGCTTGAAGTTTCCGTAATAGTTCTTCTTGTCTGCACATATGCCTCTTTCTGTCCCAAAATTTGAGTCTTTGGATGATTTTTGTGAACATACCTGGACGGAGTCTTTTCTTATACCATTATCTATTCTTCTACTGCTTCATTGGTTTCTTCTTCAGAATTAGTCTGATTTGGTGTGGGCGGATAATCCTCATCTTCTTCATAATCTTCAGTTTTTATTTGTTTTGGATTTTTGCATGCTTCATCAACCACAACATCAATACTTTCAATAATTTTCCAAGTATTTTATTATAACATTTATATCCTTTACTTCGGGAAGAGTAACCAAGGAGAATACCTTCATCTACTCTGGGTTCGAACTTACCAAGTTTTTCATCAGTCCTTTTGATGTAGCATTTGCTTCCAAAAACTTTGAAGTATTTTATAGTAGGAATATTACCATACCAAATTTCATGTGGAGTTTGAGTGCTATTTACCCAAACATTTTCTTGGTTGAGAATAGTGACGGTAGCGAATGCAGCTTCACCTCAGAAGGTTACAGGAGTTCCAGACTCATCTAGCATAGCACGAGCCATTTGTTGAACAGTTCTGTTCATCCTTTCTACCACTCCATTTTGCTGAGGAGTCCTTGCGGCAGATAATTGCCCTTTTATTCCATGTTCTTCACAAAAGTCAAAGAATTCATCCGAGGTAAATTCCCCTTCTCGATCAGATCTGAGGCATTTGATTTTGTGTTCTGATTCATTTTCAACCAAAGCTTTGAAGGCTTTGAACTTTTCAAATGCTTCACCATTATGCTTTAGAAGTCTTATCCAACACATTCTGCAAAAATCATCAATGAACAATATAAAATATTCTTCTCCACATGGTGACTTTTCCTTGATGGTCCACATAAATCAGTATGAACAAGTTCAAGAGGCTTACTAGCTGATCCTTCCTTTTTAGGGAAGTGCGATCTAGTTTTCTTACCAAATTGACATGATTTGCATATTATATTTTCTGGAATGCTAATATCAGGAAGATCACGAACAACCTAGAATTTCCATGCTTTTCTTATTTGAGAGAAGCTTAGATGCCCCAATCTTCTGTGCCATAGCCAGTGCTCATCATTTTTTCTTAGATAGCACTGTTGTTGTCCTCCCTTGAGTATGTATAAGTTGTTTGGAGTTATTATACCTTTGATCATGGTTTCTCCTGTATCAAGCTCATGAACAACACATACATTTGATCGAAATACTAATTCATTTCCTTGATCACACATTTGATTGACACTCAATAGGTTATGATTTAGACCATGAACATACATAGCATTTGTAGCTTTAACTTTTTCTTTTAAGAGAACAGATCCTTTACCTTTTATGACAGCAGGAGTGTCATTTCCAAATGAGACCTTCTTTTATTTTTCTAAGTCATTATATGAATGAAGTTTTTATTTGTCACCTGTCATGTGTTTTGAGCATCCACTGTCGATGTACCATTGATTTTCTTATCCTTCTACATACAATGCTATAACGCATATTTTTGTTTGCGGCTCTTTCTTTCTCCATATTTTGGGACTTAATGGAGTTTGCTCCTTCTGAGATGTTTGCCGAAATTTACTCTTGCATTCAGATTCTTCATGGTCGAAGTTGTTGTAGATAGAGCATTCTATTTAATTTTCAAGAAGAAAAAAGTTATTGTAGGACATTTTCATGATCCCTGTCACATTCCTTTGATTTCGTGCTTCTCCAGTCATGATGGTCTTGTAAGAAACACATTGAGTTGCATTGTGTCCAAAGTTATGACATGAAAAACATTGGCCATTAAATAAGTTCCTGCGATTATCGAATCTACTGACCTGGTGATTGTAGTTTCTATTGATAATCATTCTTGAAGAAGATTGACTATGATTTGCCTGAGGTTGGTTGTAGCTTCTATTCATCCTTGAAGTAAATTGAGGCTGATTTACCTGGTGATCTGCTTTATGCCTTTGCTGACATTTGTCAAACTGTTCACTGCTCTTTGCTACATCAAGATAGATTTTAGTGGAGGTTGACGACTTCTATGCTTGAGATGCTTCTTTAGTATATCCAAGACTTGTCTTTATCAGAGGAGAATGTTGCACTTTGATAATTTCATTTAAGGTTTCTGATCCTTTAGCATATCTAAGATTGCGATTTTTTATTTTTTCAATATCCTTTCTTAGACCCACAATTTTACATTCTAGTTTTTCATTGTGTTTTTCTATTTTAGCAAGTTGAAATGTCAAAGTATCTATAATCATAATCTTTTATTCTAAACAGATTTTGAGTTTAGATATTTCTTCATAAAGGTCATCTTCATCGAAAGCATCCAAGAAATCATCATCTTCAAAAGCCATCATAATTATATAGTCATTACTATTTTCATCTTCATCACTAATTGATAAACCATCGCTATCTTCATGTGTATAGTAGCTCTTCTTACTTATACTTTGTTTTCTATTCCATTTTGTAGATTCCTTAATTTTATCAAACTTATCTTTATGATGACATTTGGCAGCATAATGACCGACTCTTCCATAAGAAAAACATTTGAAAGGTAGTTTACCTTTGAATCTTCTGGAACCCCATTGAAGGTTCTTGACAAAGTTTACTTCTTCTTCTCCTTCTGAAATATGTCCTGACTCATTGAGTTCTTCTTTTCCTGAAGATTTAAATGCGGATTCTCTCATATCTTATGGACCTTCTTTTCTCATCTCGAAAGCAGTTAAGATTCCGTGTCGCTGTGTCATAGTAATAGTCTGAAGATCTTGCTTTTCTTCTGTGGCAGATACTTTTGATTCAAACTTAGCAAACAAGGATCTTAAAACCTTTTCAACTAAAGTAACTTCTTTTATTTCTTCACCCAAATTATTCATGTAATTAACAATCTCATCTATACATAAGAAGTAACTAGCTATACTTTCATCATTGTGCATTTTGAGAGTTTCATATTGAATTAAAAGAGTTTGTAGTTTTGCATGTTTTACCTGAGAGTCTCCTTCATAGCTTAGAATAATTTTGTCCCATATTTCTTTGGCAGATTTGAGCTACATAACTTTGACAAATTTTGATTGAGATAGACTTCCCAATAATGTATTGACAGCCTTGGCATTGGTTTCATATTCCTTTTTACCTGCCACATCTATAGGAATTGTTGATGGAAATGTATATTCTCCTTCCACGATTTCCCAGACATCTGTTCCAAGAGATTGAAGATAGGTTGTGGTTCTTACCTTCCAATAAATGAAGTTGCTTCCATCAAAGATTGGTGGTCTAATGGATCCCTCTATTTCTTGATTACTCATGATGATGGATCTTCCTTCAAGCGATCAAGCTTCTTCTGAAGGACCTGCTCCTATCCCAATTGTTGGAAATATTACTGAGAGGGGGGGTGAATCAGTATTAGCAAGTCAACAATTTTCCATTTCCATAATCACATTCATATACGCTACATCAGTTAATGGAACTCGCGTGTATACACAACTGTGTTTAAGGCAACTAGCATATATCCTGCAAACTTAAGATTTAGTTAATTCATCATATGTTGATCTTTAATTAGTGCATCAAAACCACATAAACAGTAACCAGGTGCAGTAAAAATAGAACAGACAATCACACACATGAACACAAGATATAAGGTGGAAACCCAATGTGGGTGAAAACCACTTGCTACAATCGTCTCTATCCTCTTTTTAATAATAAGAAACTTATTTTTACAATTTTTGTATCGGTGCAGACTTATACCAGTACATAGGCTTCTACCTGCAGGAGGCTACAACCTTCTCCCGTTCTCCAGCTTCTCCTGGAAGGGAGCTACAACCCCCTAGCTCTTGTACTAGCTGATATATTTACTAGTACGTAGGTGTCGGCCTACAGAAGGCTACAACCTTCTCTTTTCTTCCAGGGACCACGTTTCATGAATTTTCAGACTGGATCCATCAATAACATCATTCAATCATCAAATATATCTGCATCAACCAATTTCCTTTGCACCAACCACAACTGAATCAATCAATTACTTTGACAACCCTTCAATTTGATCTTTCAGAATGTTGTAACCAGAATACAGTAACCAGAACCCAAGCCAGAACCCAGAACACTGCAACAGCAAACAAAAGCAACTAAAACATATTTTATAAGGTATACGCTACTTCCATGTGTCGAACCTGCGTGCATACGCTCTTTTCTCAAGGCGAACCTGCGTACAAATTTGCAAATAAAATTTAAGATGTATATGTTGTTTTGATATGCAGAACTAGCGTGTATATGTGCCTTTTCTAAAGTGAACCTGCGTACATATCTGTAAATGATGATTTAAACATTACAACAATCCCAGACTTCAGTTATACCTAGATCATCATATTTACATACTACAACATGTGCTAGTTATTCAGACAAATTATCAAACCATATAAATATACTTCACTTCAAGCCTTAAGATCTTGACCCATCATTAGATCTTATCCTTCATCAAGCGCTAAGGTTCATCCTTGGTTTAGATCCAACTATGCACCATAACCCAATAACCTGTACACTAGATCTTGCTCTTCATCAGATATTCAATTCTTGAGTTCCTTGTCCTAATGATCTTCCCTTCCTTTTATAGTCTTAACCCTTACTCAATACCATGGACCAAAACCATTGAGGACAAATACCTTGGACCCAATACCTGGGGTTAATACTTTGGACCAGATACCTTGGACCAACACCATGGATCAAAATACCATGGACCAAATACCTTGGACCAAAACTTAGTTTTCCAAGATATATGTGCCTTGCATTCTGTGAAAGTGCGTGTGTACCTAGACGCGACGTGTATATAGTGAATCCGCGTGTATACACAACTTGGCCAATGGTGAACCTACGTATACCTCTCTTTCTTCATCTTGATCTGAACTTTGTGCTGTTAACCTGCTGAACTGTGATCTGTCATTTGAGTGAGTTGCCATCAAGGACAACACCTGTTTCATAATGCCAACAAGATGGTGGAGATGGAGGAGGCTTTCCTCCATTACACTTGGAATCCTTCTTATCATATTTTTTTATCTCTTTAGCTTCCTTCTCCATGTGGAGGCTGAGAACTCTCTCCAACCATTCTAGTGTTCCTCTCTTCATAGAGAACCCTAACCATGTCAGTCAAGTCCTAGAAATCTTTCTTGAATGCTTCCTATTTTGAAATAACTTCAGTCTCTCTTGCTCCTGACATGATGGTTATAGATTCAAGATCAGTTTCTAGTACTGCTTGTACCTCTTCAATCTCAACTGAAGGTAAAACTTGAGGTGTTTCAAGTGCAGCTAGAAATGGAACTTTGGGGGGAGATTGTGGCCTTGTGTCTCTCCTTCTTCTGGGAATTACCTCAGGAGTTGCAACCAACAGTTTCCCTTCTCCTCTGTGTAAATTTAACCTTGTAATCATCACAATTTTGCAACCATTAAAACCTTACTTGCACAAAACTCAAGCAACCAAGCAAATAAACCTTTTCTCTGATACGAACTTGATATGTTATTGAATTTTATGTTTGTTGTGCTAATTTCAATTACAGATTTATAAACAAATTCTTGTCCATTGTTTCTTGTGCATGGTTCTCTTATGGTGTTTGTGATTGTAAACATGTAAACTTTTATCAAGTTTTAAGTGAAATACATGAACGAAATAACATCAAAAACAAGTGATGAAAAACAACAATTCAAAGTACAACAAACCATCAATTTGAACACTTAACACAGTGTTTTTATGAAGGTGTTCACCCCTCTTGGGCTACATCTCCTTGGTCTAGCTTCCATGGCTTGGGCCTCTATATTAGCTCAATATGGAAAAAATTCTATTTACAAATCTCTACTACTCCTGATACCTATTACAATGTGTTTAGACTATCAAAATTAGCTAGGAACACCCTTTCCTGAGCTCATTTTGGTCGAAATTTGCTCCAGTTATTCTCAAAATAGTTTTCCCTAGAAAAACTCCTCTAAAACTGGGGAAACTCTAGTTAGCCCAGCTAAAACTAGAGAAACCTCCGAAATTATCGGATCTGCTAAACATGCCGCCAAGTTGAACTTCGCTTAACTGATGGTTTAATTAGTGTTAATCATGGATTAATTGGAGGTTAATTGTGGATTAGTGCAATAAGCATGGTTAGTCTAACAATTACCCCAACGGTCTTGGAGGAAGCAAACACATGGGCAGATTAGTCGTTAACGTAACTGTTTTTAGTGTTACAGTTTACAACGCATTTGCTGGTTGTTTTACTGACCTCAACTATTACATGTTGGGTGATGTTCACATGGGAGGGTTGGCCCTCCTAACCCCCAAACAGCTAGTGGTTACACTTTATATATGCGTGAAGAGCTAATAGGTTAAGAAAAATGCAATAATGGAGATGGTTAAGTGCTTTGTTCTATGGGGAGGAGGTCGCAAGGTCGAAGCCCGACACCTCCATAAAAATTTTACACTTACCATAACCCAACCTTTGGGGAGGGACACGTGGTGACCTCTGGGCTTGCCACTTGTCCCCTCCTCATTGTTCATGTTTTAAACCAATCATAATATGCCATATCACCACCTCTAACAACCAGCCAAAACCTGACACTTGGTGAGCTCTGATTGGATTTTGACTCGACTTTGACCTTGCATAGCCACTTGCCACTTTAGTAGTACACACTGCTGACTGTGCATTCTTTTTTTAATTTCTCATGTTTGGTAAAGTAGACAGACCTCAATAAATTCCTCATATGAACTTAGTTTTCAGTGAAACGAGTTGCATTAGGATCGTTTTACCGAGACAGACATGGTCATTCATGTTTTGAGCCATTCTAAGATCTTTGATTTTTGAGCTAAATATTGAGCGCTTGATAACCTTTGTTTTTCCTAACATTCTTGTTTTACACCTATTTGTTAGAAATCAACTCCCACCCACTCCCCCCCCCCAACCATCCATTTATGGCCAGCTTCAACCTTGCAAATTTATTCCCTACTATGCCACTCCCTTTCACTATTGTCAACTCCTTTGCCCCCATTGCAATCACATCATTTCCTCCATGCCCTTGCACACACCTTCATGCCTTGTTAAAACCCTTTTGTCCACACTTCTATATCTACTCTTAGTTTTACACCTCCCCTACAACATTACTTCCTACTTTTGTATTTCTTTCTCGTAAGTATATTGCCACTTCATCACTTTTACTTGTTCCTCACAACTGTATGGGCACTCGCTCACTTGTAATGCTCCTCATGAATATATCGACGTTCATTTTTTTATTTTGTTTCTCATAACTATATGTTTCTTGTAACTACATGGGCACTTGCTCGTTTGCAATTTCTACCCTTGCTCATCTCTTCATCTAAACTACAAAAAAAAACATACATTCAATACACAAATTAAAATGTAACTTTTCAATATGGATAACATACACAACTATTGCTTAAAATTATGGTGGAATCCAAAACTTATCTTCCTTTAGTCCAAACCAACTATGCATAACGATATCCATTCTAATAAAAATAATGGTCATTTGAACATCCCACTATTCACTATTGGAAGGCACCAACATAACAAAAACAAACACAAAAAAAAATTCTCTCAAATTTGTATTTCACCTAAGTTTCATACTCACCACCTATTGTCATGCAATGGAGACTCGTTAAACAAAAAAACACACCCATCAAATGCTACTATGCATTGCACACATAAACACACACAAAAATAACTTTTTCTTTATACACACAAGCACACAAAATTATCCTCCTAAACATCGCTTATTTACTTTCCATGTTCCTACATGGCTTGCACAAATTGTTTCCTACCTCCTTTTCATTAATAAAAAAACTTAAAAAAAAACAAATAACATCCAAATAACAAAAATAATTTACATCTTCCTCTCTCAAATTAGAACATGACATGTATTGTTCCTCACTTTGTTCATCGTTCATATTGCTTACTTGCTTGCAAAGATACATGTTTGTTGTCACATTGCCATTAAATTTTTTCTTTTTATGTTATAGATTTTTCAAATGCCACACAAAATATAATACCTCTGCTTGCATCACACCAACACATTATTTGCTCCATAGACTACTTTCCCTTTGACATGCATGGTATACTTTCCTTTTCTTCAAATTCAACTTCTACCTATGACTTTGAAAAGACTCCTCTTTCTTAATTAGCTATGCAATCCACTCCGGGAATGGTGTATGACAGGCACATCGACAACGACACTACAAAATTCACAGGGACAAAATAAATGTGCGTCATTGACTGTTGTACAACTCTCATCGATCCACACTACCATCTCGCACCACCCCATCTCAAACTTCTATACCTTCCCACCTTTCTCTCCCTCCCCTTCCATCCACCCCTGCTCCTCTTCTCCCACCTCCATTTCCTCTTGCCAACCCAAATTTTCCTGACCTTGCCCTTCCTTCACCTCCCGGTTTCCCTTCCCAGCAATCCCCCCATGTTGCTTCCTTTTCAAATTCCTAGCAATTCCACAACAACCATCTCCAACATGCACATCACTGCTTTCATGCACGAATTGATGCCCTCACCCCCATGCAAATATGTTCTACTTGTAATGAATCTTATCCTTCCATGAAAAAAAAATGTAACGAATTTGTTTCCTACTCCCGTTGTGCCTCCAAACAAATTGTCCATCATTTCTCGTCTCCAAACAACATGGAACCACGAAAACAACCTGTGGTCTTCTCCTGCCTAACTTAGGTTGAAGAGATGCTAATTTCTCGGGTCAACCTTGTTATTCAAGTTACCCATGCACGTGGGGGCTAATACAAATATTTCGGCCATACTATTAGCTTCCCTCAAGATATCACTAACATTGTCACTTCCCTTCCTTGCATTGATCAAGAGCTCAAGACCAAGTGTCGAAAAATGCTCAAAAATGAAAGTGCTCAGAACTAGTTCAAACCTAAACAACTAGATAGGTCTCATCTTCCTGATTTCGACACCGTGAACGGCTCGAAAAATGGACTCCGTATATAGAAGTTATTCCAATTTTAAAATCGCCCAATATCCTCCATTTAAAAAAAAATAGGTTAAAATAGAATATTCCTTTTCTAGCAGCCAATAAAAGGGTGCCACATGGAAAGCCCGGAGGTTGCCATTTGGCCCCAAGATGGACAATGGAACGGTGTATAATTTTTTTTTTGCAATTCAGTGGGTCGATCACACAACCTACCCAACACAAGTGCAACACTTTACCGTTAATCCACGCAATGGTTCTTGTTTATGAAGGGTCGAACCTTATATTTAAAGTTTAAATAAGTTTCATTTGAGGCAGAAATGGTCCAGCCCCATATCATATGACCACGCGTGCGGAACCAGGAGCTAAAACTCGCCAGGTCAATAGTTAGCGCGCAATCCGAGGCACACTAACTGTGGCCATGTGACCACCATTAACTCCCAACTACAGTTAGCTCTGGCGGTCAAGGCTTAAATGGTGGGAAGTTTGGCAGTGGCACCAATTTTGGCAGTCTGGCCATTTTGGTGGACTTAACTGCCAGTTAACTAAACTTAGCTGGAGTTAATTCAGGGCAAACTGGTAGTTGGAGTAAATGTGCCATAACTTTGGCTAGGAAAGGCCTTTTGAGACAAATTGTTTTTTGATTTTGGGTCTCTTCAACATTATGAATCGATTGGCATAGGTTCCACAGCCAACAAAGGTCATCTTAATATTTTTTTTCTTCGGGGAAGTTCCAGGAGCCACTAGGGCTTGTTCAGTGTTGGAGTTGCATTGGGTTGTGTGCAACCATTGAATGTGAAATGAAGGTCATTCCTAACTGTATTCAGTGTTTTGAGTCCATTTCTATATCTTTTTTTCCCTGTTGAAGCATTCTTCAACTCGAATTTCTTCAAGGAAGCTTTCAGGGCCACTAGGGCCATTCCAATGCTTGAGCTGTTTGGGGGTTGTATTCATCTATTTTTGGTGATTCAAAAGCCTAATTCTACTATTATTGACCTTATGAGTCCATTGGTAGAGGTTTCAGAACCATTGGAAATCATCTTCACCTCGAATTTCTTCATATAAGTTTAAAGGGCCACTAGGGCCATTTGGAGAAAGCACTGGCTCAGGTACAATTTCACTGTTTAGTGCTTGGGGAAGAGCATTCTTAGCTTTTTCCTATCTTCTGACTCTGTTTTTACAGTCAGATTTTCCTTTAGAGGCACTTATTTACTTGTATTAGCCTTTGCAGCTTTCTTAATATAAGAGGACAAGACCATTTTGGGAGGCTTGGTCCAGTAGATGTAGCCCAAGAGGGGTGAACTGCTTCATCATCTTTGTGTCATTATTTTCTGAAGATTTCATGCTAAACAAATCTGATATAATGTGTTAAACAACAAATTTAAATAACTTGCCTTCACACATAAACACCTAAACAACAACTCAAACTTATTTGTTTTATTCCACAAGACATCTAGCATCAAGAATGAGTATTTTAATGACATCTGAGTGTTTACTTCTATTATTTCTTTAGGCAGAGCCTGTAGAGGGCTAGGTAGCCTTTGGATCTCATCCTCTCTTTAGAGGTGACATATCCGGTAAATGCCCCTACAGTCTATCTCTGTATTAGAAATAAGAAGTTCTCACATTTTCAGAGTTAACCTTGGAGTTGTTTGCACATTTAAAATTATTGGAAATGGAATCTTGCACCCTTTATTCAAGTACATTCCATTATTAGATCACGCATGCTCTCAGAAATAGATATCCTTGTTTTCAGCAAAAGTACCTCTAACCACACATCTTATGAGTTCTTTGTTAACAGATTTTGCGTCCTTGCAGCATTAGAATTAAAACTAGAAAATGATCCATACTACATTGATGTTCATATTGACCCAACTACGCTTTTTTCTTTACCTGTTAATGTCCATACAGATGTCACCACCCTTCTGTGCCATGTCACCACTAACTCCCCTTTTCCCCACCAAACCTTCTTTGAAACCCCCACTCCTGAACTCCACCACACATGCCCGGCTGACCTTCATGCATCTTCATTTGTTTCAACTCTTCCAAACTCTCATACTGAGATTGATGAAATACTTCTCTACATAGAATCTTCCAATTCCACACCCACCCATTCACTTCAATGGCCCATTATTGGTCTTTCTACAATTAATGAATACAACACTTAGGGCCTTTTCTCTATGGCCTTCCCCACCCTCTTCCCAATCGGGCCTACCATGATTAACCAACCAAGGATTTCAAAATTTGATATGCAAGAATAAGCTTTGCATCTAATACGCTACTATGATAATCATTTTGGTCAACATCCCAGGTTTCACTATTACTTGTACAACCTTATAATGTTCCATGACAACCACGCAACTGCGTCTGTCTTCATTAAAAGAGACCTTGAAAATAGTTTATCGACCATCGTTACAAACCTTCATCAACACCTTCAACAATTTCCCCCTCAATAATTCGAGACTAGATTATGCATTTTGGCTTATCCCTCCGAGGGAGCTAGGATTTTTGGACCAAGGGTAGAGGGGAACATAGTGACATGATTGATCAACAAGGTAGCCCTACCTTCTTCTTCACATTAAATACAGCTAATACCAAATGGCATGACTTGCATATGGCCATGCCTTCTAAACCTCCATCAAAAGCGCATGAACAATCTCGATGGAGAATCCAAAAAATTGTTGCAAACCCCCATCGTGCATCTTTATATGACCTTTGCAAGTTCAAAATCTTCTTAGAAGAGGTTCTACTAAAATGGTTCCTTGTAAAGGATTTGGTACAGGTCTGAAACTACCCTTGTTTGTCTTCTCTCCTTTATGTACAGTTTATTTCATGCAAACCTCTTACTTGTTCTCATTTTTTTTACCATAGGTATTATTGGAAACATAGAGGATCTACACATATGCATGGATTCTTATGGTTCTCAAATGCACCAAATATGGATGAGCTCAACTAGACTGATGAAGAAAGTGTTGTTTCTCCTAAAACTTTTTCGACTCATACATCACTGCTTGGAACCCTCACCCCCTCCATCAGAGAAATTTCAAAATCCATCGAACATCGGTTCATGATCCTTGCCTCCCTGCAACAATTAAAATCATCTCTTCCAATGAAAAACAAGACTATGAGGAGCTTGTTAACTATGTCCAAAGGCACAAAAACTACCATTCCTCTACATGCCTTCACAAAAGGAACAATTCCACATCATGCCGGTATGGAGTTTCCTAAGAATTGCATGATTCCTCTTCCATGGACATCAATAATTCCAGTCGTAAAACATATTCTCTTGCTAGAAATGATGACAAGCTTAATGTCCACAACCCTCACATGCTTACGATTTGGAGGGCCAACATTGACTTCCAACCTATACTTTCACGCCATGTCGGTTTGAACTAGATCTCAAAATATGCAGCAAAAGCATTGTCTAAATTAGAAATCTACCACCAAATTCTTGCCCCCCTTGCCATGAGTGATCCCCTTGACACCTTGACTTTTGTAGTCATTCGCAAACTCTTGATCAAGCTTGCTGCTGATAGGGACATTAGTGCATAAGAAACATGCCACATGCTCCAAAAACTCCCACTAACAAAATGCAACTGCTCTTTTGTCTCCCTTAATGTTAAGAGAAAAGTTTTTTACTTGTCTCACATAACTTGGATGACCATCTTCCAACAAGACCCTTCATCACTTTATACATCCAAATACCTCCCTCACTTGAATCATTGTCTCTTATTGAAGTTGCACGTTCCTGGTCATTTTCCTCCCCTTCCATAGTTGTATGTGTCATTCCTCGCTATACCTATATTCCATCTACAAATTCAGAATTTTATGTCAATTTTTGTTGGGGTGAAATTCTCTTGTACTTCCCTTTTCGTAAATTACCAGATGATATTGGTGTAAACGACGAAGTGATTGTTGCACATTGGGAACAGGTTAAACACACATACCATTCATGGCATGTGCATCACGCACTTGCAAACCTACCCCTACCCACCTTTGCCGATGACTTTGTTGTTGAACCAAACCCCCACTGAACCATGGAAATGGATAAATGGAAATTCCTTTTCCATCTCCACCCAAGTAACAATATTCTTTTTAATGAGCTAGAAATGCATAGCCACCATGACTTTGATGCAAACCATAATTTGACTCATTCCATTATCCATTCACACTTGCAAGAGATGGCCATTCGCTTCATATAATTCGAATGCTCCTCCACACAACTCAGTCAAATCCCCTCCCCAACTACAAATTCCCTTTCCACCTTGTCCCCAATCCAACATATTGCTTTCAATATCATTTTTTCCCACTTTTCTAGCAATGCATCCAACCCACTGCTAAAGATGCTTATCCAAGGCATTGTTGTCACTAACAAATCTTTCCTAATTGAATGCCTCAAAAATGCCTTCCTATCTGCCTCTGGCAATAGAGTTAACCCTTTACTCTTTGTTTCTCTAATTGGTGTTGCGGCATTCCACATACATGCACTTACAATACACGCCAACCTTCGCAACCATGTTTCCTCTATGCAACCTCTTGAAGGTCAATCCCTACTAAACCTTCAATAACAACTTCAACATGTGAAATACATTCTCATTAATGAGATGAGATTCACTAGCCCTAAAATTATTTCTCAATCTGATGACTGTTTGCAAGAGGCATTCCCATCCAATAGAAACACCCCATTCAGTGGTTGCTCCATAATCCTTGTAGGTGACCTCAATCAATTTCCACCTATCAAAGATACACCAATATATGTGGGCACATCTCGTGGCAATGCTCTTTGGCGGAGCTTTGATACAATTGTCACACTTTTAACGATTTTTTGCCAACTAGGCATGGGTGCTTCTCAAATTGCATTCTGGCAACACCTTTCCAATATTCACAATGCAACCCCCACAATAGATGATTGAAAATTTCTCATGGCATGCACAAAATCCAAGCTTCCACCTAATGAGCAACAAACATTCAACAATGCTATGCACCTTTATGCAACTAATGCATATGTATCTCTCCAGATTAAATCCACGCTAAAAAAATGAACATGCCAATTGCACTTTGCTATACCCAAAAAAGGAAACAAATTCCATCTTCCACTCAAGCGTATCAACAACTGGCTACAAAATTACTTCTATGTGTTGGGCAACAAGCCATCCTAACAAGCAATTTGCAGGTTGAAGCATGCCTTATTAATGGGTCACTTGGAAAAGTTGTTGCTATCTCCTATGCATCTGGTTCTCATCCCTCGGAACTTCCATCATTTGTTGTTGTTGATTTCATTCACTACAAAGGTCCACCATGGGACGTTTCACATCCAAATTATGTGCCAATCCCCCCAGTAACAAGGGGTTCTCACACACAAATGCCCCTTCGCATGGCATGGGCCCTAACAATCCACAAATCACAAGGTATGACCCTTTAGAAAGCGACAATCGACATTGGAAACATCGATTGGCAAGGCCTAACATTCACAACCATATCTAGATTCAGATCGTTGAATGACCTTTGCATCTCTCCCGCTTTTTCTTTCTCATGCTACTCACGCATGCAAGACAATCCTTACATGATACGCAAGAAAAGAGAGGAAACGTACCTTGCCTCTAAATCTATGCAACCACCTCCTTGAAGACATTCTATTGAAGGTAGCTTAACTTCCTCTGCAATGCATTTTCAGATGTTTCGCCTTATCTCTCATTAAGAAAACAAAACTCACATTCATGTTTCTTTTTTCCCTTCTTTATTTCTAATGTGTTATGGTTGTCACATGTTGATGCTATATATCTTCTATGTTTTACTTTTTAGTTATTCATTTATAAATGTTTACTTATAACCTTTTCTTTTTCTTGAATAGGCAAATGGATATACATTCTACTTCTCGGCTCTACGATTTTGCCAGGAAATACATGAACAAGAAGCTACTCTTTTGGATATACAGTCACGATTCCTACTCTCGCCAAATTTTCCTCTATACCATTTGTGCCCTACTCTCCAGCTACTTAGAAGGATTAAGAATTTCATGCATGTCCTCATCCATAAACACGAAAGGGATGCAAACAGGCAGCTCCACTCAGAGTATCTCGAACGTGTCCCAACTCTGAATCTCAAATGGTGTTGCAGATGCCACGCACCAGCTTGTATTTACGACTAGCGTTTTTTCAAAATGGGGGACACACACAACTACATTGTCTGACTACAAACATTTCCTTTCCCCCATCCGCCACATGCTTCTGCTTTCATGGATAACACAAACCATTTCTTTGTAACACTTTTCTTGCTTGTCAATGTCTTATAAACACACCTCTTTTTCTTACATGCCCATTCGTTTCTTCTCACTATTTTCTATTTTTTTCCTTACTTTCCTGCCTTTTTTTAATCTTCTCACCTATTTCCAAACTTTACAAACAAATAAATGCTATACAAAACATGCACACTAACTTTTTGCATTACAACCATACAAAATAAGACAATACATCTAACAAAACTACAAAGTGCACATCCAAAAACAACTCCTATCATGGTACTACAAATAACAAATAATACATATCTAATTATCTATTTGGAAGCTAAATAACATTAATTCCCTTTTTCTTTTACTGTTTTGGTTCAAAATTTTGGTGCCTCTCAAACACAATTGTTCTTGTAATACAAGAGGAAAAATAACTTTAGTGCATGAACATATCAAAATGAACCCTTTCCTACTTGAAAGCATGTTACCTTTTGTCACTTCAATTAAAAGCACAAACAACACCAATCACAAAAAAAGGTCGATGCAATCATCTACTCCTAACTTGTACAAATACCCAACTAATAAGACAAACAATTAAAACTTCCATATTGAACGTGTCTCTTCTACAAAAAATTAAAATGTGTGAGAATAACCAGTCACTAGTGCTACTTAACACATTGATACAATAGAAGCTTATGCATTCGTAGACGAGCATCTGGTGAACTATGACACTCATTACAAAAAAAGGGCATTTTTAATTATTTATAAAGGACAACATTAATAGGCATTTTCCAAACTACATTGCCAATTGCAAAATTAATCTAATTAATATCCTTGAAAAAAAAATCAATTCACACCCATGAAGATTATATCTATATTATTACATGTCTACCAAATATTTTACAAAACAATTCAAATTTACAACTTTAAAACACTTTCATATGAAAACAAAATAATGCTTTGCATCTCTTAGCAGACTATTGGTCATGGAAAATCAACAAAAATGATTAAAAAAAAAACAAAAATAACACGCACTTTCACTTTTCAACCTTAACTACAGTCCTTTTATTCCCTATATCACTCTCGTGGCTACATATTTCCCTTGGGGCTAACTACTCACGCTCAATTAACCTACAAAAAATATATACAAACCCATTATATTTTTAAATATATTGTCTTAACTGTTGTTTTCCACATTCCCCAATCCTCCTATCAAAGTTCCTTTGCACCTCTCGGTACAATTGCTAATTATATTTCCTACCTTACCTATATTCCATCACCTAATTTAGATAATGTTTTAATTTTTTTATGACGATGAGATTATTATTAAACCTCTTTAAAGTGAACCGTGACTAGTTGAATATTATACTATTAGAGAATGTCACCATCTAGAATGCTGCAAAAAAATCTTTAAAAAATCTTGAAACAATTATCATGATGTTTGTAATACTTCAAATACTCACAAGTCTCATGCTTAGAAATGGACTAACTTTGCTCCCATGTCTAGAGTTTTGGCTACTCGTAGTCCTTAGTGTTATGAAAAACTCACGAAAATTAATAATAATAAAAACATGTTATAAATATATTTGGAAGTTGATATTTCGTTTATCCATATATATATATATATATATTCACAAAACTTATTTTATTATACCTGCTGTAGGCATGGTATCACGTATTCAGTTTTGCTTTCACTGTACATTAGTTTGTATTTGACCAAAAATTTATGCCATTTATCCATAGTTTAACATTGAGAATTCAATTTTTGTTATTTTTTATTATTATTTAAATCTATTTATCTGTAAGGTGATTGGTTGAGGTCTTATTATGGGTTGTTTAGTAATTTCCATTTCTATTAGTTACTAATTTTTTGTTCTTAGTTTTATTTCCTTTTTATTTAACTTTCTATTTTTTTTTTTTCTTTTTCTACTATTTCATTTTCATAACTTTTACTTTTTTCTCCATATATTACTTATTATTATATTAAAGACATATTTTAATAAATTTAATTATAAAAAATTATATACATAAATAAAATCTTATATATATATATATAGGGTGGTTCACGGACACCCGCGGTCATTGGGTGGCCGCTACGTCCACAGAAATATCTGAGCTTGATCAAGGGTATCAAGCCCTGCGGCCAATAGCTAGGCCTAACCCCAAGGGCTTCGGGGAGAATTGACCCTGTGACCTCCCGAACGACGAGGCACTTATTTGACCAGTTGAGCTAACCCTTGGGGCTTTTATATATATATATATATATATAGTGTACATATGTTAATATAAACAATATTAGTTAATAACATTTCTTAATTTTTGATAATGACATTCAATAATAAAATGTTTAATTAATTGTTTTATTTTTGTTATGAAATTTGTATCTCAATTTTTTTTAGTTTAATTAAATTATATTTAAACTAAACAAAACTACTGTATAACCTTTGTTACATAAAAAAAATCATAAATTAAAAAATTAATTAAATATATTTTTTCCATCGTGTTTTTACTTAAATACATTAAATATGCAAATATATTTCACCATTTTCCCAAATCTATTAAGAAAAGCTATCTCCAAGTGAATTCTACCTTGAGAAATCTTCACCCATATATCGATATGGGACAACCCCTCAATCTAACACTTTCAAATTCTAAATTTGTTCGATTGAAACAAAGTTTTAAAGTTAATGTGTGGCATCCACCAATCACAAGTGAAATCCCAATATGTGAATGGTATAATATTTATATAGATGCTTTGATCCTGTATTTGACATAAAGAAAAAGTAACATTTAAAAAACAATAGGAAACTCAAAGGGAACATTCGAAATGAGAAATTCAGTACCATATTTTAAATTAGAAACTTGGGTTTTTTTTCTCCATATTTTATAGTGCGTATACGGTTCAATAATGGGCGAGCATATTTTGTTTGGTTCAATTCAATTACATCATTCTCAAGTGTTCAGAGGTCGGTTCTTTCCTTACAAAGGTTATCATTACATAGGTTATCATTACATCTAAAGAGAAAAACTAAAGTTGATTTAATTGAAGTGATGGATGCATTGTCTCAGATATTTGATTTTTTTTAAAATTATGTATTATCATTTATTATTATTATTAAAAAATTATAATAAATTATATTATTGATTGGAAAGTTTATTTTTTGTAGGATTGATATTATGAATGTATGATCTATATCATAAAATATTTGATTTTTATATTTGTTTGTTTGTTTTAAAAACTTTATAAAAGAATATATTTTCCATCCATTATGTTGTTTGGTAGAGGAATGAATTTGTTCATAGATATGTTTTTTCACTTTAAGGGTTCATAGTAATAACAAAGGACAAAGTATAACATCAATACCCACAACAATATATGTTAATCTTCAACTTTTGAATTGGAATGCATACTGATGTAGAGAAGAGTAGTGGGCCCATTCTAAGGGACCCTTATTGTCTATTCTTTTTTTCTTGCGAGTGTTGAAATAAGTAAATGATATTTGTTTTATCTATGATCATATTAAAGGTTGCGATTGTTATCATCATTGGCATTGTGAGATAGAGTTGATCTCTATGTAAAAAGTCTCTTTACATGTTAATGCCCATATTTTGAATTGGAATTCATATTGACGTAGAGAAGAGCAGTGGGCCCACCCTAAGGGACCCTCATTGTCTATTATTTTTCTCTTGTGAGCGTTGGAATAAATAAATGATACTTGCTTTATATGTGATCATATTAAAGGTTGTCATTGTTATCATCATTGGCATTGTGAGATAGAGTTCATCTCTATGTCAAAATTCTCTTTAGATGTTAATCCTCAACTTTTGAATTGGAATTCATATTGATGTGGAGAAGAGCAATGGGCCCACCCTAAGGGACCCTCATTGTCTATTCTTTTTCTCTTGTGAGTGCTGGAATAAGTAAATGATATTTGTTTTAGTTGTGATCATATTAAAGGTTGTGATTGATATCATCATTGGCATTGTGAGATAGAGTTCATCTCTATGTAAAAAGTCTCTTTCTAAGTTTTAGGAGGTTATTAGATTTAGTTGGATATGAGATATTCTCTCCAAATAGTTGGTTACCAATTTGGTGTGGTTGAGATATTCTCTCAATAGTTTGCTATTCCACTAAGATAGCATGTCTATATTTGGCCAAAGATTTATGTATTTGCAATTATTTGTAAGACAACACTTGACATAGGTTTTTGGTGTGTGGACACCATGTCTACACTCCCATTTCTCTACATGGTATCATAGTGGGACTCAGATTGACTCCTTATAAGAGGCCCAAAGAAATGAAAACCTATAGGTAACACATCTATTGTAGGAATAGAATTAGTGTAGGTGGGATTATATTGTTTTATGAGTGATTGTTATCATATGTTTGTAGCATTTTTCTATGATTTTTTTTTTAACATTATTATTTTCTTGTCCATCAATCTATTGTGTAGTCTTTTCGAGTTAAAGGGGTTCAAAACATAGCAAGTTGAATGCAATTATACTAGGATCTTGCAAAGAGGTCAAAATATGAAACAATGTCGTATAGTAAGTGGATAATACTAAGAATCCATGGACTAATGAAGAAGAAATGATGCATTTCATGGTGTTTTCTTATTTAGATCCCATGATTCAACACATTGTGTGCATGGAAGCTTTGACAAGAATGAACTAAAATATATATATCATGCTTATGCAAGCCACCAAAAGGAAAGAAGAGTCATTGCTAGCATGTATGAATACTCATGAATTGAAGAGAAATTTTATGAGATTTTAGGAATCACCACTGTGAATAGACCTAAAGGGAATATAAGGACCACCATTAGCAAAGTTTGTCAAACTTGTGCTATGATATATTGTAGTTAGGTTTTAGGATCAATTAGTTTAAGTGGTGGCCCCTTGAACAAAGCCTTATATACTCTCAAAAATTCAAATATGTCCGAACAAAATATCTAATATTACTATTATATACTTTAAGTTGATATATGGAAAGGCCACTAGACACTATTATGGGAAACTCTTTCTCTTTTGTTAGAGGTCATTGATGCTTGTGTTATTTCATATAGGTTAAAATTAAGGCCATATGAAGAGATTTTCAACTCCTTTTTTTTCTATAGTATAGGTAGTTGTTGCACATGGAAATGTAGTCTTAAGGGTCTTTCCTCTTTCTCTTAATGAACATATGTCAATGATTTATGCCCAAGTTGATACCTATGGCAACAACCAAGGATTTGTGTTCGAGAGTGTGAACCTATAAGGATGTAGCTATTACTTCTTCGATCTATCTGTTGTTGTGATCAAGGAAAACCTTTTTTCTTATGTGTTAGCATGTGCTTGGTGAGTGCATAGTTAATTTTCTAGATATGTTGTTTGTGTATGTTAGTAACAGTGAAAATGTTAGGAGAGTGTTGGTTTGTTTTACTATTGTAAGTATGGTTAGATCATTGGATCGAATGTTGCTTTTACGTGATGGTGTTGATTATGATGGAGTTGGTGGAAGTCTTTTGGATTGAGTTGTGTTAACATACATATTGAGTTTAGCTAACACGTTATAGAAATGTAGTGGTTTTGTAACAAATTGTTATTGTAATAAACAACAAGTGGATATGAATATCCAAGACAAATATTAGATATTGATGTTGAAGATGCAAAAGTCAGATGAAAAATCCAAATATGTGAACAACTACAGAGGATTAAGAAGGTATATCAATATTTTCACATGTATTATTACCTATCACTAGTGTTTTGTATTTTTTCTTAGCAATAATATGTAATTTATCATTCCTGATTTTTCTTGTCAAGGTGTGTTGTATCTTAAAGCAAAAGATACTTATGCATTTTGTCTCCTCTACTTGTTCTTTGATAAAATATTGTTTGATGAATGTTGTGCTATAAGTGTTTATTGATCAGTGCATAAATATTGTAGTATTCATGGGGATACATCCCATATCTATATTATTTTCCAAAAAAATTAGTGAGTGCCATGGTTTGGTACAATCAAGTTGATGTTAGTCCTTGGAGTACAACATGTTCCTAATCAATATATGTGTTACCAATGTTTATCCCAAAGGTATGGCTGGTTCCCAACTAGTATGCCGTTTGAGATAACAGTCCTATAATTGAATGGAGGGGAATGGACACTTTGGTTTTGAGATGGAAATGAGTTGCTTTAGTGGATAACCATTAGTTATCTATCATGGAAGTTAAAGATATAATGAAGTTATATTGTTCTTGTTGGGGAAGCCAAGTGTCAATTGCACAAATTGCAGTAGGAAGGATAGAGATATTGTTTAGGGTGTAATAGGTTTTTCTTTAGAGTTTGATCCAAAGAACAAAGGTGATAGTTCTCATGGTAGCGATAGAGATTAGGTGGTAATGGAAAAATAAGGTGAAATTTTATGTGTTCTATTCAATCAAATCAATGGTCATATGGGAATGTGAATAACACCTTGTATTAACAAAAATACTAAGATGGTATGTATAGATTATGTGTATTGATATTTAAAAATATTGAGCTTGATCTTACCTAGAGTTGGTACTTAATAAAAGTATTGTAGTGGTACCTAGGATTTTTTTTCAAAGATTATACATAGTGTCTCCATAAGATAAGGTATATTAGTTGTATGTACTTATGTCCATGTATGTAACCTATAAAGGAAATATCATTCTAAGACCTGGATAGACATGCATAGCCATTTGCATTGCGTCCTTAATGATTTGGATAACTTTTTCAAAATATTGTATCACTTATATTATGGAGTTGGAGGAGTGGGGGGCCATGTTGGTTGTGGACTCTAGGAGATGTTTATAAACCAAAAAATTTATGTTCATTTAGGGAGAGTTCACTTAGAATTAGAAACAATTTGAGGTATAAAATGGGCATCCTAAGGAATATTATAAAATATTAGTGGAAATAATAAAAAAATTATTAGATTAGATCATCAAATTTTAAAGGGAAAAATGAAAAGAACTACTTTTTGAACTCGTATTTTCAACTTATCTCCCTACGGTTTTATTCAAATTTCAAGTAGGAGCACTTGTTGGATGCAAAATTTAATTTCTCATCCAAAGAGTACCCATGTTTAATGATCTGTAATTTTTCGTGGATATTCCACTGAATAGTTTGTCACAACAGATTTGATAATATTATATTAAAATTTTGAGATTCTACACTATTACAGTTTTATTAAACTTTAAGATCTATAGATTTAACTATAATTAGTGCATACATGTGAATGAAAAATATGAGGAAAAGTAGATAACGATAAAATAAGCTCACACACACACACATAAGACACAAGATATGATCTATGGGAAACCCTTTCGGGAGAAAATCCAGTTGGAAGGTGAGGTCGCTTCGCTCTCTTTCTCTGTCTGGAAATATGGCTGCCACTATAAAGAAGTAATGTCTATAGCCCATGGGCTGATACAATGCATAGATCCTCTCTATGTTCTCTACCTACTATATCTTCTATCTACCTTTTCTCAACTATGGAACAAAATTCTCTTGAAAGAACGGAATGCCTCTTCCTCCTAGTGGGTCGGTTATAACACACCCCGATAGCCTACTAGTGGTTAATTTTGACTACATCAACTCTTAACTAGAGTTACAATATAGAATCTTATAGAGTATTTTACATCATAATCACGTGGCTAGCCAATTTTCCATGAATAATGGAGACTGACGTGGCATCCTCCTGAACTAGAGGTGTGAAAACAGGAAGGTCAACTTCTGAGTGACATAACTTTTGCATACAGACTTTGATTGGCGTGCTTCTTGCCTCGTTGGAAATAATTTTTTGTGTAGAATAGAATTAATTTGTTTGGCACCGAATTAGAAAATTTTTACCCCCAAAAAATGTCGTTTGATGCCACAAAATGCTCGCGAAAGGTCTTAGACCCCATTTTGCCAAACTGGGTCTCGAAGGTAAAAACGGTCATGTGAGCTAATTCCTCCACCTTTTCCACTCCAAATGCATCGATATGGATGAAAAAGAATATAATGATCCAATCCAGATCATTTCATAATTTCTATGGACCCTACTACACAAAAAAAGAGAAATACATGAAAAAACGTGATTGCAATAATGTTTTCCATGTATTTCTCATTTTTCGTATAATAGGGTCCATCAAAAGTATGCAACATGGGTACTCATTGGATGAGGAATTAAATTTTTTATCCAATGAGCGCTCCCATTCAATATTAGAGTAAAACCATAGGGAGATATGTTGAAAATAAGAGTTCAAAAAAATAGTTTTTTTTTGTTTTTTTTAATCTTTTTACTTTTTTGCTCCAAAAATGGTGAATAATCCTCCTTGGTTGACATCATCATCTTGAATCCTATGTGTTCTTATAAATTTGATTTTGTTTGTACCTTTTTTTTTAGGCCTATTTTAGATCTCAAAATTTCTTTAATGGAGGTTGAATGAACAATGTACAGAAAAGACATCTTATTAGACCGACGATTACATCGGTGATGTACCTATGTATTCCAATGGAAGGTTGCTCCTTTATACATGATTTGATAGTTTGGTGATTTCTACATGAATAAGATATGACATGTAACTACTAGGTTGGACCTAATATAGACTTTGATGATTAAGAATCTCTTCAATTCATGGTGGAGAATTTGTTAAAGATGACTTGATATTTATGGAAGACTTAACCTAATAGAGATTGAAACAAGTACTCATTAAGGGGGGGTGTTGGAATCAGTAACTCCTACTTGTCTTATGTGTGATCATATTAAAAGTTGTGATTCTTATTAGCATTGGTTAATTTGAGGTAGATTTTGTCTCTACCTAATAAGAATCCTTCTAAGTTTCATGAGCTTATTAGATCTATTTGGACATGAGAAGTTCTCTCCAACTTGTTGGATACTAGTATGGTGTGTGGTTGAGATATTCTTTCAATATAGTGTTAGTATTCTAAGATAGTGTGCCTTTATTAGGCCAAAGATTTATGTATTTCTAAGTGCATAATTATTTGTTAATAGAACACTTAACACAAGTTTTTTATGTGTGGAAACCATGTATACTTTCCCATTTCTCTAAAGTGGATTACCTTACTTTTTTTTTCTTTCTCTCCATGTCTTTCAATACCATAACCATCGATTTTAAATTTTCATATCATTGGTATAGTTGGTCCAAACTATTAAGAAGTTCCTAGTGTTGAATACCCTTCTCCTCCACAACTTGTTCTATGAATGCTTCGGTATACCAATAAATCTCCACCATTTTAAAATACCTTGTCTCTCTACTCCTAGAGAGACTTTTGTTTGATATCCATACCATAAGCTTTGCATCAAATTGCTCAATAAAAGTCTAACACTATTACTCCCTCTATTCTCAATTCATTCTAATTCTCATTTCATAGATTATAAAAAGACTACAAATATGTAATGGGACACCTCCACAACTCCTACAACCTTTTCTCTAGCCTTTATCTTTCATAGTCCCTTCATAGGTGACTATATTTCTTACATATTCTTCGCCTACCATGCCCTAATACCATTGTTGTTCCTTTTCTCAAAAGCTTAACCTTAAATTCCTATTTTTTGGGTTAACCATCCCCTTTATCTAATAAAAAAACAGGTAGCCTAAACCTAACCCATCAAGACAAGAAACCTAATAAAGACTTTATGTTATGGTATAGAACGAGCTACACTTCTATAACTTTCCAAACTAAATCATAATTTTTGCAACCAAACCTCTCATATTCAACCTCATTCCTATTATAACTTTCATTCCTCTTCATAATGCTTAATGCTTATAAACATGTCTACTTCTTTTCATTATTTACTACATAAATAAGTGTAATAGAATATTAAACCTTATCCTGAGACAAAGGAGCCCATTTATAATAACTCGGGGCTTCACTAGGCTACCTTCCACACAAAGGAGCCCAACTATAATGACGTGGGGCTTCTCCATACTCTAGGCATGCACCTCCCACACGAACTCCTTAGGTCTCCTGTTACCAGGAAAACTAGTTCTATTCAAAACTGCTAGTCCCACTAAGACGGGTAGCTATCTTAGAAACAAACAAACTAAAGTCACTTGTGCTTTCCTTTACGAGAGATAGATGAGAAAGAAGCAGAGAGTACCAACCTCAGTCTTTCACTTGGCTCCTTGCTTGTTTCCTTTCCCCTTCGATAGAATCTCGCCACTACTTCCTTACTTGTCCCGCTTCAAAGAACACATGTAGAACCACAACAACATAATACCATCAAAGCATAGAGATCTATCACTGTAAACAATATAGGATCAGATATATATTGACCATACAAATGCATATATCAACACAATATTCAGAGATACACAAGAATATGGAGGAAAAATCAAATAGCTTTATTGATAAAAGTAGTAGAAGAGAGGATTACAACCACTTGGTCTGACCCAACACCATCCTCCCAGCTTGAAAGCCCTCTTCACCTCATACAAAGCAAGATCACCCAAGAGAAACCAACAACACTTCTTTGCAAATTACCAAATTCCAACCTCTAGATCTCTGAGATGAGGGATCCATATATAGATATTTGCAGGGGGGTGAGTCAACTTCTGGGATTTTGATTAGTGTCATCTCTCTGATAGTTCTTGGTTCCACTTGGACATTTCATGATCTCTTACTCATCCTTGAGCGAATTTAGGGAGGAAAGTGTCAAATGAGTAGCTTCTAGAAGATTCTCAGGGTTTCCACCTAGCAAACTTCTTGTGCCATTTGTCTGCTCTCGCTCATCGCACCCTACAGAAGGGCTTTCCAGTATGCATCACACTTTTTGCATGTGGCAGGTGAGATGCATCTCACCCTTAGCACTAGGCAGTCTGTATGGTCCTGCTTTGACTAGTTCTAAGTGGTTTTTCATGGAGAACTTCTGGGAGATGATGTAATCAGCTGACCTTGCTCTTTTAGGGTATGAAACAACACTTTTAGGGACTTATAAGCCCTTGGTTTATGGACATATGTGATTGGGGTTGCAGTGCCCAAATATGTCTATAACATCTCCACCTCTAATTCCCATCCTTTAAAAGAATACAACACCCAATTCCTCCTTAACACCCCCATATTTTATATTTGTAAAAAGTTCACATTATATTAAATTATGAACATTGGAGCATTCACCACTTCTTTCCACTTTAATCATGATGCATCATAAAGGGTTGTTTATCAAACCTTAGAACTCTTGTTGAAACCATACATCATGTGACATAAAAGTATGATTTTTGGTCGCTTTCTAAAGATGGCCAATAAAATGTTGTGGTTTTTGGGGTGGTTTAAATGTTGAGGTGGTTAGGAAGGAGAGTCATGTCATACCAAAATATTTCATAGTAATGTATTGTATTTGGAATTATACGAATTGAGGTAGTAGTGAAGTGTAAAAGTTAAGTATAAACATACATATGAGGTTTGTGAAGTTTGTGAATCAATGATTTTTTTTTTAATTTTAGAATAGCAAATTAGAAATAGTGTTTAAGAAAAAATGAAATATATATATATATATATATATATATATATATATATATATATATATATATATATATATATATATATATATATATATATATATATATATATATATATATATATATGAGAGTTATTATGTAGGTTGAATTCTTTTAATATAATTTTAATTATAGTGTATTTATGTTGGTTTTGAATTGAATTGCATATTATGATGATTCTTTATTTAATATTGGAATTAAATTTGTTTATAATAATTGTAGAGTTTTGTTTCTTCACAGTTTTAAGTTGTATGAGAATAAGTAGAAACCTAAGTAGTTGGCTAGCATTATTCTCAGGAGAGGAAGGGAGATTGTGCAAGACAATAAGTTGTAGTGAAGGAAAAAGTAAGTGTAGATGACTACAACAAGGGTGTGATGTTAGGGAACGTTATATGTATGAGTAATGAATTACACATCCAATTGAGGATTGGGTAAATGTTGTCAAAGGAGATATAACTCCAAACTTGAAGATGTTATGAGGATGAGGTGTTGAAAAATCTATAGGAAGAGGTTGAATAGATGTTGTAATAGAAGATAAAATTGCATACATAAAAGATAAATTCATGGTGAAAATCATAGAGGTGTGCAAGTTGCATTTCAAGTTGAAGCATGGCAAAAAAAGAATTCATACAATAAGATGAAGAACGAAAAGATAGAATGTTGGTTTAGAGGTACTACAAGATGTTGTAAGGCCTATGAAAACATGATGAAGATGATGGATTCCTTCAAATGAGCTTTGGAATGTTGGAAATAATACTGAGAGGGGGGGTGAATCAGTGTTATCAAATTCTTTTCAATATATCTTCCAGATTTATACTTTAAGTTATTCTTCAGATATTGATCATTAGTTTGTATGTCAGTACCATATAATAATGAGCAAGAACAGGAAAAACAGATAATCACACCAAAGAACACTAGATATAAGGTGGAAACCCAATGTGGGTGAAAACCACCTGCTGCAATATGTCTCTATCTTCTTTCAATTAGAAACTTCTTTTACAATGATTTTTTACTGGTGCATTCCTTTACCAGTACACAGGCTGCAACCTACAGAGAGCTACAACCCTCTCTCGTTTTCCAGTCTCTCCTGGAAGGGAGCTACAACCCCCTACTTATTTTCTTCCAAGGACCACTTTTCATAAATTTTCAAACTGGATCCATGAACATCAAATAATCATCAAGTACATGTGAATCACCCAATCAACTTTTTTAATCAACCAATGAATCAACCAATAACTTCTCAGAATGCAGTAACTAGATCAGCAATACCAGTAATCTAAACCCAGAACTCTTCAGCAATAGATAAAAGACAGCCAACAAATGTTTCAAGAAAGGTCCACAACTTCACCAATAGAAGCCTGTGAATATCCGCAACTCTTCTGTGTCTAAACTGCGCAGATCCGCACCTGGTCCTTCTTCTGCTCTGCGTACCTCCGCACCTACTCCTTCTGCTACCCTGCGTACCTCTGCTCAGATCCGCACCTGCACTGTCTGCCTGACAGCGTACCTCCGCACCTGGTCCTTCTGTTCCCCTACGTACCTCCGCACTGTGCCTTCTTCTGCGCTGCGTACCTCGCACCTGCGCCTTCTGCTGTGCTACGGATCCCCGCACCTGCACCTGCTGCTGCGCTGCGGACCCCTGCACCTGCGCTGTGGTTCGCCTGCGGACCTCTGAGTAGAGCCAAATTAACAATCCTCCAATGTTCCAAAGACAGTCAGATCCACAGATCTGATCATGCGCCCGAGAGATCACGACCCATCAATAGATTTGCCTTAAAATTCACCTTGATTTAGATCTATCATTTAAAACCAATCACCCAAAATTTCAGATCTTAAGATATTCAATTTTCACAAGTATCTAGCCAAGTGATCTCCTTTCCTTTTTATAGGCAAGCCCTTATTCACACCATGGGACAAAAACATCGAAAACCAATACAAGGGATCCAAACCGGGGCTCAATACTTTAGATCCTATACCACGGACCAAAACCATAGGACCATGATCGACGGGATAAATACCAAGGGCCAAACATAAGAAACCCCACGTGTCTGCGCTTCTCTGCATTGGAGTAAGTGAACTGGGGTCTGCACCTTCTGAACGAAGCACTTGTGGATATGTCTGCATTTCTTGGTCGGCATACCTGCGGGTCCACAACTTCTCTTAGGATCACCTGCGGGTATCTCATTTTCTATGATTTTGAGAGCCTGAACAGAGATCTGCCACTTGAGTGAGCTGCCATCAAGTACAACACCTGTGCCATAGCACCAAACCTGAATCATAATGCCAACATAGAAATGGGAATGGTCACAATTAAATAAGTCTAGAAGAGTGATGAATATAAATAGGAGAATTTGTAGCAACACCAAATGAAGACAAAGATGCCATAATTTTCTAAAAAAACAAATTTGTAAATGTTGATGGAGTGGATTAAATACATGTAATGTTATTTTGACTTTCAAGAAGTTGAAGATCACTAAGGAATGAAAAATCCTTGTGGTAGATTGAGAAGTTATGCATACAAGTGTTAGGAGTAGTGAAATATAGACATATAATGAAGAGGAAACTATAAGATTCAAAATTGGGAGAAGTTTCTCATCAAATTGAGAGGTAAACTTGTAAACTTTGATTATACTTTGAAAATGAAGAGAAGATTATACAAGTAAAAAATAGAATGATAAATTCTCAAGAGGATATTTCAATGAATTTTGTAGCATGGACATGACATATGGTTTTGTATGAAATATGATGGAAATATCATGTAGTTTGTGGATGGATTGATGCTATCAATATAAAGAAACATAGTTGTCCAAAAGTGATGAAAAGAGGCTTGTGATTTGGACTTTGAGAATTGAAAAGGCATTGATGAAAAGATAACCAAATAATAGACAATTAGAGGAGAAATGAAATTAAATTCCTTTAGATATGTTCTGTTATGTTCCTATACCAATAGGTGTCATATTTCATGATTGACTTGATGGGCTCTGTAATATGTTCATACCTTTTCTTGTTGCAAAGGTTTCCATATTGTCGAAAAATCAAAAAATTTAAAAAATGTAAAGAGGTTATACCCTAAAAGAAAAATCAAAGGGCGAAAAGAATAAAATGGTCAAAAAATGAGAAGAAATGAACCCCAAACAAAAACAGACCAGGAAAGTGTGCAAGTATAAATGCCACTACTATTTCATTTTCTGTAATAAGCAATTGTGTGCAGCTTGTGAATCTTATGCCACAATTGATGAAGAGTCAAACTGTTTAAACTTGGCTCATTCATTTTTCAATTTCATGCTATAGAGATAGAGAATAAAATCTGACCAAACTGTTTAATCTTGGCAGATAAGTAGATAGGTAGAATAAATAAAAGGAGTTCAACAATTTAAACTGAGCCCTTAGATATAATAAAGTTAGATTTACATAGACTTCCATATGTAAAATAAAAAGTGTGATAAGGGTTTGCCAGTCTAAGTGCACCCTAATAAAGAAGAAAAAATGTCAGGCTAAAGTAGATAGGGTAGGTAGATGGTGTTGCAGAATTACTTGTGATGAATAATGTCTCTAAATGTGTTAACTTTTACTTTTATCACAAGTGCAAGGCAGACATTTTACTTGATGCAGTTCAAGCAAAACAAGGTTAAATAACTAACTCCCCTTCACATTTTTCCCTAATCATTCACTAATTTCCCCTAAGTATCAAGGTCTTTTAAAATCAAAGGGGCTCAGAGCATTTCTCTGACTTTTGGAGGGACCGGACCCTCGGCCCAATGATCTAAAAAGCCTCAGTACTCAAAATCATTCATCAATCATTCATTTCATTTCATAAAGCTTTCCTAAGTGAAAATCCTATTTTACTTAGAAATAATGCATAATATCACTTGAAAACCCTTTTCTCACTTAAAGCCTAAGTTAAATACACTCATTAAAGGTTTTTATACTTGGCACTTTTTTCCATTTAATTGTCATATTAACCTTTGACTTATATTATATAATTCTCGCTTAAAACATTTACCCCCCCCCCCCCGTATTATTTAATACATAAAAAACCCCAAATTCTATATATTCCGCCCCTGGTTAATTATAACCGTAAATACAATTAAAGGAGAATTAATGAATCAATCTGTGATTCATTAATAACCTTCCCTGCCGCACGAAAAATGGGATTAATTAACCATCTGGGTTAATTAATAACCACCCCTGACCAATCGAATTCACCCCGATATAGTTAATTAGTTGTTAATTTTGCTGGGCCCTGCTGCATTAAATCCCTGCCATCTCCAATGCCCATCCGCCGTCCGATCTCTACCTTTTCATCCAATGGTCGATGGTGATATCGCACCCCCCTGGTGACCGCACTTTAACTCGTGATCACCAGGCGGTTTTCCACCCGTACCTCCACCACGCATCGTCCGCTCCATATGTTCGCTCGCCCTCCATCCAAAACCGCCTAGCCCCAAAAGCGGTGTGAGTGCTTACCGCTTACCACCCTCCACAAATGACAAAAAAATCACATCACTGCTTACGTCATCCTCCCAATAAAACCAAAAAACCCCGCCAACCTCATGTTTTGTTAAATAAAAGGATAAAACGTCATTTTCATTATAATACACTGCAACTGTGTTCCCATGCAAAACATCATCCAAAGTCAACTGCTAAGCTCTCCAACCGCTACCAGCTCGAGAAATTCACAGTAACTCGGCCCGGGACTGGTCGCCCAACCTGCCATTGCATTATTCAGTTCTTTGACACAGGTATTTATCCATTTTTCACTGAAACCCTGTAATTTCGGTTTTCTACTGAAAATTCTACCTGAGAAGGCCAATATTCAAGTCTAGAGCAGTTTGTGTTGCCATAAACAGTCCCCAAACTTGTTGTTTGGTCAACTTCCCCCCAGAAAGCTCGAATTCCATTTTGAATCCACAAGAACCAAATATGGAAACCCCTGTAGCTCTAAATGTCGCGCCCCTCAATGCTCCCCACAAAGACTTAGATTATCTACCTTTGGCCGATAAATATTTTCAGATAAAAGACTTATCTGCTGATATAAATCATCTTCAAGCCTTCTGCCAAGCCAGAGATAGTTATCTAAATAAATCTGACATTTTTGGACTCTGGGAGTCTAACCTTCCCATGTATTTTCTCCCCTCAGTTCACGTTTTCCCAGAGATAATTCATCATTGTTGTGCTAATTATGATCCCATCCATAGAGTTGTTATGTCCCCAGTTCAAACTGTCCTTTTCCCCATAACTGCTAAATCCATCAATGAAATGATACAGTTCCACCCCACTCAACCCCTTGCTCCTCTTTCCATGGGATATTTACTTGAAAAAGCATCTCAGTTGTCCAAATCAGAAGTGACTCGTATTGTTCAGATCTTCATGTCACCAAAGCACCAGCCTAAAGGTCCACCTCCCTATCTGAAAGATTTCTTCACTAAGACTGGAAAACTTATTGTTGATATGATATCCCTGATCATGGGATTTAACTCAAGTGAATTTGTTGATGATATCATCCTAGTTTTATTATCAATCTTTACTCCACGACACCCTCCTGCTATCAGATATGACTATGCTACTTATATTGCCAACAAAATCCATGATCAATTCCTGAATTTGGATAGGGAAGGAGTTTTCAAATACACATCTTTCATATACCATCTTTTGTTATATCATCAGTCAGATAACTTTCCTTTCCCCATCAAGAAATTGGACACCAAAGGAAATCCAAGGTCTGTAATCTTTTGGAGTTCAATCTTTCATGATACCTGTGAGTCTCCTTACACTTATAATGAGTTCATTGACTTATTTGTGCATCCAGCAACCAGTCTGTTAATAGGATTTCCCCTCCTAGGATCTTTGGTGACATGAAAAAGATTCTTCAGCTTTCTAAGCAATACAGGATAGGTGACTGGTACCTATACAAAAATCACACAGAAATCAGGATGTATGGGTGTGAACTTTGCCCTTTTAAATTACCCAAGTATGTTCCCATGAGATTATTTGCACTAGAATATTTCAGACAGATCATAAATGCAGATTTAGTCCATTTTTGTACTGCCAAGAAGAAGGCTCAGCTAAGAATTAAGAACCAGCTAGGCCCTTTTGTCATCAATTCTAGGGATGCATGGCAAGAAGCTGAAAAGCTTTTAGAAGACTGCCTTAGATTACGAAAGAGTTTTTGGTGGGTGCCATATGACCCCAATAGTTTTATATGTGACAGAAGGACAAAAAACAGGTTATCCCCATATATCCACCATAGGATCCCAGAAATTGAGCAGTTTGCAAACTTGGATGAATGGGTAGAAGGGACCCTTATAGAAGAGGTTAGTGAGCAGGAAAACATGGAAAATGCAATGAGAGATCTTGAGAAAACTCTTGACCTGGATTCTTTTGGATAGGTACCATTCAAGTTGCCTCAAAAATCAGCAGGTAGTTCATCCATTGCTGGAACTTCTCAATAGCCTCCACCAGAAGTCAACATACCAACCACAGGCACACCTAAAGGGAAGGAAGTAGAGACTACAGAACAACCCACAATGACAGATCAGCCTAGAAAGTCCAAAGAATAGGGTCAAGTGCCAACTCCTCTAGCTCAAACCCATGTAGCAGAAAGCCCAGCCTTACAAACTCCTCTAAATGAGGAAAGAGGCAAAAAGAGGGACAAGGAAACCACTACCCCTACCAGTGGACCCATGGAATAGCTTGGTACTAAAAGACAAAGACTGAACCCTCTGTCAGAAGAGGAAATGATGGAAGAGACTATAGACAGCCACAAAGAAGAAAGAGCAGTGAGCCAGCAAACTTCTCCATTGGGAGAAACATCCCTTAGCTCATAGAGGCAAGAGCTAGAAAGGCAACAAAGTTCAAAAGTTTCATCTCGCAGACCTCCAGGAAAAGAGGCCTCAGATATAAAGAAAACCTTCACAGAAATAAAGGCTAGAAATGATCCTGTCAGACTTCAAATTTACAATCAATACTTGAAAATGGCCCCCACAAACCAACAAAGATTGATGTCAGCCTATGACATCAAAGAGGGCAAAATGATAATGAGTTACTTCAAGCCAAATGTGCAACAACCCTAGTTAGCAGCAGATTACATCAAAACAAATTTGAAGGTCTTAGCCAAAGACATTCATCATATGGACCCGATTGAATTTCACAAGCAAACTGGGGAAATGGTCTATTCCACACTGGCTGACAAAGCAATGATGGCCCACAAGCTACAAAATTCCTTGGATAATACAACTACTCAACCTCACTTGGAAAAAGCCTCCTCCCTAGCCAAGGATAATAGAATAAAATCATTAGAAGAAATCATCATTGGATTGGGACATGATCCCAAAGATGTGAAAGGTGTAGAAGCACTAATTAAGAGAAAAGAAGAAGACATTGCTGCCTTGAGGAAGCAGCTAAAGCTGCCTCCTTCAAGGCATCCACAGACCGCTGAGGTTATCAAACGAAAATCTAAAGAAGAAATGATGGACCTACTCTTGAAACTCAATGAAAGATTGAATGATACAGAGCAGGCATTAGAAAAAGCACTGAAGGAAAAGCAGGGAGAGTCAACCTCTCAGCCTCCTAATGTAATCCCCATAGTCTCAATAGCAGTCCCTTCTACACTTGGAACAGCATTAGCTCCAAACGTCCCAGCAGCCACAACAGAGGTGGTCACAGGTACATCAATAGCAGCAATAGCAACAGGCAGCAGTACTAATATGAGCACTGAAGAACTGATAAATGCCATGGAAGAAATGAGATTACAAGTTACAAAATTAAAACAAGTAAAAGAGCAATTGGCTAAGGTAGAAAGAAATTATGATATTTCCAAAATAAGTGTTGTGGAAAAGACAAGGGAGATCAAAGCAATAGAAAATAAAGTGAAAACAATAGAAAAAGATCTCACTTTTGACAAGCCTCTTGCAGAGATCAAGAACATTCTTTGGGCCAGCATCACATAGTCCATAAATGACGTTTGCCCATCCATCCAAGTAATCTATGAACATATTGATCTAGTTAAAGCATCACAGGGAGAAATTCAAAAGACAAAAGCTCTGTTAGGACAAATGCCTGATCAAGCCAACCGGCTCATACATCTTTTGAATAACAGAACTAAGGAACAACTGGAGCAACTTGGCATTGCAGACAGGACAGACACTATTTTGGAAATCAAAAGGGTGCTAACCAAGAAAACTTTGATGCAGAATTTGGAGAGAAGATGTCAAGATATGCAGGTGGAAATTAATTCTTTTATGGACAAGTTCACTATTTTGCATAATAAAGGGCTACCAAGTCCTTTAGTGATTAATGATAGATTAATGAAGCATATAGATTATGTGAGCAAATTGAATAAGTATGCTGGCAGTCAAGCTAGTTCATCAACAAGTGCATCAGGAATAAAAGCACTCCCCACAGGCCGAGTTCTCTATGACAGCTTGGAGAACTTTTTCTATATTGAACATGAGGTAAAACACTTGTTCCAAATCCAGCGTAATTTTTTCAGATATACAAAGACTGATGAAACTCTGAGGAAACTTCAAAAACACAGATTGCTAGAACCAAAATGGTGGGAAGATATGTTGGAAACTCTGTAAATTTACTTTTGGTAAAATGTAAATTTTGGGCTTTTACCATAGCAAGATGAACAAAGATGAAAAGGGGTCAAACAAGTTGAAGTGTATCAGAACAAGTGAAAAGTATTGGTCAAAATAGGGCAGCCAGCACAGAGTTACTAAAGAGGACAACAGCAAGCCAAATAAAAGGGCCTGCCTCCAGCACATTCAGCAAGAATAGGAATAGCACAACAACAGTTCACTTTCCTCCTATCTTCGAGACTAGTTGTCTCTATTTTTCTGTAAAAATAATTAGTCATCACTAGAATATATCTCACTCTGTTATGAGATATTTTTGTAAATATTTTTTATATAAATACCCCCTCAATTGGAGTATTGAGGGTGGATTCTTTGACATTGTTGTAATATTGACTATTTTGGAATAAAGTGCTGTTGGAACAACTTTTGTATGGCTTGCTGGATAAAGAATTGAAGCAAAGGACTTTTCATAGATTTCTTGAAGCAAACACTGGATCAATAAGTCCTCTTACCTTATGTTTTAAAGTTTTCCTTGTTTATTATATCATCTAAGTTTCACATCTGAATGATAAACGAAAAAGAATAATTCAGAATATGCTTGATTGCACTCTGTTTTCAATCGTTATTATTCTCCATGTTTTCTTCTGAATTAGTATAAATAGTGAAATCTTAATTGCTCCTATTTTCTAGTTCTTTCATTTTGATTATTTATTAAAGAATACTTAATTGCTCTTTAGTAGTAATCATTCAAGTTCCCTCTTTAAATATGATGAAGGATTATTAACTTCCCTTCACCCATTTTAAGCCCATTCCATCTATTCCAAGTTGTTATTTGTTCTCTGTTTGACCATCTTGCCCTGTGAAACTATCTTTTGTTAAGAAACCAAATCCAGTTAAGCCATCTTCTTTGACTCCATCAACCCAATGGACTAAGCTACTTAGTTTTACCCCTTTGCTATTGAATCTCACCACCCAAACTCAAAAAAAACTCCCAAACTTCACCGCTAGCCTAATATCTTTCAAAACCAAGCTAAATCATAAAGAGAGAGCCCTCTCTGGGTACATATTGGCTAGAGTCTGTACCTAAAAGTTGGTTTGTGGTTACCTCGGACCCCTTTCCTCTTCCAACAACTTCAAGGAAAATCTGAGTGATAACATGTTCAAGGAAATTGTTCATTGAGAAAGTGAGCTATATGTTGTTGAGGAAAATGACAAAAAGTGTGTGAAGTTCATGTTGTGGATGGCATGTCAAAGGAGAGTGCAAAAGAAAGATTTTCAACAAAACATTGTGATGCAGGGGCATTGGAAAAAAAAAAGTTTGGGTCAAATTGTAGGATCCTTAATTTTATCTTTTGATCGATAGATGAATGTTAATTTTTGTTGAAATAGATTATATGAAAAATAATAAATAGAGATTAGATATTTTATTAACGATTAGTTAAGTTATGAGTCAGTTAATAATTAAAGAAAAAGAATTAAATTAGGTTATAAGTAGCTTTGATCTCATATTTTGGGGAATATGTAAAAAAGAGAACTCCAAAAGAATCTAAATTTGGGGATTGGATTTAAAAAAAATAAAAATTAAGTGGTTTTATATGCAAGAGAATGAAAACTAAAATAGGAAAGAACCTTTGTGATTTTATTTCACAAGATCCAACCTGTGCAATCAATTTCTGAATGAAACAAGGAGGGTTGCTAAGAAGCAAGTCCCTGTCGAATTGGGAATGCATCATGAAGCCTTCATGCAACTTGCAACAGCAATGGGCTCTAACTCTGCCGAATTGGGAATGCATCATGGAGCCTTCATGCAACTTGCAACAACAATTGGGCACTAACTGAAGGTTGAATTCTTGGCTTAGGATCTTGAACCAAGTGAGTATTTCAAGGATGCATGCCTGAATATACTTTATTTTTAATTTTATCCAGAAACGAAACAAATCCTAGTTGAGAAGTTTCTACCCCACTACTGTAACCTACCTGAATTTGGATCCACTCTTCCTAGTTGGGTAGTTTCTACCCCGCTATTGTAACCTACCTGAATTTGGACCCCACTCTTCCTAGTTGAGTAGTTTCTACCGCGCTACTATAACCTACATAAATTTCGACCCCATTCTTTGTAATAAGCAAGACCTGCCCTGGCGGAGGACCTTGCGTACCACAATACCACTTATTGTTTGTGAAATCAACATGTATTCTCCCACAACAAGATTGAAGACTTGGGAAGGATCCATACCCGCTCGAATTAATTTGCTTGGGCTTTTAAATGTGACAGGTTTTTTTAACATTCCTTGAAAATGGTAGTGATTAACATTCATTTCTTCCTTGCCATCCAAAAAAGATAGTTTGACAAGATTCATGGTTGCCACTTGAAATTCATTTCTTCCTCGCCATCCAAAAAAGGTAGTTGCACACAATGCATTGTTGACACTTGTGGTTTCTTTTTGAAAGATGGAGTTATTTTGAGCTAGTGCTTGTACAATTTTCTTACGAAAAGCTTGAGGCTAGCCTGTTTCGATATTTGATATTGCATAAATCTTATAGTGACAATGTAGCATATTGTAGAAACCTTACAGTGACATGGCTAGATTGGTTGTTGAATGAGTTGGTGGAAACATCATTTCAAAACCTCCCCCTTCTTAGGCTCTCACTAACAAGGGAGGATGGCACTTCACTAAGGGAGGTACGCATTAAGGAAACAAAGCACCAAGTCAAAGAAAGGGTAGGGCACGACTTAGCACCACAGGAAAGGGCATGGATAGCCTACATTGTTCCAGATAGAGATAAAGAGTGGGCAACCAATGGCTAGGTATATGGTATGCTAAATGACAAAGTTTCCTTATTACCAATTTGATCTGGGAATATGACCTACCTTGTCTGAAGGAAATTGATCTCTATTGGCATCCTCCCTTTCATTTAGTTGATTGCTAGTTGTGTGAGTATTTCTCTGTAAATTTTCTCAGTGTGGGTTTTAATTGCCCAACCATAATCTTTGTCCCCTGTAATGAATTTTTCAATGACTAGAAAGAGTGTTTTCCATGGAATGAATTTTGGTTTTAATGTGAAGTTGTATCTTTATACCTTTGGAAGAGTTTCAAAGTTTCTTGCTCAGGAAAAACTATTATTTACAGTGTGTGCTATCCAAATCCACTCAGAAAATCTCATTTCAATGCATTATAAAGTTCATAGCATTAATGAAAAAATTATATAAGTTTTTGACATCTTTCTTGAAGGATAAGTTGATTACTACAATCATTTAATATTCCGGGTTTAAAGGTGGAAAGATTTCAGAACTACAATCATTTAGTTTGCCTGTTTTAAATGTGGAATTGAAAATATTTCAAAATCAGTAGGAGAGGGTGAACAAAATAGCTAAGCATATTTTAAAAGGGGTTGAATTTGATAGTGTTTTCCTGGTCAAGTGGGGACGTATTCGCTTGCTGGAGTTGGTCAACATTCCTAAAATGGTCGCACCCTCTTTGGCTGTGCATTGGAGCTGATATATCTCTCTTTCTACATTTAATGTGTTGTGAGGACATATCAGCACTTGAGGGCGAGTTGGGGTTGTAACAGATTTGAGGAGAGACGAGTTTCCTTGTAATTATTTCTTGTGCATAAAGCTGAATAGAAGGGGCAACCTGTACCATTGTTCATGAAGTTATAAAGGACGTGTGGCTTTGATTTATTACTTGGAAAAATATGTCGTACATTTATGGGCGTATATTTATATATCAGACTTGAATGTTTGTCAATCTGTTGGAGGAAGCTTGTTGGAGCTGATTGGAATTCTCAAACAGATTTATATGGCTATTGATTTCACCAAGTTCTCTTAATTTCTTGCTCACTGTGCATTAATTGACAATTAATCATATAGATGTTTATGTCCAAAGTATATTGTTAAGTACATTTGGTTTCATCAGGTTCTCTTAATTTCTTGCTCACTGTGTATTAATTGACAATTAAGCATATAAATGTTTATGTCTAAAGTATATTGTTAAGTACATTTGTATCAGTGTTGCCTATTTCTCCGAGTTTACAGATTAGCCTAAATTATTGATTGTTAAGTGCATTTGTATCAATGTTACCTATTTATCCGAGTTTACAAATCAGCCCAAATTATTGATATATAATTGCAGTGTTGCTTATTTATCTAAGTTTACAAATCAGCCCAAATTTACAAATCAACCCTATTTTTGATATATAATTACAGTGCTTCCTATTTCTCTGAGTTTACAACCAAATTATTGATATATAAATGAAGTTATTATTTTTGCAATCTTTATATATATGCAACCCTGTGAGTACTGAGTAATCTCTCCGGCTCATATTCATACTTAGGTTTTCATTAATAAATACCTGCTAATACACATTGACTTGTTTACTCTCATCATTCATTCAATGCACACTGACCTACTTACTCTTTGTGTGATTAAGAAACCTATGTGCATAAAGAAACCAGGTAAGCTGATAGGTAAGCTGGCTTAAGGATTAAGATCAACTAAAATACAAGTAAGAACATACATGCAGAAATAAGCCAGGGAAGCCAGCTTAAGGACTAAGAGCAACTGAAGTACCACCAGCACAATGGATGATCTTGTTCCACGCAGCATTGCAAACTCTCAAGCACTTTTGAAAGACAACATAGAACAATAAGAACTTCTAGTTCCATGCGTAACATCCACTAAGCAAAGCTTAGATAATGGTCACAAGCTCAAGTCAAGAAAATGAATGAGCGAGCAAAGCAAGCATACTTTGGAGGCGACTGTGAATGAGTGAGAAAAGTAGGCATACATGGGAGGCGACTGTTGGCTGATACCCTTTTCCTGTGACATGATAACACACCAAAGTAGGCATACATGGGAGGCGATTGTTGGTTGATACCCTTTGTCTATGACTTGACAACACACCATTGCATGCACACAATCATGTCCTACTCTTTGTCCTTCTATATATACATTAGCAAATACCCCAAATGTTACCTGAAATATTAGCCTAAACATTTAATTTATTTAAAATTAATACATGATATAAACAAAATTTATATGTACAAACATGAAGCATATAGCCTATTTTCCAGCCTATTTTCCTCGGGAAGAGGCCAAATAAGAAGATCAAATATTTGATTGATCTTGATTGGTCCTAAAAATGATTCTATCGATTTCATAGGCTGAGCAACATTTGTTTCATGAAATAGATTTAAAAACTTTAGGTTAATGGTAAAGAGTAATAATGCTACCACTTCATTTCGATTACTATAGTCCACTACCGCAGGCGGAAGGGACTAATAAAGGTTTTGTAATTATATTTCTTAATATTCTATTCAGATTCCACGTTTTGTATCATACAACCTAAAGACCTATTGGAAAGACATTTTATTTTAACTTCTATTTGTTTGACTCTGTAATGTTAATGAATATACGATTAAGTGAATGCATTAAATGCGGAGGCATTAGCCTATGTCCACATTAAAACAACAGAATCATACCAAGCACATTGTGATATTTACAACCCAATGGCGTCATGCATCCTTGAGTTTGGGCATTACAACCTTATAGATATCAGTTGATTGTATAAATACAGAGTACACCTCAAGTAGCACGCCTTATTGAAAATCATTTGGAATTGAACCATTGCATTGTTTATGTGGACTATTATGGGTGGATCAAGGTTAATAATCACAAAACTGAGTTTTAAATTATAAAAAAAAATCCAATCATTGTTTACAAAAGTTTTAAGTTTCCCTATGGCTTTCTAGTGACCACAATTTAATTCCTCTTATGGATATACACGTCCTGCTACTAGAAAAGAGCATGTTAGGGCTAGTTGTTTCAGAAGAAGAAGTGTTGGACGATTTTGTTTTCATTGGACAAGGATAATTGGATTCAATTGAACATTTAATTTCCTAGTGACCATAACACATTCCAATTTTCCCTGAAGAAGAAACTTATACCGTTCTCCTGCATCATTTAGTGGTATCAGAGTATATTTGTAGTTGATAATAGGGTTATTCCCAAGTGATTTTTGTGTAACATATGGCCCTCAATATTAGAGGAGGTTGAGGTGGAAAAGGAAGAGGTCATTGATCTTTTGCTAACACAGAAGTGTTGGAAGAGATGAGGATTTTGTATTGGAAAATGCATAGTGGAAGCTTATTAATTATTATTTTCTTTAAGCTTAATAATAGCTTGTGAACTTTATTGATCTTATTGATGTTCTTTTAGTTAGATATTTTAACAAACAAATATCAAGAATGAAACAGAAAAAAACAAACTACACATAAATTATGCTCTCATCCAGGGAAGAACCCCTCTAAGGGGAAAACCCAAAAAACTCTTCTCTTCTTATAGAATCTTCTTCAATTGAGACAAAAAGAACCAAAGACTAAACCAAGGCCTTATTTCCAAGTACCAAGTCATCCCTTCTAGAAGTTATTCCTTGATTCTACACCAACCAGCTTCAAACTACAACTTCAACCTACCAGCTCCAGTATTGTGACTCATCCTACAACTTAAACCCTATAATTTCAGCCTTGTAGCTTCCCAAAATCCCTAATCCTACTTCATCCTCAGACCTTCCTAGAGCAAGACAACTCCTCCTAAGGTCAACAAGGTCAAGGTATGGTATTCTCCTTCCAGCTATAAGATTATACACTTCATCCTTCTGCAACTCAAACTTGTGATTTCGACCTCCTTTTACAGCACCAATAACCATAGAACTTTGCAAGTGTGAGAGAGATAGAGCCCAAAAATAAGAATATGCATCCTTATTTCTTCTCCTAGTCCTTCACACTTCTTCTTCATGCTTCTTAGCTACAGATTAAACTTGTGAAGTGTGTGAGTTATAAATGAAGTCACGCTGCTCCTTTATATAACCTTTCCAAGGGTTCAAATTCCCTTGTTTAAGCCAATTTGTAACTATCAAGGCAAACTTGTACTCTTTGAGTTTCCAAGAATTTATAGACTCAAAAATATTCTTTTTTACAATTACATTTTTCTTGGAAGGGTCTTATAAATATGATGTTGACTCTTTTGAATCATGACAATAAATTGTAAGACATAACAAACCCTAGAAGCATGAATAACATGCTTTTACCTAAAAGGCCATCAATAAAGAGCATGAAACCCATGCTTTAATAATAATAACTTTTTCTTTTCCTTTCTTGTTTGTTACATAGGATATGTTAGGTCCCTATATTACTAGTGTAGCCCCTTTATTGTTATTATTAGTGGAGCCCCCTATTTTTATTGTCGTGTCCATGTAGACCCCATATTTGTTATAGACATTTTTGTGCCTTACAGCATGAAGCATGAAATGTCAATAATCTAAGGGATCCAAAGTCCCTAAACATGTTGTTCCTACCCCTAGAGGAACAAGGTCAGCAAACCACAGCACTAAAAATCAGTTCTCCACCTGAAAACACTCAAAAACAAGCTAATTCTGGATCATGTCAACTGCTCCACTGAGCATCTGCGCTGAATGTCAACTGCTCCACTTTGTACCTGCGCTGAATGTCAAATCTAATGAAGGCTACCTGCGCTGGGCGAGATTGGCCAAGTGGCACAGTCATTCTGCAAGGTGTCAAATGCCCAGGAAGCTTCCAAAATGACACTTGGATCAGGGAATTCGCCTTGTGATGAGTAAGAGGATCTAGATCTCCAAGTGGAAGCAAGAAACTCCAAGTGGACTCAAGAACTAAAGAATAACTGAAGTGGGAGAGGACACTAGTCAGCTTCATGCCAGCCTCAAGCTGACTCATCCTTTCTCCAAATCTCCTATATATAGAGCTCTCTCATGAGGTCTAAGGAGGCTGGAATCTTGTGAATGTAAGGAAGTGTTGTTGGTTTGAGTATAGAACTATTGGGTGATTGCTTTGAAGGAGGTGAAGAGGAGATTTCTTTCTGCTGGGAGGTGTTGCTGGATTGGGCCTATTATGGTTGTAACACTCTCAGAACTTTACTTCTTCCATTAATAAAGCATTTGAGGTTCTTCTATATGCATGTGTCTCTGTGGCGTATTGATGCTTGTATATTTGATTTATTCTAATCCTTGAATCAATTATGGATGTATGCTTCTTGTAGTTTCCCTTTCTTGTGCTTTTGCAGGATCTTTGTGTAGCTGGGCCAGTGAAAGAGCAAGGAGCTGGGAGCAAGCAGCAAGGAGAGAAGATTGGATCAAACATTAGCGGAAGATAACGGTTAGTGGATCTCTTTCTCCCTTCTCTTACATCTCATAAAGAAGTAATCTTGAATAGCTTTGCATTCGGTTGTTGCTGAGGTACTATCACCCTTAGAGTGGGATAGGGTCATTTCGTATTGGATACTTTTCCCAACAACAAATTGGCGACTCCACTGGGGATCGTATCTTGTTGGTTGTTTGTGTTTTTGCTATTCATTTCATAAACAAAGGGAGTACCGAATCGAACTACATTTGGATCTTTCAAATGCAAAGTAGAGGGCAGCTACTCTAGCTCAGTTTCTGGGAAAGTTTATGATTTGAAGAGCTGATCCACAAGGACTCTAATAAGCTCTTAGTGATAGCTTTTCATCCTCCTTGTCATCCCTTAGTGTGTCCTTGACTGATAGCTTCTGATTTGGCCGAAAACTGTGAATTTTTGAGCAATCTGTGACCCGGAAACCAAGAGAAACGAAAGTTTCGTTCTTCAGTGCAACTGCTGTGAAGGCTGTCTGCATTTCAGCGCAGTTCCCGAAGGGGCTACCTGTGCTGAAGGTCAAACAGACAGTGTCCCACCTGCGCTGGACCAGTCTTGCCTTGTGCTACTGGGTTTCCTGCTGTTTCTTGCCCTGTTTTCACCATTGTTTTTCTGCCTGTTACCAGTCAATGTGCCTATCTGAAACCAACTTTCCTTGCCACTATTCCGCCTCGGTTGTATAAAGAAACTGTGTTTGTTCTTTGTGTATTTCTTGTATCATTTACAGTTTCCCATAACGAAAGTGAACTAGTCTTGCTGTGGCCTCTTAGATCTAGACCTGTGATAAAGTGTCGTTTTGATCTTAAGAGTTAGTTTGTTTGCTGTTCATAGCTGATTGAGCTTTTTCTTTCGTCATATGGTTTGAATTTATATATTTCTAGTGTCGAAACAAGTAAATCTTAAGGTGTCTTTTGATTTTGGACAAGCTTGTTTTCTTTCACTTGAAATTGAATTCGAAATTATACAACAGCTTTCTTTTTGTGTCGCACAAACATTAAGAAAGAGAAAAGAAATACTTGCATTTTGCATTTTGCATATAAGTTTGTATGTTGATTTAGGGAAAAAGTGCATTAGCGAGTTCTCTTTGATCTGTGTGAAAAGATTTTGTCTCTCTTTTCCCTCAGTAGTTAAGATTTTCATAAGTCGAAAAGATTGAAAAAGCTTGCTTCTCATCTTAGACTGCATTTAGGAATTTGTATCAATACATCTCGTGGTGAACCTTGAAAGGCAAACTTTAAAAAGATCAACTTAAAATATATTGAATGAACCTAACAACGCTTTGAAACATAACGCAAACATCTAGAGGTCTAAGCTAGAGACGTGTTCCGGCGTCGTTAAACGTAGTGACTGTCGATCTCGACGAAGGTGGGTGATTCCTCCTGAGAGTCGGTGGCACTAATACGGACTTGTGCTCCCACGTACCGTCGCGTATATATTGGGAGACCCCTATAGGAAAAAGCCTTTATCCTTAGGAAGCCGTTTCGGCCGCCCTACTAATTGCAATGCAGTGAACACAGCATTCACGAAGATCGACCACCCGTACCGTAAAACGTATTCTGTGGTTTTGCGAAAGGTTTGGCACACCCTCTGCCTAGATCTCCAGAGCAGTTTCTTTTGGCCTTTTCCAAACTCTATAACTGAAAAAGTCCAACCGAGCATTTGTCACTTCGGGCTCGTTAATACATCGAAGGAGACTAGAGTCATCTTTAGCTTTTTCTCGACTCTTAAAAAGTGAAAAAGCAAGTTGTGTCTAAAAGCGTCTAATAAAATTCATTCAATTCGGAAACACAAATTTCCCCTTTTAATATTTTAGTTGATCGAGTAATCCGCAATCGTGGAAGAAAGTCAATTGAAACCCCGTCGTTCGCGGAGGCTTACGAGTCAACCGTCTTTGTCTCCGAAATCGAAAACAGTACGGGAAAAGCGAACTCGTTTAACCGGTTCAAAATCTCCTTTGAAAGTTAGAACAAGTGTTCCAACTGCATCTGAGGTTCCGGTTACTCCTAACATTTCTGGAAACCCTGCCTCTATAGAAGAAGTTCCACAGCCACAGAAGGACAGTAATACTGATCCTAGTCTGGGGGCAAGTACTTGTGTAACTGAACCAGTTCCATCTGTAACCGGTCCAGAGAGTTTTGTTCCTCAAACAACTGTCGCTGTCGAAACAACCACTTCTTCGGCACCAGAAATATTTTACGGACCTGACGGTCTTCCTCTTCCACCGGGTTTGATTGCGATAGAGGAAATTGCAGAGGATCCGCAAGCAAGTACTCCAACTCATTTTGGAGTCGGGGTCACTCTATTTCCTTCATCTGAAGTTAATCCACCACAAGTGGAAGTCCCTGTAGAATCGCTAGGCAATCTATTGGATAGACTTAAAATGTCTGAACAACCGTCATCGTCTAGGACTGTGTCAAATGACACAGCGACAGCAGAAGCCCCTGCCGTCACTCCAACGATGTTTGCCGGCATACCAGCTGTCCCAACTAGCTCTCAACAGCTAGAAGGAGTCCACCAAGGGACTATTTCGACAGTATGGTCTGTTCCAGTTTGTTCATCCGGAGTAATACCCGGTAACTCTTATGTTGAAACTCGCCAAATTGATCCATTTGGAGGTCAATCTGGGCCATCAATCCCTTTTAGTTCCGGATTGCTACCGTATGGGGGGCAATATGCCCTTTCATTACCCCCTCCGGGAGGGTACCCATACGTGAGTTCACAACAATGTTCAGGTTATACTGGAATTGCATCAAGTAGTTGGGTACCTATGCTACCTCAACAACCAAGGATTGTATATTCTATGCAACAGTGTGTACCTGTGACGAACATCCCAACCACACTGGCTATTGTAACCGTGTCACAAGTTCAAGCGATACCTGTTACATGTCAACCTCAGATTTCTCAGGTTGTAATGCAACAGTCGCTTGACCATGGGTCACAACCACAATCGCCAACTGGTGGGACGACACAAGTACAAACGGGTACAATTACCCCACACCTTGGTCCAATGGTTAGCATGGCGCAACAGAACATGGCGTCACAACCATGGCTTGTACAATACCAACAACCGCAATTCCAGCAAGTGTACCAAGGTTCTGAGCAGCAGATCTTTGCGAACAGTGGACAACCGTATATCCAAAACGGTCAAAACCAACCACTTTACAGTGGTCAAGTCCACCAACCACTTTACAGTGGTCAATTCCACCAACCGTATCAGTCATACCAACATCAATTACATTATGCTGGTATGCAAAGACCCACTGCTCAAGCGATTCCATCGTACCCTGGTTATGCTTCGCCTAACCTGAATCAACAGTTACCATTCGTGGCGACTTTAGAGTTACCCGATTTACACCGGTTAACCAACGATCCGATTGCTTATGCCCCTTGGTGGCCAGCGATTCCTCATAAACTTCCATCTGACATTCCTAAATTCAATGGAAATCCAGGTGAAGACCCATCGAATCACGTGATGACTTTTCATCTGTGGTGTTCGTCGAACACCCTTAACGACGATTCGATAAGACTTCGCCTTTTTCAGAGGACATTGACAGGTCCAGCGGCTAAATGGTATATTGAATTGCCAAGAGCCTCTTTCGACAACTTTAGTTCCCTAGCCACGACTTTCTTAACCCACTTTCAATTACCGATAAGGTATGAAACGGGAACAGAAATATTAACCAACTTCAAACAGACAACTGCTACCCATATATCTGATCATATACATGAGTGGCGTCGTCGTCGTAGGATGGTGAAAACATATGTTCCCGATCAGCTATTAGCTGAATGGTTTATAAAGTCGTTACTTCCGGCTATTACGGAAGATGTGGCCAAGGGGGGAGTCGTAACAGAGGAGCAAGTGATTGCTCGTGCACAATATTTGGACTTAGTTTATACTCAGTCCGGCACACTCTATGACAAAATACCTGACGCCCCTAGACCAGAGTTTTCAATTCCTCCCCCTCCTAAATCAAATAGTGACTCTCATGCCGGTGATGGCGTGATTGGCACAGCAAACGCGAAATCGATAAAGGCTTCGTCAAAGAAAGCCCGTAAGAATTCGGATCAAAATGCAAAAGAAGAAATTCTTGCTTCGGAAGTAAATGCCGTATCAGAAGATAAAGGCAAAGAAACCAATCAACCAGGAAGCAAGAAGAAACAAAACAAAGGGAAGAAGAAGAAACAGAGTGAGTCATCCCCTGGAAAAAATTCTTCAAACCCTCCTGGCAAAGGGAAACAAAATTATCCATGTCTAATATGTGATGATAAGGATCATACCACAAAGAATTGCCCATTCAAAGCTGAGTTAAAGAGGTTCTTTAAAAGTTCCCAAACCTCAGCTGTGTTAACTGATCCATTTCCCAACCCAGGTCAAAATCTGGTTGATAGTGGAAATGCTTCCCCGTCGCAAGTACTTATGTTGTCGGTTTCGAAACAGCAGAATGATGCTTTGATTTCGACAAGGAACAAAGATTATGGTAATCCTCAGCTGTCGAACGAAAAAGGTAAAGATCAACCAAGTAGTTCGACAACAACTTCGACAGAAGTTGTAACTCCCACCATCCCTGAATTAACAATAAAACCGCCAAAGGGTGTAGTACACAAGTCGACATTTAATCCTCGTGCCAGAGCGGCGCAGCATTATAACATAGTGGAAGATTTGGCCCAATCGCCATCCGCTATGTCGACTCTTGAAGTGCTACAAAATTGTCCAACCCAAAGGCAGGCGTTGTTATCGGCAATTGGTGGGGTTGATCCTAAGGATTCCAATCTTGTATCCTTTGATCACAAGGGATATGATCCTCAGTTACCAGCTCAGCTAGCTTTCCTTATTCAAGTGAAAGCACTCAACAAAACTGTTCACAGAACAATAATTGATGAGGGAGCCTCGACATGTATTATGTCGATGAGTTGCTGGAAAACTTTAGGATCTCCAACCTTGTCGCGATCTTCGACGACATTAAAAGCTTTCGACGGAAGGACTTATACCCCTTACGGTATCCTTAATAACTTGAAAGTTGAACTAGGAGGAAAAACAGTAGAAATTGATGTAGAAGTCATTGATGGAAATCTTGACTATAACATCCTACTGGGTAGACCATGGATTTATGCCATGGCAGCTGTCGTGTCGACTTATTTTAGGAAGATCGCATTCCCGTTTGAAGGAGGGATTACGATCGTCGACCAACAGAATTTCCTCCCTAATGGTTCACAAGTTACAGGAAGCATTCCCATGATCCATGAGAGCAACCATTCAATTCAAGATATCGGAGTAGGATTATTGAAAGACCCCACATTGATGGGAACTTTCGCGCTACCACCTCCTATTTATATAGGAAATGTACCATTTGTAGCAACCTGCAACATGATATCTTCCACGAAGGTCAACATGGATCATTCAATGGTTTTGCCCCCAAGCCCTTTAGAAATATTGTAGCAATCAATGTTTCAAGCATGGGAGGCGAGCCCAAATCAACGCTCGTCAAGCGTTTGGGTAGATAGGTCTAGAGAATATGGAACCCCATTAGATCCTTGGTCGAAAGTACATGGGACTGACGAAGGAATCTTACAATCAATGATGATTGAGGGGGCACCATGGAATGATCACCACCATCGTTCCCTTCTTCCGGAATATGAAGAAGATACTCAAAGTGACCTTTATCACCCTTCAGTATTTGAATTCCTAACGAATACTGTAAACACGGTGGATTCCGAGCGAAACCTATCCAATATTGAAGAGACTATAGCCATAAATATCTCGACTAAAACAGATGTTGTAGAGAATATTTATGTCGGCAAAGGTTGTTCCCCTTCAGAACTGGAAATATATAACGCTCTTTTTCGCGAATTTAGAGATGTCTTTGCTTGGTCATATGATGAAATGCCAGGCATTGACTCGAGTATCGTTGAACATGAAATTAAAATGTATCCTGATGTCAAACCAGTAAGACAACGGCTTCGGCAGGTGCACCCAAAGAAAGCCGCTGCCATTAAGGCGGAAGTTGAAAAACTTCTCCATGCTGGATTCATCTACCCGGTTCCTCTAACCGATTGGGTATCGAATATTGTCCCTGTTATGAAGAAACAAGGGACGATTAGAGTGTGTGTTGATTATAGGGATGTAAACCAAGCTTGTCCGAAGGACAACTACCCTACACCCTTCATCGACCAGATAATTGATGAATGCGCCGGATGTGAAATCTTTTCATTTATGGATGGATTTTCCGGGTATAATCAAATAAATATCCGCCCACAGGACCAGTCAAAGACTGCATTTATTTGTCCGTGGGGCACATTCGCTTATCGAAAATTACCCTTTGGTTTAAAGAACGCAGGGGCGACGTTTCAGAGGGCAATGAATTATGCCTTCCATGACATCAAGAACATTGTTCAACCTTATCTCGACGATCTTCCGGCTCATTCGCGAAAGCGGACTGATCATCCGCAGCATTTAAGAGCGATATTTCTACGTTGCCGACACTACAAGATAAGACTCAATCCGCACAAATGTGTGTTTTGCGTCGGTTCTGGTCGTTTACTTGGCTTTGTAGTCTCTAAAGATGGGATTCGTCTCGACCCCTGTAAGGTTCAGGCAATCATTAATTTGCCTCCACCTTCAAATTTGCTTCAGATTCAGAAACTCCAAGGGAAAGCAAACTTTCTGAGGAGGTTCATTCCAAATTACGCAGAACTTGCTAAGGGTTATACTCGTCTTTTGAAAAAGGATGTACCTTTTGTCTGGGACCAGGTGGCGCAAGCTTCCTTTGATGCTCTGAAAGATTGTCTAGTAAAAGCATCATTAATGTACGCCCCGGACTATCAAAGAGATTTTAACCTGTATCTGGCTGCAGCGGATACGACCATTGCGATGGTTTTAGTTCAAGAAGTCGATGGAATAGAACATCCTATCTATTATTTAAGTAAAAACTTAAACGATACAGAAAGTAAATATTCTTATGTTGAAAAACTAGCGCTTGCAGCTGTTCAAGCGATTCAAAGGTTTCGACATTATGTCCTCTTTCGGAAAACTACCATCTTGTCAGATTGCAACCCCATGACTTATATACTGTCGCGACAGTTGCTGGGGGGCAAATATTCAAAATGGATAGCGATCCTTCAAGAGTTTGATCTGGAATTTGTGAAATCCAAATCAAAGAAAGCTCTAGTTTTCGCAGAATTATTGTGCGATCTCCCATCATCGTCCAACGATGAAACATCGGAAGAGTCAATCGTGGACGAAAGTTTGTTTCTGATATCTGTAAGCGATGAGTGGTATGGAGATATCATATTTATCTCCAAACCCAAAAGTTCAGGCCTAACACCTCTCGCTCCGAACAAAAACGTATACGATACCAAGCAAAAGACTACATGATCGTCGGTGATACACTTTACCGTCGTGGTGTCGATACAGTTCTGAGGAGGTGCCTTACCCATGAGGAGGCCGAAAAAGCCCTGAATGATTGTCATTCAGGCGCGTGTGGGGGGCATCAGTCTGGATATGCAACAGCACAAAGAATCTTACGAGCAGGATACTTCTGGCCAACCATGTTCAAAGATTGCATAACCGCAGTCAGAAGTTGCCATGCTTGTCAAATCTTTGATAGCAAAACCAGACGACCACCCGCACCTTTACAGCCGATAGTTGTTGGTGGGCCCTTCGCCAAGTGGGGCATCGATTTCATGCAATGTAACCCCACCTCGACCGGGGGCATGGGTATATTATAGTCGCTGTTGACTATTTTACCAAATGGGCCGAGGCGATGCCTACATTGGATAACACTGGTGAAACAGCTGCCCTTTTCTTTTTCAATCATGTAGTCGCCAGGTTCGGCGTACCACAGGCTATAGTTACAGATCATGGGTCGCATTTTCGCAATCACATGATGGTCGAATTAGCTGCCAAGCTAGGGCTATCTCACGACAGCTCTACCCCGTATTATCCGCAAGCCAACGGACAAGTTGAGGCAATCAACAAGGTCCTGAAGCGTATGTTGCAAAGGATGATTGGGGTTCATAAAAGAAGGTGGCACCTAATCCTGTACTCAGCCTTGTGGGCTTACCGAACGTCGGTAAAGAACGCAACCGGGTTCACACCTTTTCAACTGGTGTATGGCCTGGAAGCAGTCTTACCAATCCAGTGCGAAATTTCATCGCTTAAACTCGCAATCGATCTTCTCCCCGGAACTTCAGAAGAAGAGGCTCGTTTCTTGGAATTAATCCAATTGGATGAAACCCGTCGTGATGCCGCTTTGGCTAACGAAGCTCATAAGAAACGAGTCAAGGCTCAGTTCGACAAAAATGTCAAACCCCGTGTCTTCTCAGAAGGTGATTTGGTCTTACTTTATGACCAAGAATCCGATAAATTGGGAGCAGGTAAATTCAAGTCCTTATGGATGGGCCCCTATATTGTTAAAAGGGTGTTAGCAAAAGGAGCCTACGAGTTAATGGATTACGATGGAATTCCACTGGCGCAGCCCCGCAACGGGTTGTACCTCAAGCGTTACTATGCTTAAATAGTAACCTGCATGCTTTTGTTGTATTTTGTTTTCGCTAAAGTGTTTGTCCTGGTCGAGTGATCCACCTTTTCATTTATTGCAGATGTCGAACCTTCTGGAGACATGTGTTGGATATGCCGACGGAGCGAGTCGTAGTTCACGGAACTTATCTTCCGCAGCCTGGGCCATTTTTGATCCAAGCGGCGAGTTAGTAAGTTTCAGAGGTGTATGTATTGGGCAATCAACGAATAACATCGCTGAGTATAGCGCGTTGATAGAACTACTCTCTGATGCCATCACACGTGGCATACGCCGACTAATTGTCAGGCTAGACTCACAGCTCGTAATACTACAACTCAATGGTATATATTCTGTTCGCAATCCAGCTATTTATCGCATGTTCCTAAGGGTTAAGATCTTGGAAAGACGATTTGATTCAATTCAATATCAACATATTTCAAACACATTAACTGACTCATTAGCAAACTATGTGTTAGATAGACATTTGCAACATTTATAAAAGGGACACATCATCAAAGATTGTACATATGGATCACATAAATCAACCAGAATAAAACCCGAAAATCAAAATACATATAAGCTGTTTATATAAGTTCATACATAATGTTCTGTAACCAAGACAAAATCGGTCATATGACCCAAAAACTCAAAAAGATGCTAGGGGGCACCCTAGCCTAGTGGTGCTCATGATAGTACGTCACGGCCTGTGCAATCATGCGCAAGAGACGAGTCCATCGTCTAGGCACGCCAATAGTATGCCGCTGCAGCTGTAAAGGTAACTCGTCAATCTGTACATCCGGAAGACCACGAGTAAGGCTCTCAACCTGCTCCTGCACAGCTGTAAGGGTCTCAGTATCGTCAAGATCGCGAATAACAACTCTCCTAGCAGGCTCCACTGCCGGGGCAGCGACTGGCGATCTCGGACGAACTGTTGGACGAACAGGACCAATATCTGCATGCACCCAAGAGTACAATTAAAAGTCTTGATAGAATAAAGCACAGCAACATTATGAATAAGAACAGTAAACAGTAATATGGTCAAGGAGTTTACCAATGGCGCCCCATTGTTCGCCATCCGGTAGCACCAAATCCGGATCACCTCGGAAATCCATACCCACATATGGATACTCGGAAAATGCCATCTCCTGGCGCTCGAACCACCTAAAGAAGGCCTCAGTAAAAGTAATCTGAGGTTGACCAGCATGCCTAGACATGTGGTCAACCCACCTCTGCATGCGTGGCTCGGTCGGAGAAGGCAAGTCGAGTATGATGTACTGAGGTTGCATCAGTGGGATTTTCTCCAAGGCGAAGGCAGTCAGAATAGAACCAAATCCAAAGTTCTTCAGCTTCCCATCCTTTACCTTGGTCAATTGACTTTTCATCTGAACAAGTACTGCATCACACCAGTTGAATACTTTCGGGTGGAGACACTCCAAGACGTGCTGCATATAAGATCTGTTGGCAACATGTAGAGCTGCGCTGCCAGCCATCCTACCAATAGTGAATAGAATGGACCTGAGAGCCCGATCAGTAATCTCACGGATAACAATCTTGCCGTCTCTGCTCGGCTGAGAACCTTCCCTGCAATACTGGCGGACATAATCTCTGGTGGAATCAGTTCCCCGGGCCGTACCTGACAAGGAAATGGGGGCACCTCGCCTTGACAGTCCAGTCAAGAAGTACATGTCCTCTATGGTCAAGGGGATGGCCTTTCCCCTAATCTGGAACACTTGGTTAACAGGATCCCAAGCATCAAGCATGTACTGCAGCAAAGAAATCTGTGCTCTCATACTAGAGATACGGAAGAACTTCAGCAGGCCACAGTTCCGCAGCGCGTTCACCGTGACAGGGTCATGGAGGGCAATCATGTCCTCTTCTTCATGTTCTCGTTCTCGCCATGTAAGGGACATTTTGTTCAGAGTTCCCTGCAAAGCAAACAAGAGAAGGAGTAAGTTCCTGATTTTGATGAAAAACTGGCGAAAAAATCATTAAAAAATGACCTTAAAAACTCAGTTTTTGAGCCCAGTGCAGGCAGAGAGTCTCCCACTTGCGTTGAGGGTCAGGCTGCCTTAAGGCAGCTTGACCTTCAGTGCAGGTTTCGAAAGGGGAACCTGCGCTGATCCTAGGGCGCCCTGGCAAAACCCCAAGGGCTCAGAAATACTGGAAAACAGGCATGAAACAGGAAAAGGAAACCATGAAAAGAAAGAGCTAGGGTTTAGCTCCTACCTGGTCCAGACGGCGCCGAAAATCGTCCGCAGAATCTCCCGGAATCAGCTGGTGAAAATCAAGGGGGAAGAGGCACCTCCAGAGCTCCAACAAACCAAATGCAAATGAAATGGTAAATGAGAGGTAAAAACACCTTTTAATGGCTTTTTACACAGTTTAAAGTGAAATATTAGGGTTATAATCTCATTTTCATGCAAATATTATTCATTTCTAACAAAGTTTGTTGCAGCAATTGAAAAGCAGTACTATATTTGAAAAGAGAAAAGCTAGTAATGGTAAAAAATCAAAATTTGACCATATATTCGAGCAGTTTTACCGCGGAATTTATGCTCGTTAAAAAATAGAAAAGCGAGATCCGAGCAGTTTTAGCGTCATAGTTCATGCTCGTTAAAAAATAAACATAAGCTTTTGAGCAGTGTTTTGGCGCATTCAAGCTCATTAAAAGATGAACCCAGTACCGATAAATAACCATTGTGATCGTAAATTTATTAGCCATAAAAAGCCTTGGTCGTGTTTGCACCCGCCACCTCCATTCCATTTGGCCAATCGTTCACCTCCATATGATTGTTTACCTATTTTGAGGAACAGCTGCGAAGAGTGATTTCACTTAGCCATCCTTGTGACACTGCCGTGATTGGAAAATTCCAACCTGTACCTGGAATCTGCTGCTATCCCTGTTTATCACTCGTTCCTCAAAAGACGAGTCTTCTTTGAGCTCTTTTCTCCTGACTCATAAAATATGAAAAGTTTGCCGAGTTTTGGCCTTCCAGCTCGTTAAAGTGACCGGAAGAGCTATCCCTCCTCTAGATTTTAATCTTTTTGGACCTGAGGGATTATTACACAAAAAGGTCGAGCGCTTGTTTTATTTCGGCTCGTTAAAACTATCGAAAACTCATCCCTTCTGTATTGTTTTATACTTTTTCGGACTTAAGGGATTAGATGACGAAAAAGGAATTTTGGAGTTAACTTTCTGTACCTTTTCAGACTCTCTAAAATTGAAAAGGACCGAGTTTTCCTTGTCGTTAGACTCGTTAAAATGATTAAATAGCGACAAACTTGTCTTTAGACGAGAACGAGTTTCCCTATCGCTAGGCTCGTTAAAACATAGCGATGGGCTTGCCCGAAGGGCAGGTTATAGAACAAGCATATGTTATCCTCCTCAAGCTTGACAAAAATAAAGAGGTACTGGTCAGAAATGACTGGGGAAAAATTGGGAGAACCTCAAAGCTTTAATGGTAGCAAGTCGCTCTTGAACATGACACTTCGTCCTCCGTATCACATCGGGTTGGGTTGTTTCATTCACCGGTCTCATCACCATGGTCCTCGCCAAACCATCCACATTTGGGGTAATGCTACCGATCCATCACATCAGTGTCATTATATGTTCAAGAGATGTTGTTAAGAAAGAGTCAACCGTGTCCCATCCACTGCCATACATTATCCTTCATCCACCCATGATCACCACCCTGAATCATATTTCACAGATTGTTTTCACCTCCACTAAAATCATTAGCTCCGTTCCATGTCACTGATGTGGGATTCATTAAGGCCCTCCTTTGACGGATCGCTTCTTGTCGACTTCAGCTCATTATCTAAGAAGTTGATCTAGGAACAACCCCCCCCCTACTTTGAAGCTTGCATGCCTCAATGGCAAGTTTCTCACTTCCGGCGACAGGTATACATCAATGACCTTCGACCAGAAGATTTTGCGTGGTGTTCGACGCCAAGTCCTTTATTCACACCACGTGAATTGTACTGCAGTACCTTGAGGGTCATTGTCATTATTGGTGATTCCTCTCGCGCTTGTTAACGGTTTACATTATTGACCGGTAATCAAGCGATGTCTTTCCATGTTCGACTTCAGCGCAATTCTCACATGGATCGACTTGTACTTAGAGTGAAGATCGAACGAGTTTGAAGACCCCGGATCTAGTTTCATCCATCCGGGCTGCGATATATATTCAGGAAAAATAAAGACATTTGATATGTACATCATTGCAGCAGATGATCATCCTACTCAAAGGATGATAATTTCAGCAGAGAATTATCAGTCTATCATGAGACGATCGTCTGTTATATGTACCAAAATGAATTTATAAAGCTGAGCATGGGAATGCCCGCCTCAGCTAGATCATGAAAGCAGAATGAAAAATAATGTATTGTATTGTATTTTATTACAGGGCACCTCTCAGCGATTGAATGAACTTCGGATCCTCCTGATAAAGCATTTCACCCGATAAACGACCTCATACTTTAGGGGGCAGCTGTTATAGACATTTTTGTGCCTTACAGCATGAAGCATGAAATGTCAATAATCTAAGGGATCCAAAGTCCCTAAACATGTTGTTCCTACCCCTAGAGGAACAAGGTCAGCAAACCACAGCACTAAAAATCAGTTCTCCACCTGAAAACACTAAAAAACAAGCTAATTCTGGATCATGTCAACTGCTCCACTGAGCATCTGCGCTGAATGTCAACTGCTCCACTCTGTACCTGCGCTGGGCGAGATTGGCCAAGTGGCACAGTCATTCTGCAAGGTGTCAAATGCCCAGGAAGCTTCCAAAATGACACTTGGATCAGGGAATTCGCCTTGTGATGAGTAAGAGGATCTAGATCTCCAAGTGGAAGCAAGAAACTCCAAGTGGACTCAAGAACTGAAGAATAACTGAAGTGGGAGAGGACACTAGTCAGCTTCATGCCAGCCTCAAGCTGACTCATCCTTTCTCCAAATCTCCTATATATAGAGCTCTCTCATGAGGTCTAAGGAGGCTGGAATCTTGTGAATGTAAGGAAGTGCTGTTGGTTTGAGTATAGAACTATTGGGTGATTGCTTTGAAGGAGGTGAAGAGGAGATTTCTTTCTGCTGGGAGGTGTTGCTGGATTGGGCCTATTATGGTTGTAACACTCTCAGAACTTTACTTCTTCCATTAATAAAGCATTTGAGGTTCTTCTATATGCATGTGTCTCTGTGGCGTATTGATGCTTGTATATTTGATTTATTCTAATCCTTGAATCAATTATGGATGTATGCTTCTTGTAGTTTCCCTTTCTTGTGCTTTTGCAGGATCTTTGTGTAGCTGGGCCAGTGAAAGAGCAAGGAGCTGGGAGCAAGCAGCAAGGAGAGAAGATTGGATCAAACATTAGCGGAAGATAACGGTTAGTGGATCTCTTTCTCCCTTCTCTTACATCTCATAAAGAAGTAATCTTGAATAGCTTTGCATTCGGTTGTTGCTGAGGTACTATCACCCTTAGAGTGGGATAGGGTCATTCCGTATTGGATACTTTTCCCAACAACAATATTGTTATTGTTGTTTCCCATAGAAGCCCACTATTGTTATGGATGTGCCCTTACATTATTATTTTTATGTAGGCTCTAATTATATTGTGACCCCTTATGCTCCTATATATACCAAGGAGGTGTTATCATTTGTATCATCAAAGAATTTTGTATTTATGTAATGTAAAATAGATTTCCCCCTCGAAGAGGCTAATTTTTAAGTTGTTGATCCATGTTTTCTTCTATTTTGTGAGTTGGTTGCATAACATTTGGTATCAAAGCTTTGGATTCTATGGTTTCGCTACTTCAAACAAGTTATCTTGGAATTTTTTCTATAATTCTTTTCTACGAAGCTTCAAAAGATGAAATTTTGACCACATGGAGCATAAATCTTGATGAACTTCATGTAGAAATTTCAAATATTAGCTTTCTAGATTTTCTAAGATATGGTCTAAAGAAGTTAGGATTTCTGTATGCTCCAGAATTTAGTCTCAAATAGGTGACTTAGGAAAAATCGTCATCACTTTCGTTGAAAGAATTGGATTTAAATTCCATAAAAATTTAATGAAATTTTACAGAATTTAGTTTTTTTTTTAATCAATTTCTTGGCCAAAGGTTGAAACGGAGACATGTGGCATCCTGTAGAATTTCACTCTACTGAAGCAGTCCATAATCAGGTCATCTTGGGAGATTTGGTATAACTATATATTAACGAAACCAATCTTGGTTTGACTTGTGAATTTGGAAAGAATACTCATAATGCTACCATTGGCCTAGATTTTAGACCTTGGAGAGACAAAATTACAAAGATACAATAGTTTCAATATCAAGCACCCAAAAACAAGCAAAAAAGTGTGTATTTTTTAAATTTTCATAACTTTTGTTTGATAAATTAGTTTGAAGTGATTCAAAGGGAATAGTTAAGAAAATATATATCATTATTTCCAATATGCCTCATAAAAAAAAATGGATACACGCATTAAGAAACCAAAAATCTCTAATATGACACATGAAGAAGAGGAAGAAATGCAACATGATATAACAAAATTACGAGAGCAAGTGCAACAAATTTCACTCTCATAAGAGTAACCAAAAATGAATTCGAAGTGATGATGAATCTTAAGATGGATGGTTTAAAATGGAACATGTATGGTTTAGAATCGAAAATAAAAAGGGACATGGAAGATTTGAAGGATGGTTAGAAACAAAAATGGTAGGTTTGAAGGATGGTTAAAAGTATAAATGGAAGGTTTGACAAAGTTTCTATAAGAACTGCTTCCTAATGGAGACAAGGTATTTCATGAAACTCATGACGAGAACAAAAGGAATGTTAATCATGATTTGAGAGACTCTAACTTTGGGTTTAATACCAACCACTTTCCAAAGATCAATGTGAGGAAGTTTGATGGCAAGTATCTGGTAACATGGATACTACAAATGGAGCAATATTTTGATCTACATGATGTGCGACCCTCACAAATTTATATATTGCATTTTTATATTTACAACCCAATCAGTTTGTATGGCATCGATGACTTTGTTCTCATAAACCACTTGTTACTTGGTCAATTTTTATGGAGAAAATAATAGTGAATTATGAGGATACAAAGAGAAACACGTTATTTAGCCAATTGATAAATCTCAAACAAAAGGGTTCAATGGCAGAGCACATTGAGGACTTCCAAAAATTGAATATCAAGGTAACTGATATTAAAGAGGAGCTTAGGATTGATGTCTTCATAGGGACTTTAAAGGATAACATCCAACATGAGGTTCACCTTTGGGAACCTGATTCATTCGAGAAGGCATTCAGGGTGGAAAGAAAAGTAGAAAGAAAAATTATGGCAACAAGGAATTCTACCACTCATGACTATAAAGATGGAAGAGTTGCTTCTCCTAGTCTTCCACAACCTACAAGGTTGATACCATGAAAATTGGAGGAAAAAGAGCAAATGGGATTTGTTCTAGTTGTGATAGAAAATACACTAAATTTCATAAGTGTGCTAAGAATTTTTTTTTTACATAAATTGTGAAGAGGAGGAAGAAAAGGAACAAGAAACATCAAAAGAAGAGGATATACACCAAAAAACAACCCTAGAGAAATAAGAAATGAATCTGACCATATCTTGGAATGCATTAGCGAGAATTAACACTCCTCAAACTCTTAAGACAAAAGGATATGTCAAGAAGAAAAAATTAATTGTGTTGATTGATTTGGGTAGTACCCATAACTTTATTCATTATAAGATAACAAAGGAATTGAACTCGTTTCTATATCTAGCACTAGAGTGTCAAGTGATGGTTGCAAATGGAGGAACTATAAATTTCTCTAGAAAGTTCCATAATATCAAGCTAAACATGGGGGAACATGTATTGAATAGTCCAATGATTTCCATTCCAATGGGTGTTGTTGATGTTGTACTAGGAGTCCAATGGTTACACGTCGAGGATGATAACTTTTAATTTTCAATAACTTTTCTTGATTTTTTTTTTGGGAAGGAAAGGAAAATGAATTAAGGGGTATCACAAGGAAACCATGGAATATAATTAGCTCTAATGGCATGAAAAATATTTTGAAGAAACAACGAGGCATAATTGCACAATTATACTCACTAGAGGTTCAAACATCGAAAACATATATTTCTCCATATCTCTAAAAAGTCTTGGACAATCAATCCAAGGTATTTGAGACTCCCAAAAGCCTCCCACCTATTTTTGATTATGATCATGCTATTCACTTAATTCAAGGACGTTTTTTTCCAAACATTAGGCTTTATAGATATCCCTATGCCCAAAAGAGTGAAATTGAATGTATGGTTGCAGAAATGCTAGAGGTTGGCATAATTCAACCCAGCCAAAGTTATTTATCTACTCCAGTAGTGTTGTTGCATAAGAAGGATGGATCATGGTGTATGCGTTTGGATTATAGGGAGCTCGAAAAGCTCACTATTAAAGATAATTTTCCCATTCCCATATTTGATGAATTGTTGGATGAACTACATGGAGAAATTTACTTCACCAAGCTGGATCTTCATTCAAGATATCATCAAATTAGAATGAAGACTGAAGAAATTATGAAAACAACATTCATAGCTCATGAAGGTCATTATGAACCCTCCACATTTCAAGGTTTAATGAATTCCATTTTCAAACCCTTCCTTAGAAAAATTGTGTTAGTATTTTTTGATGATATACTAATCTACAACAAGTGTTGTAAGGATCATGTTCAACATGTTGATAGGGTATTCAAACTATTGGAGGAGAAAAAATAATATGCAAAAACCTCCAAATGTTTATTTGGAGTACAAGAGGCGGAATATTTGGGTCATATTGTATATCATGAGGGTGTTAAGGTACACCCTAATGAAATTAAAGCCATTAAGGAATGGAAAATACCCACAACCCTAAAGCATCTTCGAGGATTTCTTGGGTTGACAAGGTATTTGTAACAACCCTAGTGAAAATTTCATGTAATAAAAGTTAATAAAGGAAAAATAAGGCCACGGTTAAGGGACATGTATTCCAAGCTTAATGTTGGGCAAAGATATCCTAGTGGGCATCACTAGATGTGTGTTTTGGCTAATGAAAATTGGCAAAGGCTAAGGCAAAATCATTAAAAGGAAAAAAAAATCGTTTTTGGCACATGTATTAATGAAAATTAAAAAAAAAAATATAGGAGAAAAGGAAGGTAAAAGGTCACCGGTTGCATGTGAGGAGGAAATTGAAGGAAAATAATGGAAAATGAATAAAATAGAGGCCTTGTTAATAAAAAGGCTTCTGAGGATGAGTGGGAAATCTTTTGCTAATCTTTTGTTAGTTCAAGTTTAGAGCTCTCTCATTATTCTCTCTCTCTCTCACACACTCTTGGTCACTTAGATTTTTCTTGGAGCACTCTAGCTTTGGATCAAGGAAAAGCAATAAAAGGGAAAGGAAGGAAAGCAAGGATCAAGGAAGAAGAGAAGGATTAAGCAGCTTCAACAAGAATACTTGCAGGTAACATTTTGCATGTGTGATTTCCTAGTTGGTTTGGACATGCATGGCTTACATGTTGGTGTATGGTTCTCTTATTGTTTTCTTTTTCACAAAGTCGGTTGCTAGATGTATTCAAAAAAGGAGGGGGAGACTAAGCTTTGGTGTTACATTGGAAGAGCTCACAGTATGAGCTTGCAGCTAAATTACATTGTGACATTTCACTGGAATGCTTTTATAAACCGATTGAAAGATTCTAGCACAAGTGTAGATTCTGATAAATTGGGACAAAAGCAAGCTGACTTTACAATACATCTAGTTTATACTTATGTGACTGATCTGCCGAGCAGCGGAATCCTCCCGGTGGTTGTCAGCTTCTGCAACTTTTTCACTAGAGGAATTGGTGCTTGGGGCATTGAGCTTGTCCATCATAAACTTGAGAATCTCAACAGACTCCTGAATGTGCGCACAGGTATTTGAAAGAGCGTTGAATTGCTCCTGCAGAGAAGAGATGTGGTGAAGGAAGAGGTTGAGATCGGCCTCATATTTGGTTGTGATAATCCTTGTAGCAGCATTGTTTTTTTCGTCCAGAAGACGCTGATGCGTTCTGACTTGTTCAAGTTCAGCTTGAATATCACTACAATGAAGGCAATCCTCACTGCAATCCATCAAAAGAGCTTCAAAGCTGGCCTGGAGCGGCACTGGAAGAGGACTCTCACCAGCTGTTGCGGAAACACTGGGAACAGGTCTGAAGGAGATATCAGACTTGGATTCAGAAGCTGAAACCGGGCAATAGGAAGCGCTAATGACCAGAACAGAGGTGCAGTGAGGCAAAGAGGCAGACCTTATTAAAGCGATTAGGAGGGGTCGGGCATTAGGGAGCCTGAAGAAGGAGGCGAGACCAATAAGAGAGATCGATAGCCGACTGATAGCCACTGCAGAGGAGGCAAAGAGAGCAATGAACATGGAGATTGGGGCTTGCAAATGAAGGGGAGGCTTCCTGAGATAAATAATAGGCGGGCAGAGACTTGTGGAGTACCGGATCACGTGGTAGAGGCATGGGCGATCACGGATATTGCAGGAAAAGTTTAGGTTCAAAGGAGCAGCATATCCTGCGATGAGATACGAATGGATTATCGGCGATTTGCGACAGTATGCATCAGATTTACTGTGGATTTGATCAGGGTACTTTTTTACAGAAGCGCGGTTCATTGGAAAAAACAGCTAGAAACAATCATGGATATCATGGGATGAATTGGTGTAGGTCCTCATTGTTGCAGAGGATGCTTCCTTTAGGCCGTGAGCAAGCTTGACTGGCCCTTTTGTCGGCTTCTTGATTATTGGAACGGAGGACGTGATAGAAATGGTACTCCTGGTCATGAGATATCAGGATTTTACATCGACTGATGGTTTGTTGCAAAAAAATGTTGGATGCTTGTCGTTTGTTGTTCATTAAGCTAATTATGATGGCGGAGTCGCCAAAGATGAGGGCTTTTTTGATCCCCTGGGTCTGTAATTGAAGAATGCCTTGATAGAGGCCTAGAGCTTCGGCCCTGTTATTTGAGAGGATTCCCAATCCCCATTCATAGGAGATTAAGGGTTCACCTGAGGGGTTATAGATGATGCCCCCTGCTCCCGCAGCTCCTGGGTTTGATTTAGAAGCTCCATCAAAAAATAAGGAATGAGAGTTACTTGTGTGGAGCCAGTTGCTGAAATCGTCCTGTTTTAAGCGAATTTTCCAACTGAGACTGTTTGCTTTGCCCAGGTTACTGTAGATTTTCACTATTGAAGGGATACTGATCTTGTCAAGTAGATTTCTTATGAAATCTCTTTCCTCAGTCCAGAGACTAGTGATATCAATTTTTTTGGTGATCTTGGAAGCAATAGTTTCGATCGCCAGACTTTTTGCCTTGATGTAAAGGTGCCTGATCGAAGTCTCTTTGTCTCTAAATATCATGCTGTTCCGAGCAATCCAAATCCTCCATAAAAGAGCAAATGGGAGGGCGTCCCACACTCTTTTAGCTGGATTATGCTTCATGGATTGCCAAGGGTAGTTCCTTTTCCAGTTATTTAGAGCTTCGTCAATGGAGTGTTGAGAGTTCCAGATGGAAGGCGTGGAGGGGTTGATGCTGTTCCAGCATGAGACTGCAAAGGGACAGGAGATAAAAAGATGTTGTATGGACTCCTCTGCTTCTTTGCAGTTAGGGCATCTGGAGGGTCCAGCAATGCCTCTTTTTTTGAGATTCTCTGCAGTGAGAATTTTTCCTTTCAAGAGAGTCCACATGAAGAATTTAATCTTTGGAATTGCTTCTGCTTTCTTTAAAATCTTCCAGTGTATCCATGCTGGCGCTGGGTGTTCCTTGCTGCTTAAGTAATCATAGCCTGCTTTGATTGAATAACTGGTTCCTGTAGGGTCCCATCTAAAATCATCCTTGTCGTTTTTGAAGGTGGGCGCAATACTATGCAGATGATTGCAAAAAATGTCAAAGCTGCCTTTGAGATGATGAGGAATGGGAGGAAATTTCCATCGCATCCAAACATGGGTTATTGCATCCCATTGAGAGATTTGGCCTAAATTACATATACCTTTACTTTGGAAATAGAGAATTATGGAATCCATACCTGGGAGGTTGTTGATGGGTGGGTTTCCCATGATTTTATCAGAGCCGATGTTGACATTCATACCTCCTTTTGGCACTTTGGAAACATTTTGCGCCATGAATGTAATGGCTTTTTTACAAAGCTTCCAAATCTTTGTACAATTTCTGTTGGGGATCTCAGTCGTAAGCAGATGCAGCCTTGGCTGATTGAGGTATTTTGCCTCCAAGACTTTTTTCCACCAGGCTGTTTGATTTTCCATAAGTCTCCATATCATCTTTCCACCAAAGGCTAAATTCATGAGTGTTGGAGATCTAATGCCAAGGCCTCCTTTCTCTTGGTTTTGGATGACTTGTTTCCACCCCACTAGGTTGAATTTTTTCTTCTCGTTCTTCCCTCCCTGCCAGAGAAAGAATCTGAGAACACTGTCCATTTTGCGAAGAAAGGATGTTGGAGCTTGAGCCAGGGAAAATTGATAGAGGGGAAGAGAGGAAAGGCCCGATTTGAGAAGCACCAGTCGCCCAGCTGGATTGAGCCAAGAAGTTCCCCATTTCTGAACTTTTCTTTTCATTTTGTCTAAAGTTAGATCCTAGACATCTGCCCTTGCATTCCCTATACTCACCGGCATTCCCAAGTAACTGAAATAGTCCCAGTTTAACTTACAAGGGACACCAAAAATGTTAGCAATACTTTGAGTTGTTTGAGCTGAAGCATTCCATCCATAAATGCAACTTTTGAGATGGTTAATCTGACCCCCTGAGTATCTCATGAATTTATCTAGCAAGGATTTGAATCTTCGAGCTATAATGGTGGTCGCCCCACCCAACAGTATAGTATCGTCAGTGAATTGAGAGTGGTTGATATTTTTTATGCCATCTTCAAATTTAATGCCAGTGATGAGGCCTGCCTGCCTCTTATGATCAAGCACACAACTGAATGATTCTGCCATTAAGATAAAAAGATATGGAGATAAGGGGCAGCCTTGTCTTAATCCTCTTGAGGATTGGAAGGAGGGTCTAGGTCTACCATTGATAAGGGGAGCAATCCATGGGCCGGAGATACAGGCTCTTATGATATTAAGAAAGAAGGTAGAGAAGCCCATTTTCTGGAGAACCGCAAAGAGGAAAGAATGCCTTACCCTGTCAAAGGCATTGGCCAAGTCTAATTTCAAAATAAAGCCCTTTTCATTCCTTGAATGGCTTGAATGTATGGCTTCCTGAACCAAGAGAATAGAGTCTGATATTTGTCTATTAGCCATAAAGCCTCCTTGGTTTTCAGAAATTAGCATCGGTAAGAGGGGTTTGAGGCGTGAGGCTAGGATTTTAGTGAAGATTTTGTAGGAAGAGTTGCATAATGATATTGGCCTGAAGGGGGAGAAATTGGAAGGGCGGTTCTCCTTTGGAATGAGGGCCAGATGAGTAGAGTTTGTATAACCTCCTATTTTGCCTTTTCTTTGAATCCACTTGAAGTATTTAATGAGATCCTTTTTTATCAAATCCCAATATTCTCTATAAAAGCATATTGGGAATCCATCCGGTCCAGGTGCCTTGTTAGGCTGAAGGCTCCAAATTGCTTCCAGTATTTCTTTCTCTTTTATCTCTTCTATCAAATTTTTGTTTAAATCTGCTATGACCTTGGTTGGCAAGTGCTGTAGGAGGTCATCATAGAGTTCTTCCTCCCCTGTTTCAGTTAAGAGCTCCTTGAAATGGTCTGTGGCAGCCCCTTTGATATCTGTTTGTTCAATATGTTGAGTCCCTGCACTGTCTACAATGACTGTTATGTTATTTTTGATTTGCCGTGCAGTGGCTTGTTTGTGAAAAAAGGAGGTATTCTTATCTCCGCTTTTCAACCAGATTTGCCTAGACTTTATGCGCCATTTTTCTTCCTCCTCTCTTTTGATCCTGCACAATTGATTGTATAATTTTTCTTCTTGAGCCTTTTCATTCTGACAATACTCTTGATGTTCTATTACGCATTGGAGGTCTTCAATTTTGGATTTCAGCTCTCATTTTTTTCCCTCAGGTTCATTGTACTGCGTTTTGGCCTAATTTTGAGCGCTTTTTGCACATTTCTTAACTTGTTCTCCCATATAAAGCCTGGAGATCCTTCAATATGTTGACCCCAGGTTTGTTGGATGATATTTTTAGCTGCTTGGTAATCGCTCCATATGTGATTATATTTGAATGGAAGAGGCCCGAGGGGGCAGTGCATATCCATGGCTAATGTAATTGGGTAGTGATCTGAGACTGCAAAGGGAAAAATGAAGGATTTGACAACTGAAAAGGAGGAAAGAAAGGAGATATTGACTAGGAACCGATCCGGTCTCTCCATTATATTGCTACTACCCAATCTGTGATTACTCCAAGTGTATTTTCAGTTTTTTGGAATGATATCTATCAGGTCACCATTTTGCATTATGTTTTCCAGCTGATTTCTGAATGGATCTGGCATAAAGCTTCCCCCACGCTTTTCATTGGCATGTAAAATTAAGTTGAAATCACCTCCTAAGATGATGTTGCTGCTATCTTCTTCCATTATGTTTTTCCTGAGAGAATCCCAACAAACTTCTTTATCACTGTAATGGTTAGGGGCGTAAACATTAAAAATGACAATCTGCTATTTTCTCATGTTGTTCCTCAACACTGACTTTATCCAATGCTGTTCTATTAGTTCAGCTTCACTATTCCACTCTTCCTGGCTCCAGATGGTAGTAATTCTGCCAGAGGCCCCTCTGGCTTCACAAGTACTTCCTTTATAACACTTATGACGATCAATAATCTTGTTGATTTTTGACTCTCTCTGTTTTGTTTCCTATAATAAGATAATGGATGGTTTCTCCTGAGTTATAAGATCTTTTAGGGCATTGGTTTTGGAGGGGTGCCCGAGTCCCCTGCTGTTCCATGAAAGGATTTTAATCATTTCAAAACTATGATTCGAGGAGGTGCTCTGCCTCCCTTGTCTTTGCTTGCTGTTTCTTGATCTTTTGTGCCCTGAATGTAAGATTCTATAGGATTCTGGAGTCCTAGAGCTATATCTTTTTGTGCGTTCTCATCCCTATGCTGTTTGGAAGTCTTTCTTCCCGGCTTCTTTTGACCATCTAGAGAGGATCCTTGATCCTTGGAGTTGCTACGAGTAATTCTAGGAGGGAGGGGATCTGATAATAGGTGGGAGGGAATGGTCATAGAATGGGGGGAAGAGGGGGGTTCAGAATGATTCAAAGGAGTAGGATCATCTTCGGGGAGGGAGAGGACATGGAAGGGGTTGGAGGAAGGAGGAGATGGAAGAGGTTTCAACATGTCAGAAGATTGGGGCAGATGAGGAGAAGAAGGAAGAGGGGACAAGGGTGGGGGGGAAGGGTTATGAGAGGTGGGAGGGGGATGAGTGGAGGGTCCAGCTTCATTGGGCAGTTTGAGGCGAGGGGCTATTTTTTTCTTTTTTACCACTTCCCATTGCTCTTCTTGTGTATTATTATCAACATTAGAAAGCTTAGTGCAACGGTTAGAAAAATGACCGTACTCATGACATACCTTACACTTGAAAGGGATCTGCTCATAGTCGAGTTGCTGAATGTGCGACCAGTTGTCAACTTTGAGCTTGATGGCTTCTGTAAGACCTTTAACCAGATCAACCTCGACACAGATACAAGCACATGCCTGCATATTATCTCTTGGCTCGCTCCTATCAATGTATTTGCCGACCACATTTCTAATGGCGCACACTGATTCATCTCCCCAGCAATGCAATGGGAGATGAGGGAGATGAACCCAAACAAGAACCGCATTAGGGATATCTAGCTCCGGGTCGAAGTCCGGCGTCCATTTGTTTAAGTACAAACCTCTGGAATCCATGAAGTAAGGGCCATTGCGAAATATCAAATCCTTGTCTTCCTTTGTCTCAAAGTGAAAAGTGAAGTATCCCTTCCCGCAGAATCTGATAGAAATTTTCCCTTGAATTTTATCTATCCAGTTCCTTTCCACCCACCTCTGAACAGTTTTTGGTGAGGGCCAGAGACCTGTAAATTTCCCTATCAGTCCCTTTTCCGCCAGAGCAAGAGCAGCCATTCTGGGCAAAGTAGGGGGGAGAGAAACTTCTTGTAACCCCTCGATTTTTTTTACAAACTTGGAAATCGTAGGGCGAGCTCGTTGGGGCGGTAAGGAGTTTATTAATGCAGAAAATGCTTGTTGTTGAGCTGCCTCCTCTGGTGGAGCCTCCAGAGGGGCCATCTGAGCAGCTGCGGAGTGATCTAAGGAAAGAACAGGTAGGCTCGCACGCAAGAGTCTTCAAATAGTTGCAGGCAGCGGTTGCAGCAGGAGCGCGCACGCTAGGTCAATCCCTATATGGTTCTCTTATTGTTGGTGGCATGGTTTTTCCAAGTTATGACAGTGGTTTTCAGCCTAGCCTCTCCTTTTCCCAGATTCCATGGTGTTGGGATTTTTATTTCGGTTTTCCAGATGGATTGCAGAATCTGAGGCAGAGGTAGTATCAAGGTTCATTCCCAAAGGCCTAGGAATCCCTTGACCGGTTTTGGTGGGATACATGGTAAATATTTAGGGAGAAATCTTGGTTTAGGGCCTAGTGATCCAGGTTTGGATTGTGGTAAATCCTGAGAGACTGGTCTTGGTTTATTTTTGTACTTGTTTATATGTGGATTTAATGGTTTTCATATCTTTGATATTTATATGGTTTAATGTTGGTTATAAGCATGGTTATGTGACTGGTTCATGTCATGGTTATTTCATGTATTTACTTGTAATTGTTAAATGGATAGATGGAAGACCTAATTGATGATATAATAGCTCAATGGAGAAGGATTTGATCCTTCTGGTTATGTTTCATAAGTTCTTTTAGTCATTTATTCTCTGTCTTGTATCTGAGATCTGTAGGTTGCATTGATGGAAAGTGTTTGACATAATGTCAGTCCTAGTTGGGGATGCTCAGGTCTATTCTTGAGGTTGATTTTTGATTTATCAGCATTGTTGTCACGTCTTTGATGAATTTTGAAGGTTGTAGCAAGTTCTAGATAGAGGCTGGGATTTCGGACTAGAAAAGTGGCTCAATTCTCGAAGTCGCTAGCACAGGTCTGCTGAGAAAAGTCCACAGTTGCTAGCACAGAGGCTTATGAGAGTGACTTTGAGTTGTTGGTCATTGTCTTGCCTATAGCATGAGGGGGACTTTGGGTTAAGAGGCTTAAAACATTAGTGGGACCCAAGGACAGGATGCTAAGTGCTTGACATGTCTCCCAGGGGTGTAATTGTTGATGTGGATGGGTTTTTTTTATGAGTTCTTTCGATTCCATTTCCTTAAGGTCACCAAGGAGATTGAATCCATTATAGTAACCTTGCTCATAACATGTTTTCCCGACTGGTTGGTTGCTTGGATGGACCTTGGAGGAGGTGGTGTTACAGATTAGCATCAGAGCGTGGTTGCACTCTCCTTGTATGTCAGGTGCATTCTTGAATGTTTTGATTACATGTGTTAGTCTTGTAGGTTGATTACAAGAATTGATCACTTATGCTTGACTACATGCATTCATACATATGTGTATTTGATTAGGAATTTCCTATGCAATTTGATAGTTGCATGTAGAAATGTGTGCAATGGAGTAATGATTGTTGTCATGTATGAGGTCACAACATACATTGTTGATATGGCCTTGCATTGATGACTTGACACTAGCTAGAATGGTGTTTATGCATTGATACACTTATTTGATATATGTCTATATGTTGTTATGATTATGTTATACATGTATCACACTAATTTGATGATCTTGTAGACAAGGTATCCTCCCTGAATTATGATAAGGTACGTTGGTTTATTGTAATTTGGTTTAGCTGACATAGTATGACTTGCAGGAAAGAGATCACATGGCTAACAAGGTGGTAGACTACCTAGAATCTCCCTATGCATAAGATGGGTAGCGTAGTGTAGGGAAATATTTGACCTAGATGACACATTGAGAAGCCTAAAGGAAGAAATAAGGTGTTGCAAAGAATATAATGACAAAATCATGCAAGCATAAGAGAAACAAGAAGAGTTGAATGCGATACTACTTCAGAGTTTGTTAGATTTGTAGCAACAAGGACCACTTTGGATCATCCATGGACATGAGGGTAGAACTAATGGGGCATATGGCAGTAGGTCTCCTAGTGGACACAGGTCGGATAGATTTGACACGATCAGAGATGGCAGGTTGTTGGACACTCTGGATAGGATAGGTGATAGACATAGATACTATTCCAATTCTGGTTCTGATAGACATCATCATCGTCATCGTCATCATCCTTACAAGAGTGATAGGGGATACTTACCAGATGAGTTTAAGAAGGAAAAGCCACCTAACTTTGATGGAGAGATGAAGAGATCATGGGATGTAGAAGCATGGTTTCTGGGTATGAAGAAATTCTTTTGATTTCACGATTATTCAAAAAACATGAAAGCAAAGATAGCCACTTTTAGTCTCAAAGGTAAAGCAAATATTTGGTGGGAAGACGTGAATAATGTCAAAGGTATACATGAGGAGGATTTGACTAGGCATGCATTTGAAAGGATTTTCAAGAAGAAGTATTTGTCGGAAAGGTACTATCATGAAAAAGCTAAGGAGTTTTATGAGTTAAGGATGGATTCTATGGTAGATGATGAGTATACTAGCAAATTTTTGGAGCTATTGAGATATGTGCCTTACCTCAAGGAGGAGAAGGCCAACGTTTAAAGATTCATTAGTGGAATACCAGTTTCATACAGAGATTGGATTCATTTCGATGAACCTAGATCGTTGGAAGAGGCCATCTAAAATTTGAAGCATTGTTATGAGCAGTCAAAGCGCAAAGTTGAACCCAAGCATGAATTGAAAAGAAATGAGAAAGCTAAAGAAAAATGGCCACCAAAGAGATGAAGACCTCAAGATGTAAGTGAGAAAGAAATGCAGTTACTTACAAAAGAATTAATACAATACAGCTGAGAAGGGTGTCATGCAGGTAAATTCTAAGTGTGGACACAAACAATTCCTCTAGCCCGAGAGAGTGGGTCTAGTCACAAACAAACAATCTATGGAAGATCTCCTTAGGCTAGAATCAATTAAGAGGGCCTACCTCTTAGAATGTTATTCCACTTGGTGATGATCATGCTTCCTCGCTCTAGCAATCTTTCGTTTCCTTCCCTTGAACACCTGAAAGAAGAAAACAATAGCAAAAAACAAACATAATAGCATACAATATTGTATTCAACCTACTTAACAGGTCAAGGAACATTAAGCCACAAAGATGTAAAATGAAACTTCATGTAGGAAATCAATTGATAGTTGCATTTATATAAATCAGAAACAGATTACAACCAGTGCCTTGACGTCACTGGTCTCCTCCGACGTATTCGGGTTCCCACACTTTTGCTAGCACTTCATGGACAACCCCAACAATAGAGGTTTTAAGGCCTCTTTCCCTCTAGTCTCAAACCACACCAAAGCACACTATTATCCCTCAAACATACACTAGAAAAATTCAAGCTATAGATGTCTTGCCGATTATTCCACTTCTGAAAGCTCTAACTCCAAAACTAAAAACTAGATTTTGCTTGGGAAAAAGAGAGGTTTATATAGCTTGGATGGATGGGAGATGGTTCCTCTCTTCATGGGAGAAGGTCTTATCTCTTGATTTTTTTCCATCCTAATAGGGGAAAGGAGCCCAAACTAACCTCCTCGGCTCCATCCAGTTTAACCATTTACTAGACTTCTATTACGAAGCTTCTAGAGATGGAAGCTTTGACCCCATATTTAAAAAAACTTTCCAAAAGAGGATCGACGTGACTGAGAAAGGGCCCAGTCAATCCCATCGGTGTTGGTGATATTTTTAATCCCTGCATACCGACATGAGGAGGACATGGGTCATTAGCATCAGTCTTGTAAACTGGGGTAAACAGAAGATTTTTTGGAAATGATGCAAAAGGGAATTGTTCTGCTCATGAAGAGGGACATAATGGGAGTTTCTTCATGAGAGGAAAGCATGTGGGGTTCACTGTAGAGGTCTTCTAGGATCGTGGACGAGGAGTACAGGGACAATGACAAAATTTTGTGTAACAGATGCCCTCTAAAGCATGAAGGCTGAAATAGACTGAGGAATAAAATGCTTTACAAGTGCGTGCGAGGAACCAGAGTCCGTCATTGGAGAACCTGCAAGCAAGCATAGATATATATACATCACTAAAAACTCTGACAAATGATACATGAATCGTGGTATAGATGCAGCCATCTAGAGAATGATCATATAAATAGATCCAAGGCATGGGCACAACCATCCAATAGAGAGGATCATAATGAAACCAAGTTATGGTCGCAGCCATCCAACAATGAGAAGAATCTCATGTAACAACTCATGGTATGGTCGTAGCCATCCAACTGAAAGAGGCATGTATATTAGCATGATCATGTCACATCTCCTTCCAACTTGGACATTTGTAATCTGAGCCAAGGGTCTTGTGCTCCAACACGACCTGATCAAATTACAAATCCTATCATGCAAATAAATGTGTTGAAGTCGAACATGTTAAGAAGTTTCTCGATTACTGGTCAATGATGTGAACCGTTAACAAGCATGAGAGAAACCACCAATAATGACAATGGCTCTAAAGGTACTGGTAAGATAGTTCACGGAATTTGAATCAAGGAGATGATGTCGAACAGCCGTGAAATCACCCAATCAAAAGCCAATGATGTGAACTTGTCATCAAGTGCGAAGAACATGCCATTAGGGCATGCACGTTCTAAGGTACTAGAAGGGAGTCTCTTAGTCAGCTTCTTGGATAATGAGCTGAAGTCGATAGGAAGTGACTGTGTTGAAGGAGGGCCATGATGTATCCCACATCATCGACATGAGACAAAGGGATGCAAATGATTTCAAATGGTATAGAGAATCAGGAGTAAGTGTAACTGTAGAGGGACTAACTCTTGAACATATCGACGACACAATTCCAGAGTTTGGCAGCTTTTGGATCCATGGGATCGGTGGTCATGATGACGTGGCAGAGATCAAATGGAAGGTCAAGTGAACGACCCAACCTAGGAAAGTCAATGATGAAGTGAGGATATCCCAACCCGACACGAAACAGAGAGTGTCATGTTCAAGAGTGAGCTGCCGACACGACTGATAGGATTTCCAATTTTCCCCCACCATTTCTAGCAGGTACCCCAATTATTTTTTATCGCAAGCTTGAAGGGGATAGCATGTGCTTGCACTGTAAGTTCATCCTTCAGATGAATCCGACCTAGTAAGTTTAATGAGCCCTAGGAAGGAGAAGCTCATGTTCATCATGGTGACGAATCCGATGTCGTTTAATGCTTTAACGAGTTCGACAAAGGTGTAACTCGGTATCTTTTTCATGTTTAGAGAGTTTGAAAAAGACATGGAAAAGAAAACTCCACATGGTCCCTTTTCATACATTTGTGTCTCTCGAGCCCGAAAAGGTAGAAAATGATACTTGAGAGAATCGCTTGACCATTTTAGTCAAGGAGTACCTTTTTCGTAAATAGTTTATCCCAACCCAAAAAGGGGTAAACGTATACTGGGTAAACGACATTTCGCATCCTTTAATGAGTTCAAAATGACAAAAACTCGGCAATCTTTTTGTGTTTAAAAGGTCGAAAAAGAGCTGAAAGCAGACCCCCCATTTTATTCTCTTAAACAAGTCAAAAGGTAAAAATACTCTGCGATCTTTTCATTTGTGTTTTACGAGCCAAGAAAAGAGCTTAAACAAGACTCCAATATCATAATCAACAATCTGTCCCCTATCGCTACACAAGAAAGGTAAATGCATTATGTAGTTTTGAGGAAAACTAGGTCAAAAACACTTTAAAAACCCTAATGTTTTCATGAAAAATGAATAAAAAGAGGGAAAAAGTAATTATTTTTTACCATTTACCATTGTGTGAAGAACTTTTTACCCATTTGTGCCTTAATTTTTCTGAAGTAGATTGCAGGAGATCCGGGAGGCCATTTGCCGAGATGTCAGCTGCAGGTAAGAGCCAAGACCTTAAGCTCCATTTTCATACTGTTTTTACCTATTTTTTCCTATTTTTTGGATTTCATGGGAAGGATTTGGCAAAAAAAATTCGCCCTCAGTCGGCGTGATTTTCGGGCATGGATCTCCACCGACCAGGAGTTAAGAAAACCATCAATCGTGTTGTTGGTGCCACTGTTTTTAAAATAGTCACATCAGAACTGTCAGAAAAGAAAAAACATGTTTCTTGCTTAATTTGACCGCTTGAATCCAAATTTTTCTGTCAAAATATGATCATTGACTTGATTAAATGGTTTTTGCATGAAGAAAATCGTTGAAAATGGTGGATTGGAAAGAACAACAACATGAGGATATCGATACTCAAGCAACATCTGATCCAAATTGATTGGAGGCTTTGAGGAACTGTGGGCTCCTCAATTTCTTTCTCACATTAGGGATGCAGGCTCAACCCAAGCTGCTACAGTACTTTATTAGTCTCTGGGACATAAATCGGGAAATTTTCATCATCGGTGACCAAGAGCAAGAGTTGGAGACTTCAAACATTTATTTCATCACAAGACTGTTTCGAAGAGGGGAACCAGTCAAGCTATATGGGTCAAGGCTGATTGGGGCAAGTGTGTCCATGCTACTTGCTGAACATTGCCTAGAAGCTCTCAAATCCAAAAGTGGCAAGATCGAGATCACGATTGTTTGGGATCTTATGTTAAGAGTGTTATTGTTGACCATCAACAGAGTGGTAGGGTCCCAAGAACCACATGAGACTAAAAAGTCAAAGTTTCTATACGCTATCGAGTGCACAACGCCAACTATTTTTAACTGGGTAGAATCTATGAAAATCAACATGAAGAATCAACTCTCAAAAGCTAAGGCGAGAAACCTGAAGCAATTTTTCTTTGGGTCTATGCTAGTGACCTTCTTCCTGGAGCGGGTTCTGTTGTTCCAATACCAGTTGACTAAGGTGGATTTGTCGATGCCACGAGACCCACGGATGATCCGTTGGAGTGAGTTGATGCCCAGGGCTACGGGGGGCTAATAGATGTCCTATAAGGCCGCCTTCTTCTCATTGCTATGACAACAGCTAATCGTAGTGGAGAATTGGCCTTATAGCGGTACCGACTTCCACAAAGATCCGGATATGCTGCTCCTAGAGGGGGAGGACTTTGACGATGAAGGTAAAAAACAAACAATTTTTTAATATTTTAATGTTTTTTATTGTTTTTTAAATATATGTATTTGTGATATTTCAATTTTATGAATGCAAATGTTGGACCAAAACGCCCTGCCGGGATGTCCCTAATTATCAGGCGTATTGCTCATCAGTTTTATGTCACTCCTTATTAGGGAGGAAGCGATAATGAGGAAGAGATCACGTGGAACCTTGAGGGATTGACCCATGGTATCCCAGAGTATGCTTGGGTGAGTGATATCTCGTGCCAATACTAGAGGCACACAATTGGAGTATCAGACCGGATCCATCGACTGCTAACTCATGTAGTCCAAGTAGTTTACATGCTACCTTGAACATCTTGCTTATTAGTGCATAGGCCTATCATTCCACATTTTTTGAGGCCTGAGAGCCACGAATATATAAGGCCTACGAGCCATGGATGTTTGTGAACACACATATTATTTTTTTGGGTTTTGATGTATGACAAACATTATTGATATATATATATATATATATATATATATATATATATATATATATATATATATATATATATATATATATATATATAGATATAGATATAGATATGCTATATATGCTATATTTCCCTTCTTACTATGATACAAATGATTTGTTTTTTATTTTTACACGTTTCACAAATGTCTATCCAGCACATAATTAGCTAATGCATTTGTCAATGTATTCATATGTCTGGGAATATATGATATGTAATGTAATCAAAATTTCTCTCCAATAGATGAATACGACGGAATATTTCTTGATTAGTTAAAGAATGACAAGCTATGAATCAAGGTTGAAAACCAAATCTCAGATACCAAGAGCAATAGCTTCTGACAACAATTCGATAACTACACTATACTTAATGATGTTATTAGTTGTTTGACCTAGACAAATACCTTGAAGATCAATCAACTCTCCATGGGGGTCATAAATGGCCCATGCCACGGATGATAGATTCCAGGTACTTCGGCAAGCACCATCAACGAAACCGATGTGAGGAGACACCGACATCTGCAAAGTAGGCAAAAACATAATAAGTAGGAAAGCTGCTTGTAAAACAACACACCAAACTACATTGCACAAAAATGAATGACACACTTATTATACAAAAGTAACAATGCAAGATGGCCTAAGCATAGTACTTTTTGAGATAAATCCCATTACGGGACCTGTCTAAGGGATTTCCCTCGTATTCAATAAGCTCATAGGCCCCTTTTTATAACACGTGTTTAACAATGTAGGGCCCATGCCACATGGGTTCGAACTTGCCTACCCCCAACTTATCATTAGCTTGATCATACAGAAGGACCAAATCACCTTCGGAAAAAGCTTGAGGAGAAACGGACTGATCAAAATGGGATTTGACTCATTTTTTTTGTGCTTTGATGACCAAAGAAGCAAGACGGTGAGTCTAGTCTAGTCGCTCTAATTGCAAGAGATGCTCTTCCTGAGGTGAGGTATTGGGGAGAAGTTCGACAGCCAAATTGAGGGATGGAATTTCACACTCAATCGGTAAAGTTGCTTCCAGAACGTAGACTAGTTGGAATGGTGTAAATCTAGTGACTTCCCTGGTCGAGGTTCAGTAAGCCCACAGAGCTGAAAAGAGCGTGAGATGCCAATTTTACTTGTGCATCCCAATGGTGCACTAAAGCATTGTAACCAAGACTTTTTTCAAAGCTTCAACTTGGCCATTGGCCTAAGGACAATACGGGGTTGATCCATCATGGCATAAACCAAACATAGAGGTCAGCTCAGCCATCATGCAATCTCAGAAGCGGGAGCCATGGTTGGTGACAATGGCCTGAGGCGCTCCAAACCTGGAAATAACGTGATTGAATAGAAATTGAGCCGAGATTTTATTGTCTGCAGAGTATGTAGGCATTGCTTCGGCCCATTTGGTGAAATAATCCACAACAATGATAATATAGTCATGCCCCCCGACCAAACGAGGGTTACATGTCATATAGTCGATGCCCCATTTTAAAAAAGGACAAATGGTAATAACAGGGTGTAGGTGAGCAGGCGGGGCTCGTATTTTTCGCTGGTAAACTTGGCACTCATGGCATTTGCGAATAGCAAGGATGAAATCATTGAAGATGGAGGGCCAGAAGTAACCAGCACGAAGTATTTTTTGAGTAGTAGCATATCAAGACATATGACTGCCACATGCCTCAGAATGACAATCATTTAAAACTTTCTCAGCCTCCTCGATAGTAAGACATTGGCGAAGAACTGAATTGACACCGACGTAGTATAAAGTATCTCCAATAATATGGTAGGGTTGGGAGTGATGTTGAATGCATCGGAAATCATCCTTAGTCAACATAGACTATAAGGTGGATGTCTGGAGATACATGATGATATCACCGTACCATGGGTCAAGGATGCTAATCGGGAAAAGAGTCTCATCCAAAAGCTGCTCAGTGGCGCCAATAGGAAGAGATGCAGAAGGAAGGGGGCAAATAAATTCGGAAAAAGATAGTGATTTCTTAGATTTGGCAGTTGTGAACACCAAATCAAGGTGTTGTGGGATGACAATCCATTTAGAATACTTTCCCCCCAGCAACTGACGAGTCAGGATGTAGGTCATGGGATTTCATTTGGAAAACATAGGGGTAGTGCATAGGAGAATGTAGTGTCAAAAGCGTTGAATAGCATGGATGGTAGCCAAAGGAGATTGTGACTGAGGTAGTAAATAACATGTTCATTACCTTCATCATTGTCTTGTACCAACACCATGGCGATGGTGCTAGAGGCTACAACTAGATAAAGGAAGTAATCTCGATGATAATTTGGGGGATGTAGCAAAGGAGGTTTTATGAGAACATCCTTGAGGTCGTCAAAAGACTTTTGGGAAATTTCATCCCAAACAAGGGTGTTCCTTGCTTGAGCAATCAGTGAACCCTGAAGCCAGCTCAGCATAATTTGGTACAAAACAACGGAGGAAATTTTCTTTTCCATGTAGACTCTATAGTTGGTGCAATGAAGATGGAGGGGGTAAATTAACTATGGCCTCGACTTTAAGAGGATCAAGGCGAATGCTTGCCTTAGAGACAATAAAGCCAAGGAGTTGTCCGGATTCGAAACAGAAGACACACATATGAGGATTAAGCTGAATGTTGTAGTTTCGACAGTGAAGAAAAATTTGTTGGAGATGATCAGGGTGATCACGACGCTTACGAGAATGAGCAATAAGGTCATCCAATTAAGGTTGAACGATGTTTTGGATGTCGTGAAATGCATAAGACATCACTCTCTGAAATGTAGCCCCAACATTTTTAAGACCAAGGGGGAGCTTTTTGTACACGAAAGTACCCCATGGGTAGATGAAGGTTGTATTATCTTGATCAGCTGACGCAATTTTGATCTGGTTGTAGCCAAAAAAACCATCCATGAAAGAAAATAATTCACTCCTAGCACATTCATCAATGATTTGATCAATGAAGGGAGTTGGGTAGTTATCCTTTGGACAGGCACGATTGAGATCATGGTAATCAACACAAATGTGGATCGTTCCTTGCTTCTTTGTCACCGATACAATATTTGACACCCAACCTATAAGAGGGATTAGATAAATGAATCCAGCTTTGAGAAGTTTTTCAACTTCACCCTTGATGGCAGTCGCTTTTCTAGGGTGCACTGGGCAGAGCTGTTGGCAAACGAGATTCACAGGAGGATAAGTCCTTATTTTGTGCATGACTATACTTGGGTCAATTCCAGGCATTTCTTCATATGACCACGCAAAAACATCCCGGAATTCTTGGAACAGACGAGTATAGAGCTTGATCTCTTCTGGAGAATAAGTTACCTCAATATGGATATTTTCAACAACACTAGGCTTGATAGGAATATCAATTAGAATAGTTTGGGTAATGTTACCCATGTTCCCTTTTGACCAAACTTCATGAGTCATGATTGATGTCTGAAGTGGTAGGGAGGGGAACTGAGAAGAGAACTTCTTGAGACAAGTAGACAGGACCACCGAGCTAGGAAAGAATGAGGAACGATGATGAGTATCATTCCAAGGTACTTCTTTTAGAGACATTACTTCCATGATACACTCATCAGAAAGAAAAGTCTCAGCTAAGGGATCGGGAGATTCTGAAGCACCAAGCCACCACTACAAGAAAAAAGGACATTGGTGAGGGGCGAAAAATGTCACCATAAGCTCATTGGTGATGGTCAAAAGAGCATTCGTCACCAAAAACTGAACGTCACCAAAGGTGGCGTCGCCAAAAGTATAGGTGTTGTAGTGACATACAAAGTCCATCACCAATAATGATTTATAATGATGGATAACGACCGTCACCATTTCATATGAGCAATGGTGATGGACCATAGCCTCCATCACCAAAAACTAAACGCCACCAAATGTGGCGTCGCCAAAAGTATAGGTGTTGTAGTGACATTCAAAAGTCATCACCAATAATGATTTATAATGACGTATAATGACCGTCACCATTGCATATGAGCAATGGTGATGGACCATAGCCTTGGTCACCAAAAACTGAACATCACCAAAGGTGGCGTCGCCAAAAGTATAGGTGTTATGGTGACATTCAAGGTCCATCACGAATATTGATTATAATGACGGATAGTGACCATCACCATTTCATATGAACAATAATGATTTATTGTGATGGATCTTTAATGCTCGTCACTATTGGTGCATATATATGGTGACGTTCATTGACTGTCACCAAAAGGTGCATTGCTAGAAGTATAGGTGTTGTGGTGACATTCAATGTCCATCACGAATAATGACTATAATGATGAACAACGACCGTCACCGTTTCATATAAACAACAACGATTTATGGTTACGGACCTTTGAGGGTCGTCATTATTTATGCATATATATGGTGGCATCGTTGACCGTCACCATTTCATATTTTTGGTGAGGGTCGAAAAATGTCACCAAAGCTCATTGGTGATGGTCAAAAGAGCCTCCGTCACAAAAAATTGATCGTCGAAATTCCATATGGATGTCAAGGCATGATGGAATCAAACCACCATTCTCCTACTTGTAAATAAGGTGCTCTTCCATTGAGCTAGCACCCTTTAAAGAATTATATTTTTTAAAATTAGATCTTGAAACTTCATAAATTGTCAATTCTACAACTTTCAATAAATTAAAGTCCCAACAATATTTTACTAAACAAGCAAAGCAACATCGAAGATGTAGGTCGCTACCTAATGGTTATTGAAGTTATGAAAATTGGGTGGAGGTAAAAATAGTTATGTATAAGAGAATCAATATGTTTAGTTGAATACTCAATTAGAAGTGAAACTTTGAAGACATTTATAACCTATAAATGACCTATAACTATCAAATGTGCCAAATATTGCAAAGGAAATGTTATAATTGGATATTATATGGAAGAAGAGGAGGCAGGGACTTGGAACCCTTGTACATCTTGGCATGCCTTAGCACTTGGCACATCTTAGCTTATGAGAGAATTTTTCGGCGTAAATCACATTATATTCATTTGTCGACACGTTTCGAACCAACAAGTGTGGTTCATTGTCAGGACAAGTTGAAGAATTAGATCTAGCTATGCATATTAAATAGTCAGAGTAGAAAAAGCAATGACTATTTTTCTTGACCAGGTAACGGCTATATTGACTAACGGCTAAATTTGACCAAGAAAACGGCTAGTTGGACAGGATTAGGGGCATAACCTCTATTTAATTAAATAAATTCAATTGATTATGAAATTGATAGTTAGTTATATTCTTAGTAAAGGGACCATTTTATAAATTCCTAATTATAAATTAATTAATTAATTTAAATTAATAGTTAGTTATAAAAGTTATCACATATATAAATAATAGAGTAATTTATAAAAGTTATTAATTATATAAATATTAGAGTAATATATAACTAGTTAGTTATATTCTTATTAAAATATAAGTTAAAGGGACTATCTTATAAACCTATATTTATAAATATATATTAAAATTAATTAATGATAAAATTAATTAATTTAAAATTAATAGTTAGTCATTAAATATATAAATATCAGAGCAATTTAAGGGTTAGAATGAATATTTCAATGTTTAAAATTAATTAATCGTTTATTTACGAGTTAAGATTAGTATATTATCATAGATTAATTACAAGATTATTCTTCTTTTTAAAAATTATTAAAATTAATAGCATAACGTGCTATTAAAATACCTCAAACTACCACACCTCAAAGAACAAAGGCCACAGGATACGGGAAACGAGGGGAAATCAAGCTAAACCTAGGGCGGGGAAGAAAGGAAGAAAACGACTAGGAAGAGATGGCTGGGACCCAACAACTACTGATCTTCCAGCCATCCTCTCTATTGAGATTGTTCGGCCTTCTTTCAATCTCAAGGGCTTCCCTAAATTTCCGATGATGGAATCGCGAAACTCTAGCAGTAACACTAGCCTCCTCAATACAGACATGATGATTGGTTTTCTCCACATGCTCTGCTAAAGCAGAAGACTTGCTTTTCCTATGCTTAAGGTCAGCTGTGTGCTCACTAATCCTTTGATTAATGGAGCGACCAGTCTCACCAATATAGGGGGTCCCATAGGAACAAGGAATAATATATACATCTTAGCTTGTTTGTCATGTCTTCGTACTATCTGGAACATCTTAACATGCCCTAGAATCTCCTAACACACCTTGGCAGTCATGACCTCACAACTAGCATTGAATTGTTCCATGACTTGGGAACCTTAGATTTACTAGATCACCTTGGCACTCCCTAGTTGTCATGCCCTTTGTTATCCTCCATAATGTCCCACGCTGATGAAGAGATCGATAGAGGTAGCCACATACCAAGCTTTTAGTTTGGTAGCTAGCCCTACCAAATCAGAGAGGGCTCTCTCTATGAAATCACAACCAAGAGATGACTGGAATGTAAAGGATTTTATGCTAGATAGCTAGGGTAAGGTGGGTTTTTGGAAAATTTAGGGACTTGGAACTCTATCCACGGGTGTCTTGTTTGGCAGGGAATTTGTCGAGGATGCCAGGACTTGGAATTCTGTGTAGGATAAAGCACCTAACATGCATGACAGAAGCTCCCTAGAATAGAGTACCTCCTACGTAGAAGAGTGTCCCCTACTCAAAATATAGAACCCTTCTCTACTGTGCACTTTTCTTAAAGATAAATATATGCATAAAATAGTACTAAGAAAAACACCTAAATTAAGAAAAGTGAGCATCTAAGTCAAACTATAAAATTATAATAAATATGGCTCTATATAAGTTTGGGAAACACTAGGAAAGCATGCTTTCATACAACAACAATAAGATGCCTAAAATCGATGTGATTCTTTCATCATTGCTACACCCTTATAGCAAAATTGGAATCTATAGCATGTACCCCAAGGTGTACATTTGCTGAAGGTGTAGATTGAAAGGATCTACTGAGATGAAGTACTATTGAAGGAGAAACACCTTCAAAACAATAGATAAAGTCTATTGTGAATTCAACCCATTTGCACACAGACCAAGGCTGCTACTAGGTACACTTCTCCACTGAATGGAAACTACAATGTATTGTAGTGTTGCTGAAGGAAAAACACCTTTAGTGCAACATGGATAAAACTCTAACAAATATTGTCAATGTGGCCTTGGTTGTTGATGATCTCATCAATATAGGTAACAACTTCGATAATTGAAAAATCAAAAGGTGAGATGCATAGATAATTTGAAATGACAGATTTGGGCATACTTTATTATTGTTTAGGAGTGTTAGTATAGAAAATGCAAGGTAACTTGTTGCGTCTTTATGTCACAAGCCAAGGATGTGAAGAAATACATAAAATATTAAATAGCATGGTATAAGTCGATTGCAAGTTATTTTGAAACAAGAATGGAATTCTCCTTGTGCGGGTTCTAATCTAGTGGGTATAACTTTAAATAAGAAACTGATAGTTATGGGGTTGAAATTGTCTCACAATTCATGAAAAGTCCTAAATTTTTTCACTAGAAAGAAGCGATTCACCAGGTTTATGGAAGGGAACACCCTATTCGCAAGAAGATAACTTGAAATTAGTCGGGCATATTATTTCTCATCTTCTTGTACATGTGTGCTTTGAAAAGATAACCACATCCAAAGACTCAATAACAACTCTGGTAAAGTTTATAGATGTGAAGCACTTCTGAGAAAACCCATCGCTTGATAACAATTGAGCGAGGAATATGTCGAAGGATTCAATCTTGCACTCAGTCATAAAAAGGAAGTTGGAGTATCTAGCATCTTTCCAACAAACTGACTGCAACCATAATGTGAAAGGTACGTTAATTGGGAAACCTCTTTCCCACTTTGTAGTATTGTTCCCTCTTGAATTCCAACAGGTATCTGACTGCTTAGATCCACAAAACTCATGCCAGGTAAACTCTACATGATACAATTGTGACGTGCAAGCTTGACACACACTCTAGTTTCCCTCTAAAAGAGGGTAAGTCAAAATATTATGACAATATTAACTGTAATTTGATCATACAATATTGAGGTATTGCATGGAATAAACAATATACTATCAATGCACTAATGAAGAACTCAAAATAAACGAATTTATTATTGCTACAATAACACCTCTTGGGATTCTCAAATAAAGCACCTAATCTACATGGTAGAAGCTTCCTAGAATAGAGTACCTCCTACCTAGAAGTGTGTCCCCTACTCAAAATATAGAACCCTTCTATACTCTGCACTTTTCTTAAAGATAACTCTGTGCATAAAACAAAACTAAGAAAAACACCTAAATTAAGAAAAGTGAGCATCTAAGTCAAACTATAAAAGCATACTAAATATAGTTGTATACAATATTGAGGAATTGCATGGAATAAACAATATACTATCAATGCACTAATGAAGAACTCAAAATAAACGAAATTCTTATTGCTACAATATTGCCTCTTGGGATTATTGGATAAAGCACCTAACCTGCATGGTAAAAGCTTCCTAGAATAAAGTGCCTCCTACCTAGAAGTGTTCCCCCTACTCAAAATATAGAACCCTTCTCTACTGTGCACTTTTCTTAAAGATAAATCCGTGCATAAAACAGAATTAAGAAAAACACCTAAATTAAGAAAAGTGAGCATCTAAGTCAAACTATAAAAGAATACTAAATATGCCTAAAATAAATGCACTTCTTCCATCGTTGCTACAACCTCATAGGAAAACTATAATCTACAACATGTATCCCAAGGTTGCATGCATCTACTAAAGGTGCAGACCGAAAGTATCTACTAATATGAAGTATTTTTGAAGGAGAAACACCTTCAAAACAACAGATAGAGCCTAATGTGCATTCAACCCATCTGCACACAGGCCAAGGTTGCTACTAGGTACACTTCTCCCCTAAATGGAAACTACAATGTATTGCTACTCTACTGAAGGAGAAACACTATCAGAGAAACACGGATAAAACTATAACATATATTGTCAATGTGGTATCAGTTGTAGAAGTTCTCATCAATATAGGTAACAACTTCGATAATTGAAAAACCAAAAGGTGAGATACATAGATCATTTGAAATGATATATTTGAGCATACTTTATTATTTTTTAGGAGTGTTAGTATAGAAAATGCAAGGTAGCCTGTTGCATCTTTATGTCACAGACCAAGGATACGAATAAATATAGAAAATATTAAATAGCATGGTACAAGTCGATTGCAGGTTCTTTCGAAACAAGGATGGAGTTCTCCTTATGCAGATTCTAATCTACCAGGTATAGATTTAAATAAGAGATTTATAGTTATGGGGTTGGAATTGTCTCACGATTCATGACAAGTCCCATAGTTGTTCACTAGAAAGAAGTAGAGTGAGTCATCAAGTTTATGAATGGGAACACCCTATTCACAAGTAGATAACTTCAAATTAGTCGACATATTATTTCTCCTCTTCTTGTACGTGTGTGCTTTGAAAAGCTAACCACCTCCGAAGACTCAAGAACAACTCTAGTAAAGTTTATGGGTGTGCAACACTTCTAAGAAAACCCATCACTTAATGACAATTGAGCAAGGAATATGTCGAAGGATTCAATCTTGCACTCAATCATGAAAAGGAAGTTGGGGTATCTAGAATCTTGCCAACAAACCGACTCCAACCATAATGTGAAATCCAAGTTAACTGTGAAACCTCTTTCCCACTTTGTAGTATTGTTGCCTCTTGAATTCCAACAAGTATATTGCTGCTTAGATCCACAAAACTTGTCCCACGTAAAATTTGCATGATACAATTGTGATGTGAAAGCTTGACACGCACTCTAGTTTCCCTCTAAAAGAGGGTAAGTCAAAATATTATGTCATGCTTAACTGTAATTTGATCATACAGTGTTGAAGGTATTGTATGGAATAAACAATATACTATCAATGCACTAATGAAGAACTAAAAATAAACGAATTTCTTATTACTACAATAGCACCACTCTTGGGATTCTCCAAGGAGCCACTAATTTATACACATTTGGAATCTTTACTTGGTCTGCAGAAAGATTAAGCAATGGTAGTGATCACTCTTTTCCCTCCCATGGAAGGTCTATACAGAGTCAACAATAAATTGATTTAAAAGTGAGGTATATGCCTAAAAAATAGGAGTCCGACTCTTCAACTCTAATTTAGTGGCAAGGAAATATTCAACTGTAAATGCTTGATCTTCTACAGTGTAAATTTCTAGATAAATGGTTAGCGTAAATCTATCCATTGTCCACATATCCCAAAAAACCATGTATGTCTAGACTCTGGTTGTGTGTAAGAGAGGGGAGATCACATAAATAATCCATTATCAAAAGAAAAAGTTAAAGCACAACATTCTATGGAGAATTTTTTTTAAATTTTATTACATACCTTAGAAAGTTTGAAATGACATAACTGAAGCTTCCCTCTCCTTCAATAGATGATATAATGAGATCTAATGACATTTTCAACTCAAACAAAGGTAAGTTGAGTAAGCTCAAGCTCCAAAATGATGGCATCCAACTTCTGAGTGGCAGTTACTGTATATATCTAGCTAGAGGCTATAACATAAAGATATTTGTTACATGTGAAGATAAAAAAAAATGAAAAGAATGTGAAATTTTGACCATCAACTATAAGTTCCTTTCAAGGACTAGATCAAACCATAACATTGTTATCAAGATAATCAACTCACCCATTCTAGTATTCTTCTAGTAGTTTCATGATAAAAGTAAAACTCGATGAACTTCAAACAACATAAATTAACCAACAATATGTCTGAGGTTGGTTACCTAAGGATTATATCATACTAAATTACCTTTTGCATCTAACATTGAAAATGAATGTGAAAGAAATGAAGAATTTTTAGTGATTATGATGGATGTATGTGATGAAATAAAATAAAAAAAGACCTTTCTTCTTGCTATTGATGAGCCTTCTAGGGGATTCTTGGATGAAGTTGATCCTTATCTGCTTTCTAAAATCAAAGAGACACTTTCTAGCTACTCTGATTTGACGAACAACAACCCTAATGCTTATGAAAATGACTATGGAAAGAAATAAGCATCGATGAACCTGGTCTTGAAGAAGGTGTCTCAAAGTCTAATATGGATAGTATTTTAAATTTCTACAACTAGCTGAGGGTTTTCCCAGTTGGGTTCCCTAGAAAATTTTGTTTTTTTTTGCTATAGTGTGACTATTTTATTTTTTGTTCTATTCCGCTACAAATTGGTAGAGCTATTTTTTTCTTCATGCAACAATTAATTTCATATTTATTCATTCAAGTAGTAGCATAATTTCAAGGAAATTCTACACAAGGGACAATTAATCTATATTTTCACTTATATATTTTGCAAGTAAAATTCACAACTAAATTTTCATCCAAAGTGTTTAGGTTACTAGCAAGTGGTATCACAACATATCTCAACATTGCATGGCATAAATCATATTATTCAATAAGGTTGAGACTTGAGATACAAAAATCTTCCCAAGTTATGCAAGCAAGAAAACTGCTAATTTTTAGTTCTAAATCTATCCAACCAAAACAAAATTATGCCATTTTCAACACCCTCTAGTCAAAGTTATTCCTAGCCTCATTCAACTCAATTAAGAATATGTCAATCTCGTTGAGATTTCTTCTTCATTTCATGCTTCTAAGTTATATATTTATGCAACCTAATATATCATTTATGTTAAGTGATTATTCATTAAAAATTATTTAGTCCATCCAACGCATCTACCTAATTTTCTTATCAGTTTCTGGGAAGACTCTATCAAACATTTGCAACAGAAAATAGAAGACTATTTTAGTACCTAGTGTTATAAAACTCTAATCTGGAAAAAGTATTTTGGGTTGTTTCCCTAAAAATATTTACAAAATTTTCAATCCCAAAGCCATTTCAGGGAGAATTTTAGTTAGGGAGAAATTTAGTATTATTTTTGGAAAATTTGAATGCAACTAAAAGAAATTCTTCCCATTTGCTCAAAAGATTCCAGCACCAAATATGAGTGAATTCACAGAACTTAAGATTTGGAAATAATTAAATTTCACTTCGCTTTTCTAGGACCATAGGTAAGTGAATTCACAAAACCTGAGATTTTGATTCTCGAAACACTTAAATTTCACCTCATTTATTAGGATTGGAAGTTCCCTAAGATTCAAACATGTAGCATTAAGGATCTACTTTGCTTGTTTAAGGACAATGTTAAATTTATAAATAGTGACACAAGAATCCTTGTATGCATGCCTAACACAGTTCTTTGGTCACAACTAATGAAACTAAACTCCATCAATACATAATAGACAAGGTATAATGTAAGAGAGCATCTACTTTTCAACATATACTCTGACAAAAATAAACATCTATACAGTCATATAAAGTTGTCACCACACCAAAGAAGGAATTAAAAATCAAAGTAAAAATAGGAACGAGCTTGGATTGTTATGGTTACTCTAACAAAAATTTAAATAGGATCAATATGTTAATATGGAAAATAGTGTATTTGATTATGATTTATTGAGCCCAAGGGGTTATCCCAACCAAATGTCACTAATGTTACTGGGTATTTGGCTAGTTCTGTGCTGGCAGGTGCCCTGTTTGAAATCCCTTGGGTGAGGTGCACTAGTCAATGCCAATGGGTTTACCAGGGATGCCATCCATGAATGTGGGGAAACATCCATTAGGATTCCCCAGAGAGTTTTTCTTGGAAAGAATAAAAATAGGATTTCCTAAAGAGAAATTTTGAGATGCATATAATGTACACCCAATAAAATCAACTCTATAGAGACAAACCAAAAAAGAAGGGAAAATACATATGCTTTTACCTATGTTCCCTCATTTTCCCTCCCGCCCTGTGAAAAGTGAAAATATGCTACTCTTAAACTTAAAAGAAAGAATGAAAAAAATAGTGAATTTTGAACCAATCCTCCTTATGTCAAAGAAGATTAAAAGTGGGGTGGAAATGCAGCGAGGTTAGAAATGAAACATACCTGGGCGCCATTAATGGATTGAAGATCCAATGGTTGGGGATCTGAGGTGTGTGTACTCCTCCCTATGTGGAAGAAGACTAAAAGTGGGGTGGAAATGTAGCAAGGTTAGAAATGAGACATACCTGGGCGCCATTAATGGATTGAAGATCAAATGGTGGGGTTTGATATCAGTCTACTACTGGTAAAACCTTAATTCACGACACTCTTCAATTCGTTTTCCCTCCCATCTTGTGAAAAGTGAAAATATGCTATTCTTAAACTTACAAGAAAGGATGAAAAAATAGTGAATTTTGAACCAGTCCTCCTTGTGTAGAAGAAGACTAAAAGTGGGGTGGAAATGTAGCGAGGTTAGAAATGAAACATACTTGGGTACCATTAATGGATTGAAGATCTAATGGTGGGGTTCGATATTAGTCTACTACTGGTAAAACCTTAATTCACAACTCTCTTCAATCTTGTTTTCCCTCCCACCCTGTGAAAAGTGAAAATATGCTACTCGTAAACTTAAAAGCAAGGATGAAAAAAATAGTGAATTTTGAACCAGAGATCTGAGGTGTGTGTACTCCTCCCTGTGTGGAAGAATACTAAAAGTGGGGTGTAAATGCAGTAAGGTTAGAAATGAAACATACCTGGGCACCATTAATGGATTGAAGATCTAATGGTGGGGTTTGATATCAATCTGCTACTGGTAAAACCTTAATTCACAACTCTCTTCAATCTCGTTTTCCCTCTCGCCCCGTGAAAAGTGAAAATATGCTACTAGTTTTCCCTCCCTTGCATTATGAAAAGTGAAAATTTAATTCACAACTCTCTTCAATCTCATTTTCCCTCCCCCCCATCAAAAGTGAAAATATCTACTAGTTTTCCCTCCACCCTATGAAAAGTGAATATACTACTTGTTTTAGAAAGTACATGAAGATTGAAATTAGGAGGGATTTGTTACATCAAAATTAAGGCTGAATTTCCTCAAAAAGGTCAAAATTTACCTCCCTAAAAAACAATAAATACAATATTTATAGAGTATAAAGTAGATGTGTAGGTGTAATGTAAGTATATAAACAATTCTAAATATGGGCTTAGTTAAAGAATAATAGTAATAATAATAAAAGTCAAAAGTATGGGATGAGTGCAAAAATCTAAATGTTGGCTCAATTAATAATAAAAATAATAAAATTCAATTTACTATATTTTGATTTTGTTATTAACTTGTGAATAGCTTTTGTTAAAATATCATGAGCCAATACCATGGATTATCAATACCTCAAGCCCAAAAACCATAACTTCGCAACCAAAATATTTTATAACAATATGAGAAGATTCTTAGCCATGGATATTCACCCCCCACTTTATAGTGGATACTATTAACTTGTAAAAAATTGGTTGTGTTATAATACCATTGGACAATATTATGGCTTTTCAATACCACATGCTCTAAAAACATAACTTATTTCACAATCAAAATATTTTATAACAATATGAAAATATTCTTAACCATGGATATTCATTCTCACTTTACCATGCATATTATGAACTTGGAAATAGAGTTTGTTACAATACCATGGGCCAATACCATGGCTTATCAATATCACATGCCGAACTTATTTCACAATCTAAATATTTTATAACAATATGACAAGATTCTTAACCATCGATATTCATGCCCACTTTACCATGGATATTATTAACTTGTAAATAGGCTTTGCTACAATACCATGGGCCAATATCATGCCTTAACAATACTACATGCCCAAAAACCATAACTTATTTCACAATAAAAATATTTTAATTTAATTTAATTTTATAACATTTTTTATTTGAAGCTAATAGGAAAAGGGTTGTAATTAGTTTTGAGATATATATAAACCATCTATCCTCACAACTATTAAAATTATTCCCATATAAATTAAATTAGGGTTTTAATCAAATAAAAAATGAGAATACTTTTGTATTTAAAGATGTGAAATTTATATAATACAAATATTAGTAAGAACCAACATAGATCTATCTTAACTAAGGATCCAAGTGATGATAGCAAGCAAAGTGAAGGGAAGAGAGGGGGAGGGAGATAGTGACAAAGATGGAGGGTGTAAAGAGAGAGAGAGAGAGAGAGAGAGAGAGAGAGAGAGAAAGAGAGAGAGAGAGAGACAGAGATAGTGAGAGAGTGATGGGGGGAGACAAAGAGAAGGAGGTAGGAAGAGAGAGAAGAAGAGAGTGGGGGGAGAGAGATATGGAGTTGGAGGGGGAGAGAGAGGGATGAAATAACTAAGGCATAGGGAGATAGAGGTGGAGAGAGAGGGAGGAAAGAACTAAGGCATAGGGAGATAGAGGTGGAGAGAGAAAGGGAGTGACAAGGGATAGATGGATAGAGAGAGAGGGAGAGAAGAAAGGAGGGGAGAGAGAGAATAGGTGGGGGTAAATATAGGGAGAGAAGGAAAAGAGAGAGAGAGGGAGGCACAAAGATGGAGGGGGGGGGGAGAGAGTGATGGGGGGGACAGAGGGAGGTGAGAGAGAAAGGGAGAGAGAGGAATAAGAGAGAGGAGAGAGATGAAGTTAGAGGGGGAGAGAGAGGGAAGGAAGAAGAAATACATAGAGGGAGAAAGGTAGAGAGAGAGAGGGAGTGACAAGGGAGCGATGGGGAGAGGAGAGATAGAGGGAAGAGAGAGAGGCGGAGAGGAAGAGGGAGGGAGAGAGAGATAGATATGGAGAGAGTGTGTGTATGTTTAGGGGGTGATATAGAGAGAGGGAATAAGAAAGAGACACATAGATACAGATATAGATATTATATAGTATTATATAACCAGCATAGATCCATCTTAACTTGGATCTACCAAGCGCCAAAAAAGAGGTTTGCACATCGAGAGATTGGATCCCTATCAGCGCTTGATAGATCCGGGTTAAGATGGATCTAGGCTGGCTTAATAAGTTTATAGTTGTATTTGATAAACTAACACTTTTTTTATGGTTGTGTTTGATTTTTTTTTTTCCATATTTGGTGTATTTATCATCATAATAATAATCTAATTTTAATTTAATTTTAAGCTTACCTTTTTTATGCAATGATTTTGTTGTTAGTTTATAGAGATAGACATGTTATACTTTTGGAATTTGAAAAGGAAACACATGCTCTTAACTTGGTTGTATTGAAAACATTTAAGTGTAAGAAATAAACATGCCCTCTTAACTTAGTTTTATTAAAAACATAAGTGTTCTTGTATAATAGGTGGGTCGAAACAAGAAAGAGTAAATGGTAAGTGGATTAAATAGTTAAAAACAAATGTTATTTAAGGAGAAAGTTACAAAAATCTAACAAATAGGCCAGGGTTAGGATATTATTGTTTCGGGACATCTAAAGTTGAAGGTCCGTTTTATGGAGGTGTAGTCTAAGCCCTTGGGTGTAGGGCACATATTATGGGTATGTTGGACTTGTGGTGTGTGTTAGTGGTGTCAACTAGTGGTGGAGTGTCCAACCAATGAGTAGGAAAAGTTTTTCATTTACAAGGTTGGCATCAATCAAGTATTCTCCCTCTCTACCCAACTCTAAGATGAGGAGTGTGCATAATGGACTTATTATTGTAACAAGTTGCAAATATTTGATTATCTTTAAGTTCAAGGGCTTGAAGTGGCTACCTCAACCTATAAATATTTAAAGGAACTATGTGTTTTTCAATTAAACCCTTGTGGTCAAGGAGCTGTAAAAGAGGAAGGCCTTATGGCTATTTTTAACGGGTTGTAATGACCCTCCTCTTGTGGAAAATATGTAGATATGATGCTAATGGTCCTGATCTTAGTACATTCATGTATATAATGTAAATATTTTCCTATCACCTTGCATTGTGTAAATATGATCAATATTTTGTGGTTACCCTGATGTACATGTTGAAGTTCCACTTGCATTATTATGGGAAATAATTCTCAGTTATCCTTGTGTACATGGGGAAGATCATAATTACTCTATGTGATAAAAACACCGAGTAATATTTTCACACTAAACACTATACAATAAACTTAACCCTAATATCTTAGTGAAAAAAAAGTAACTAGCTAGACTCTAGAAGGGTTTTTGGATTGATTGTTAGTGAAACTCATTGCAGTTAGGTGTGCCAATGTGTGGTGAGTGTTAGTGAGTGCTAGGGAAACATAAGGGAGCACTAGGTCAAAATGCATGGAAATGAATGAATAAGAGTGTGTGATAGGGAGTGTCAATGAGTTCCAGGTGTGGTAAGAGGGGAGTGACATGGTATGCTAAGTAGCGCTAAGTCATTCTAGCGTGCCAGAGCGACATGCAGCCAATATGTGCTAGGTGCCAAGGTGTGCCAAATAGTGCTAGGAAGTGTTAGGGAGTGTTAGGGAAACACAAGGGAGAACTAGGTGAAAATAATGCATGCAAATGAACGATTAAGAGTTTGTGACAGGAAGTGTTAGTGATTTCAGGGTGTGCTAAGGAGGGAGTGACAAGGTATGCTAGGAAATGCTAAGGCATTCTAGAGGCCAGGGAAACATGACAAGATGTGCTAGGTGCTAAGGTGTGCCAATGCATGCTAGGGTGAGTTATGGAGTGTCGGAGAAAAACGAGGGAGAACTAGATTCAAATGCGTGGAAATGAATGAATAAGAGTGCGTGACAGGGATTGTCAACGAATTCTAGGTGTGCTAAGGAGCGAGTGACAAGGTATGCTAGGTAGTTCCAAGGAATGCTAGAGTGCTAGGGAGACATGCCAAGATGTGCCAAGTCCTAGGGTGTGCCAATGTGCATTAGGGAGTGCCATGAGAACACAAGGGAGAACTAGTTCAAATTTCATGGAAATGAATAGATAAGAGTGTGTGATAGGGAGTGTTAGCAAGTTCCAATTGTGTTAAGGAGGGAGTGACAAGGGCATATGTTAGGCAGTTCCAAGGCATGCCAGAGTGTCAGGGCATGTTAGGGAGTGGTAGGGTTTGTTAGGGAGTGGAAAATCATGCCAAGGAAAGTGGTGATGATAATGTGTACCATGTAGTTCCGATGGATTGTTATATGTGCCAGATGTTATGGCATGTGAAGATGTAAACTATGTTGCTTAGTTGTTTATGGGCACTGTTGGATGTGAGCCTTAACTTGGTAAGTTGTTAAGTGGGATGAGTTAATATTGGACATGTCAAGAAGCTTAAGATGATTTATAGTCCATTAGGGGAACAAGGCATAGTCTAGTTGTAGTAAATGTAACTTGGTAAAGTTGTTGTAGTCGAGGCAGGACTTGGTTGGGTTCCTAAGCCTAAAAGAAAATAAGGGTAGTTATGAGGGAATGATAATTAAGAAGTGCCATGGCATGCCAAGGAATGAAAAGGTGTGCTGACATATGCCAGATAGTGTCAATGCATGTCAAGGAGTGTTTGGGAGTATCAGGGAATCATAAGGGAGAACTAGGTCAAAGTGCATGGAAATGAATGAATAAGAGATTATGCCAGGGAGTGTCAGTGAATTCTAGGTGTCCCATGGACGAAGTGTGTTAGGAGAATTTCATATTAAGACTTGTAGGAGGAAATCCTACGATTGTGATAAGAGGATGGAAAAATAAGTTTGAGACAAAGGGAGACTTTGGTTTAGGCACAACACTATTTTTTCAATGACTTGGTTGGGTTCCCAAGTCACAAAAAAAGTAAGGTTATCTATGAGGGCATGAAAACTAGGGAGTGCCAAGGTGTGCAGGGAATTTCAGGAAGTGCTAACACATGTTATAAATTTCCAAGGAATGTTAGGCATGTCAAGACATGCCAAGTGCTAAGGCATGCCAATGTGTTCTAGGTTCTAGGATGTGGCACCAACACATGCTAGGGATTGCCAAGGAAACACAATGGAGGACTCGTTTCAATTACATGTAAATGAATGAATGTGCATGTGTGATAGGGAGTGTTAACAAGTTATAGGTGTGCTAAGGAGGGAGTGACAACATATGATAAGCAGTGCCAATAGATGATAAAGTGTTAGGAAATCCTAATAAGATGTGACAAGTTCCATGGTATGCCAATGTGTGCCAAGGAGTGTTAGGGAATGTTAGGGAAACACAAGGGAGCACTAGGTCATAATGCATGGAAATGAGGGAATAAGAGTGTGTTCCATGGAGTGTTAATGAGTTCCAAGTGTGTTAAGGAGAAGTTACAAGGCATGCTTGGCAATGCTAAGGAATGCTAGAGTTCTAGGGCGACATGCGGCCAAGATGTGCCAACGCATGTAAGGAAGTGTTAGCTGGGAGTGCCAGGGAAGAAAAAGGGAGAACTATGTCAAAATGAATGGAAATGAACAAATAAGAGTTTGTGATTAGAAGTTTCAGTGAGTTCTAGGTGTGCTAAGGACAAATTGACAAGCTATGCTAGAGGCTAGGGCGACATGCCAAGATGTCATAGGTGCTATGGTGTAACAACACGTGTCAAGGAGTGATAAGGAGTGCTAGGGAAACACAAGGGAGAACTAGGTAAAAATTCATGGAAATGAATGAATAAGAGTTTGTGACCAAGAGTGTCAGCGATGTCTAGGTGTGCTAAGGAGAGAGTGACAAGGTATACTATGTAGTGCCAAGGAATGCTAGAGTGTTAAGGAAGTAGGCCAAGATGTGTCAGGTGCTATGGTGAGATAGGGAGTGTTAGGGGGTGTCAATGAAACATAAGGAAGCACTAGTTCAAAATGCATGGAAATTAACGAATAAAAGTGTGTGAGAAGCAATTTCAATGAGTTCTAGGTGTGTTAAGGAGGGAGTGACAAAGTTATATGCTAGGCAATGCCAAGGTATGCTAAACTACCAAGGCATGTCATGAAGTGCCACGGTGTGCTAGGTAGTGTCAAAGCATGCCAAGGAATGTAGGGGATGTTAACGCATGCCACATAGTGCCAAGGCATTCTAAGACATGCTAGGTGTTATGGCATGTCAAGATGTAAATTGTGTTGCTTAACTGTTTTAGACCAAGGTTGGATGTGATGAGCCTTGTCTTGGTAAATTGTTAAGTGGGATGAGTGAGATTGTACATGAGTACCCTAAGATGAGTTACAAGTAGTTCTTAGGTGAACAAGGCATATGTTGAATTTCCACGACACATAAGAATCCAGGTTTGGCCTTAGAATTTTTTATGTGAACATACTCAAGTGCCACAACACATCTACTATGCAGAATGAAATCTACCATGAAAGGTAAAGTAATGGATTGAATGCACATATTTTAGGGTCTACACATCTTCATATGTTAATGCTTATTATTATGATATACAATAGCCATTTATATGTCTGGTGTAAGACTCCTTGTTGGCTAGTTGAATTGTTTATTGATTAAACATTCAAGTACCACATTAATTGTCAACCTGGGAAAGTCTTTTTATTGCAAAGGATACCGCGTACTGTATGTACTTAATCCTAAAAGCATTAAAAAGTTGTAGTATACGTGATCCTTACGCTAAGTTATCACTGTACTGATAAAATGAAAGTAATTAATTAAAATTACAAATCTGAAAAGCGAAATGATGGATGCTCTGTTGGCAGAGGATCAGGACCCTATCCTCCAGGTGAGGACGTTCAGCACCTGCCTCTGTAACCAGATTGCTAACACACACTGCACTCTAATTCACCGGTGAAATATCCTTGCACAACTTCAAGCAATGAATGAAACAGAGTACTAGCAAAGCGGAAATACCAGAGGTAATGCTACAGAATCCAAACAGAGTACCAGCGGAAAGAAACTATCACACACTTACACACTTTAACAGAAAAGTAAATGGGTGAATCTTGTGAGGAAGGCGGGCCCAGTCCCTCTCACAAGATTCCCCAGAACACAAAGGCTAGATTAAGTGCTCAGAATAATCTTCTATTCATCTGCCAAAAGATTCAAGTACAATAAAAGTTCAGACTTGCTGATGTCTCTCAAAATCTCCTTTACAGATTACACATTAACCCCCCTTCTAATGTAGATGTCTCCTCTTTATAGAGGAGACATCTATTACAATAGATTATTACAGTTCATTCAGTTAACCCATTTGATCAAAAATAAGAATTACAGACCGTTGTTACAACAGTATAACAACATATTCTTTCTTAAGTTCTGGCTGTTACACAGCTGGTAACTGTCTTCGACCGTCTTCTTGGGATCTTCACATTCCTTTGTCGTTTCCCCATGTTGTTCCTAATTTAAGCAATGGTAACTGTGTTCTACCCGCTTTAGATAGCTGCAGATCGTGCCGCGTCAGCGTTCTTCAGATAGTAGCCGGTTGTTATTTCCAGCTGTTGCAAAATAGCCTGCTTTAGATGGTTGCTGTTGCTGACTGTAGCAACTGCGTAGTTGCTGCTTCTGGTGTTGCAGCAACTGCGTAGTTGCTGTTTCTGGTGTTGCAGCAACTGCGTAGTTGCTGTTTCTGGTGTCATAGCAACTATAAATTATAATTCCTGCAGGCTTAAGACAATTACTTGACAATTTAATCAGCTTTTCAAAGATAAATATAAAGATACTCACGAATATGCAATGAACAATTAAACATATAGATATGCGGAAAGTCACTTCGTACCTTGGGGTGATTAAGTCATTATGTAATCAAAGCTTACAACTTATGACTGAAAAGGATAATATTAAGGCAAAAATATAAGGTCAAAATAGGTCAATTCTGAGTCCTAACATCCCCCCCAACTGAAGAGATTGCATGTCCCCATGCAATGGCTACTCTGAGTCTGAGTCGGAGTACTGGGATGAACAATGTAGATTACTGAGACAATAGTTATAGGAAGTGGCATCAAACTTCTTCCTGAATCCACAGGCAGTCTGTATTTGCTTCCATGCTGCTGCTTCTTCCCTACTGGACAATCCAAACTGTCCTTTATATTGTTCACCAGACAGCCATAAAAGTGGAAATCTAAATCTGTAACCCATCCAATTTTCAGCACAGTGCTGCATGCAATTAACATAATGAGGTACCCTTGAGAGTGCCACCTGCAAATTAGGTGGATTATAAGGGTGATATTCCTGCCTCTCCTTGGGGCAGTTTTCCCAAAACAGTTTGTTTGCCTTGACAGCCAAGGATGCCTTAGTCTTTACATAATGCTGACAGTCTTTCAGGACCATTGCTTGCAGTTGCTTAACATGGTCCTTCATTTCAGGATCACTTACCATTCTCAGGTGTTGTGCAATAAAGGTGGTTGCGTTCTACGGTTCAACTCTAATCCACAGAAGACAATTCTGTTCATTATGCTGAGCTGAAGCAAAGGCGTTCTGCCATGTAAGTTGATTAGCTAAAAAGGAGATAAAGGCTCTCAGCTGTATGTCGCCGACTACAGGTATCATATTCATATTTCTTTCTTCGGACATGGCTTCATTATGGAGATAGAGCTCGCATAACAAATGTTGATCATTTTTAGGTGCCTCTGCAAAGGTTTGCATAAATTGCTCTGACGTAATTACCTGATGAGGTCTACCTTCTTTGACAGCCTTTATCTGCAAAAATGTGAGTCTTTCCCTCAAAAATGTTGCATAATTAAAAGAGGGTTTCCTTGTAACAAGTAGTCTTTGGAACAATTCAAACATCTGGGTCAATCTGGCTTTGAGTTCCTTGATTTCTTTATACTGGGCTCTGCACTGCTCAAGTGCTTCCCAGTTCTTGTATGCATGACTAAACCAGATCCCTTTTTGTTGTTGGAATGCCTTGCCTTGCGACTGCTCATATTCCCTCCACCACTGTCCCTTTAATGCTTCAAAGCTATCTGTTTCTGTGCATACATCAGTAACGGAGGGAAGCTCTGTCTGTGTAAAGGCATCCACAAGGATAACCTGCTCTGTAGGAATAGTCTGGGATGATCCAACATCTTTTTCTTCATTTCTGGCTAGTGTCTCTTCTTCCTGTTGTACTGATTCATTTTGTTCCATGGTGATTTGGGTGGGCCGGGGTGAGTCTGTGCCTTTTTCCTCATTTCCTTCTTCTTCTTCTTTTTCTTGATTTTCTTCTTCTTCTTCTTTTTCCTGATTTTCTTCTTCTTCTTCTTTTTCCTGATTTTCTTCTTCTTTTTCTGCTTCCTTGGCAATTTGAATAGAGCTGGGTGAGTCCAATTTTTCTTCATTTCCTCCTGAAACTATTTCTTTTTCCTCCATAACAGTTTGGGTAGGCCGGGGTGAGTCTATACCTTTTTCCTGATTTTCTTCTTCTTCTTCTCGTTCCATGACACTTTGAGTGGGCCGAGATGAGTCTGTGTTTTCTTCTGCATTTCCTGATTCTTGTGCAACTACTTCTTCCATAGTAATTTGGGTAGGCCGGGGTGAATCTGTACTCTCCTCTTTCTCATTCCTTGTTTCTTCCTGCATAGTTTCTGGGGAACTTGCTGGTTCTTGTGTGTCAGCAAGCCCTTCTGCTTGTTCTTGCGCAATCTCTGGAGAACTTACTGGTTCTTGTGTAGCAGTAAGTTCTTCTATTCGGACCTGTGCAGTTTCTGGGGAACTTACTGGTTCTTGTGTGTCAGTAAGCCCTTCAGCTTGGTCTTGTGCAGTTTCTGGGGAACTTACTGGTTCTTGTGTGTCAGTAAGTCCTTCAGTTTGGTCCTGCATCTTCTCTGGAGAGCCTGTTGGTTCTTGTGTGACAACAGGTTCTTCTGTCTGCACTTTTTCTGGAGAGCCTGTTGGTTCTTGTGTGACAACAGGTTCTTTTATTTCAGCAGAGGATTGCGGCATTTCCGTCTGTGTAATAGCAGGCTCTTTTGTTTCATCAACAACATCAGATGCTTCCTTCATTGGCTCTGCCACTACCTTATATCCTGCCTGAGTGTATATTTCACCACAATTGGTACACACATATTCATTATCCTTACTTTTCTCTGTTGCAGACGCTACTCGTGCTAAAACATCCAGGCTGAATTCATTCTGATATGCTTCCTTAACCCTTATTATTTCCTCCTGATAGTCTTGAATCTGAGATTTTAGGAATTCAATTTCTTCCTGTAGGGTAGGTATGGTAGGCTGGTCCTGCGGAGTAGTAGATTCCAATGGAGGCAGAGGTTGTGTTTCATCATTCTGATCAGTATTCCCCACAGGTGGTTCTTGTGTGTCACCTGGGGTAGTGGTTGTTTCTTGTGTTGCAGCCACTTGGTCACTATTATCTTGGGTGTCGGCAGCTGGTTCTTGTGTGTCAGCTGCCTTAAAGTATGATGTCACGAAGCTATGAACACTCTGCATCTCAGCTTCCGAGGGTGAGGGAGAGGAGTTTTGAGGACTGGTGGGAGTATGGGTCCTTATAGCGATGGGCGGTGAACTGGGGGAATTAGGAGATTTAGCTACTATCGATGACCGAGTTCTTCTCTTTGGTAGAGAAGCAGGGAATTCAGGCATTTTTCTCTTTAGGCTAGCTTTCTTTAGGATGGGGACAATAGCCGGAGTAGCAGGTGCCTTAGCTGAAACCCTGGCTCTCCTTCTTTTCAATGGGGTTTTCTTTTCCTGCTGCCTTTTTCGTTTAAGCAGGGTAATGGGGATATTGTCATCGAAGTCATCAGTAGAAATACCAATTATGGGAATGGAAGGATTGATTCCTTTCGGAGATGGGGTTGTTCTTGTGGCATTCTCAGCAACTTGTGGGGGTGTTTGCTGGATTTGTTCAGGAATGTGCTCTGCTTGCTGAGGGTTTTCCAGATGGATTTGTTCAGGCATATCCTCCGTTTGCTGAGGAAGTTCTTCATCTTGCTGAGGTATGTCCTCATCTTGGTGAAGAATTTCCTCTTCTTGGTGAGGAATTCCATGTTCCGGCTGTGGAATTTCTGCCTCCTGATGGGGATTAATGGGGGGTGGAGGGTTATTTAGAGCGAGGGCTCTATTAATCAGCAATTGGGCTAAGCGATGATGTTTTAAGGAAACTAGTGGATGCTTCGCTTTCACAGCATAACGTGACATATTTTGAAGACAACCCAATAGATAATATGGCATGTTTATTAACTGACCATTTCTCAAATGATTTAACAAGACAAAGTCGTGCTGGTAAATTACCTGGTAGCGGCCCTTGCACGTCAGATATTGCTTGACAAATTCAGCGACTTTCGGCCACGGTTGAGGTAACAACCGAAGTGCTACACCTCTGCCTTTGGGCTCTACCTGCTCGCCTGGTCGGAGAAAATCCTGCTGCGCATTAAGAATCAGGTGCTTTCTGCTGAACCACCGTGTGCCATTAGCTGGTAGCCCGGTAACTTCGGCTATGATTTCCTCCGTGACTGGAACTTGAATTCCCTGGACGACAGAGAATCCTTCTGTTAAATTGCATGCGAATTCAAGGACTTGCTGCTCGTCAAAGTCCGGAAGTCTCCTGAAGTACTCTATCCATCCCGCTTGCAAGAAAATTTGATAAATCTCCGGAAAAAGTTCAAGGACTGCTATTGTGCCAGGCTCATGTGTAATGAGGGTTCCTCCCATAGCTGTTGTTTCAGTAACTTTCAGAGTTCAGAGCCGAGCTTCCAATTTCAGTTCAGAGTAGAACGTCGCAAATGGTAACATGCTGTGATAGGGTGGCTTTTACATATTACCGGGAGAGTTAAGGGTGGCGGTAGTTGGCGTGGTATGTCATTATGAGAGTTGCTTTGGTAATCCCCCCCTCCTACGTGTCAATGATATGATTGGAAGTACAATGATTTGATAGTCCTATCAACTTTTCCGCATTATCTATTATTTAATGTCCATACATAATCATGCGTACCTTCGTATTTTACCTTTTTGATTGCTGCGTCAAAAAGTCTTGTCTTGTCTTGTGCTGGATCATAATGATTACCGCGGATCTACAAGCATGGGAATACCGGTGATTTGTAATGATAATGACGGGAAGTGATAGTAGGGTGTTGTAATCATCACAAGAAGTGGTATATTTTATCAAAATTTGTTCCTTGGGGCTGAAGTGGTAAGACTGGCATTTTCGTACATGAAGGAATCTGCTGGGAAAGATATTCCGTGATCGGGAAGTGATGTTGTAGCACCGGGATTGGTGTTGCAACCACGGAAAATTGTTGATGTGGCAACCAGGAATGATGTGAGATGTTTGTAAAAACGGGAATTGCGCTGGAGCAATAGGAGTGGTTTTGCAGCAACAGAGAATGGTGTTGCAGCAATGGGAGTGGTGTTGCAGCAACAGGGGATGGTGTTGCAGCAACAGGAAATGGTATTGCAGTAACAGGGAATGGTGTTGCAGCAACGGAAGTGGTGTTGCAGCAACAGGGGATGGTGTTGCAGCAACAGGAAATGGTGTTGCAGCAACAAGAGTTCCGAGTCCGCAAAGTAATTCCTTTGAAACTTTTGTTCTCAGCTACTTCCCAGGCTAAAATCTACAAAATACTGAAATGTAATATCGAAATCCTTGGCAGGATTTATTAGTTTCTTAAGAGAAAAAAAAGAATATCTAACCTAAAAAAAAATACATAAATAATAGAAACTCAAGTGCTTTGAGGGACAGCAAGTTCCCCTGGAAAAGAATACTGTTTTATTGCCATGCAAGTGGCTTTAAAATCCTCTTTGGAAACCGGCCATTGATATAACCGAAGTCGGTAGCCATTCACTAACAGTGGTGTTCTACTTCCATCAATTGTTAAAAGTCTGACTGTTCCATTTGGAAAAACAGCATCCACTTCATACGGCCCTAACCACCTTGTTCCTAGCTTCCCTTGAAAATTCTCGAAACGGGAATCATAAAGTAGAGCCCAGTTACCTCTCTGGAACTGCTTTTGCTTGATGGTTCTGTCATGCCATCTGCTTCTTTGTTGCTGTATCATAGTTGTTTGATGGACGACATCCAGTCTTTTCTCATCCAACTCCTGAAGCTGCTGCAACGTGGTTGCCTGTGCATCAGTTAAATCAAGGTTAACAGCTAAGGCCGTTCTTAAGGTTTTAATCTCAAATTCTACAGGAAAAATAGCATTCTTTCCAAAAACTAATTCATAGGGTGAAAAGCCTGTTGTATTTCTCCAAGTGGTTCTATAGGCCCATAGAGCCTTGGGCAACCTCTGAAACCAGTCCCTTCTATTCTCCTTTATCGTTTTTGTTAAGATGGCTTCTATGACCTTGTTGGTACTTTCCACCTGCCCATTTGCTTGGGGGTGGTATGGTGTGGTCATTTTATGCTTGATATGATATTTTTGGAGCGTATCTTTAAAGCCATGAGAATTGAAAGGAGGTCCTCCATCAATGACTAATTCTCTGGGTAGTCCAAATCTAACAAAGATTTCTTCAAATAAGAATGTTAGTACCGCTTCTTCATTAGCTTTAATGAGTGCTTTGGCCTCTACCCATTTAGTCATGTAATCCGTGCATACTAATATATAGACTCTTTGATTAGATGGAGGATTAATGGGACCTATGAAATCTAATGCCCATTTCTCAAAAGGTTCAAGAGTTACCTGGGGATTAAGTGGCATTTCATCCCTATGGTTAGGCTGGCCCATTCTTTGACAGCTGTCACAAGCCTTCACATATTTTCTAGCATCTTTAAAAAGTGATGGCCAATAATAACCCATTCTAAGTACCTTGTGTGCTGTTCTTTTGTCTGCAAAATGTCCTCCACAAGGGCCATCGTGACAAGCTTTCAGTATATCATAAATCTCGTCTTCCCCAATGCATCTCCGGATTTCTTGATCTATTCCTGTGTGGAACAGACACCTGCTTATCCAGCTGTACCTAGCACTTTGCTGGATGATCTTTCTTCTTTCCCTGTGTGATAGGTGTGATGGTAATTTTCCTGCAACTAGATAATTGGCAATGTCTGCATACCAAGGTGAGTGAGCAGATACTGCAAATAGATACTCATCAGGAAAAGAATCATCTACTGGAGCATTTTCATCAGTTTTTAAATGAGAAAGGAAATCAGCAACTACATTTTCTTTACCTGGCCTATCTACAATTGTGATGTCAAATTCCTGCAACAGTAATAACCATCTGGTGAATCGGGCATTTGTAACTGATTTATTCATTAAATACTTAATGGTCGAGTGATCAGTATGCACAAAGGTAGTGTAGCCAGTAATATAATGTCTAAATTTGTTGATAGCATAAATAACTGCTAGAAATTACTTCTCAGTAACTGTGTAATTTAGCTCAGCTGGTGTCATGTTCTTGCTGATAAAATAGATGGCATAGGGGAGACTGTTTTCTTCCTGACCCAGGACAGCTCCAATTGCCGTGTCTGAGGCATCAGAGGAGATATGAAAGGGTAATGCCCAATCAGATCCTCTCAAAATGGGAGCTGCGGACAACTGATGTTTAAGTTTATTGAATGCATTTTCACAATCATCAGTCCACTTAAATTCAGCATTTTTCATTAACAACACAAATAGAGGAGAAGCTATTTTGGAAAAATCCTTAATGAATCTTCTATAATATCCGGCATGTCCTAGAAAGCTTCTTACATCAGCTTGTGTTTTGGGATAGGGAGGCTCTGAATTACCTGTATTTTAGCTGGATCGACTTGAATTCCTAAAAATGAAACAAAGTGACCCAATACAATACCTTGATTCATCATCATATGGCACTTTTCAGTGCTTAAAGCAAGGTGTGCTTCTATACACCGCTTAAGTACTTTTTCAAGATTTTGCAGTGCATCCTCAAAGGTCACTCCATAGGGAGTAAAGTCATCCATAAATATTTCCAATGAATCATTTAACATATCAGAAAAGATCCCTATCACCGCTCTTTGAAATGTTGCTGGAGCGTTACACAACCCAAATGGAAGTACTCTGTAAGCAAAGGTCCCCCATGGGCTAGTAAATGTGGTCTTGTCCTGGTCCTGGGGTGCAATCTTAATCTGATTGTACCCGCTAAACCCATCCAAGAATGAAAAGAATTTCTTACCGGCTAAATTATCCAATACCTGATCAATAAATGGTAAAGGGAAATGGTCTTTTTGGGTGGCTTTATTCAATGCTCTGTAATCCACACATACTCTCCATTTCCCATTTTTCTTGGGTACAATTACAAGTGGGGAGACCCACTCACTATCAGATATGGGGTATATAAATCCTGCATTCAAGAGTTTTTGAAGTTCCTCCTTCACAATTTCTCTAAGGTTGGGGTTCATTCTTCGCTGGGGTTGGCAGACTGGCCGGGATCCCTCCTTAATATAAATACGGTGAGTGCATAGTTCAGGGGAGATCCCTTTCATGTCTGTGTAGTCCCATGCAAATGCCTCTTTATTTTCTTGGAGTAACTTTATTAATTTATGTTTTTCATTATCAATCAAATCAGGATTTATATTTAATGTTTTGCCAGGTTCAATTTCAATTGTTGTACTTTTGGAAGGGCTTCCTACTGCTGTCTGAAATAAGTTTTCATCTTTAATGTTCTGCTGGGATTCAGATTCTAAGATTGTAGTGAAGTGATTATATGTTTCAGGGATGACCGAAGAGGGTTCAGAAATAAAGTTGCTGATTAATTCATCTTCGGTGGAGTCCTTAAAAGTCAAAGCTTGTCCAATAGTTAATATAGGTTGGGTCTCTTCATCCTCATAGTCTACCCATACATAATTGTCATTATTAATCATGGGTGTAGCATGAGGATAGAGGGTAAGCTGTTTGGTTTCTTGCCCATTAGAGATGGTCATTGATCCTGATCTACAGCTGATGAAAGCATCTGCTGTAGCCAGCCAAGGTCTCCCTAGAATCAACGGATGACCCCCCAACTTTGTTTTAGTTTGTAACACCACAAAGTCAACCGGGTAATTCCAGGATTCTACAGAGATTATGAGATCTTCAATCACCCCTTCGGGTTTAATTGTAGAATGGTCAGCCAACTCTAAGATAGTTGGAGTTTCCCTGATAACGTTTTTTAACTGGAGCAATTGTGTTGTTTCGAGTGTCATAATATTTATTGCGGCTCCTAAATCTACTAGGACTTTAGAGATAAAGGTTTTTCCAACCTGGATTGTTACTGTAGGGTGACCAGGGTCACCATACTTCACAGGATAATCTTTTTCGGTCATTAAAGCAGATAATTCTCCCATCACATGAACTGTGAGGGGATCCTTAGCCTTCCTTCCAGGTTTTTTTATACAAATGTCTCTAATAGTTCTAGCATAAATAGGAACATCCCTTAATGCTTGCAATAATGGGATTTTAACATACAAGTTCTGTAGCTCTCCTAAAAGTTTAAAGGTAGGTTGCTCAGGTGTTTTAGTGAGAGCCAGCCATTCAGGGAATGGTGGATCTATTGTTTGATCATTATTATTAGGTGCTGATTCTGCTGTTTCAGCATTATTGTTAGCTGGTTTCTCTTTTCTAGCTTCTTCTTTGTCAGAGTCAATAATATCATCTATAATGGGTTCAACAATTCTCCCTGAGCGAAGATGAATATCATTACATTACAGGGGAGAGACAGGCTGATTTTGAATGTCAATAACTTACAGGGCTTTATTAATATTTGGATTGGGTTTAGGTTGCACAGGCAGCTGTGGTCTCATTGCCTGGTTATTTGGAGGAGTATTGGATGGTAAGGAAAGAGACTGTTGTTGTTGAGGAAATGGTATCTGTTGGGCTGCCCAGTTTGGATTCCATTGATTAAAATACGGTTGCTGGGGAGCCCCAGGATTCCATATAGTAGGATCAGGAAATGGAAGATTTGGTTGCTGCATAAGTGGAAAATTCATTGTATTAAAGGGTGGGTACTGCATTTGGTTCATGGGTGGGTAGTTTGTTTGAAAAGGAGAGTTATTATTCCAACGATTGAATGCTGTGTTAGAGCTCATACCTTGTCTTTGTGGCCATTGCCTCCTCTGTGTCATCAGGTACACTGCTTCAGCCTCTTCTTCGGTTGACTGCAGTGCTGCTTTGATTCCAGGCAGAGAGGGGCATTGTTGTGTTTCATGGTCCTTCTCGCAGATTGTGCAGATAGGTATCTTATCCAGTGGGCATTCTCTGAGTGGGTGTTTTTCTCTGCATTTGGAACAGAAAATAGCTAGAGCAGCTTCTGCTTCCGCCTGTTTCTTCTTAACCTGCAGAGCATCAATTTGTGAAGCAAAAGAACTTAGCATCTCAGTTTTAAATTCTTCCAATAAGTTACCTATTTCAGCTCTTGTTGCTCCTCCATTGGCTGACTTCTGAACTCTTGAATACACGTTATCTCTGCTTTTTGATCTGCCTACTGCTCCCCTTGAACATCTCATGCAGAGACTAATAATTTCATCAAAGGGTTCTTTGGAAATGTCCCCTTTTCCAAGCATGTTCAACATGTCCAGGCAGTCATCTCTTACCCCATTCAGCAATATGGTTTTCAAAATATCTTTACTCATATTAGGATGATCAGACCGCTGCAGATTATACTGTAATCTTTCCACAAAATCTTCCAAATTCTCGTCCTCTTTCTGAACCATTTTAAACAATTCTTCCTTCCTTTCTCTTGTCCGGCAGTAGTCTTGATACTTGGCCAGAAATCCCTCTTTCATCTGGTCCCAGGTGGTGATTGCCTGAGCTCCTAAGCTCATAAACCACCTCAACGCATTCCCTTTTAGTGTTGCTGGAAACAGTTTTAGCTTCTGATTAGGACTTATATAATCATAACTTCTACATAGTATGTCGAATTCAAAGAGGAATTCATCCGGGTCTTCAGAGGATAACCCATGAAAGTTGGGTAATGCTGAGAGTGGAATATTTTTCATGGGGGTTGTTCCTCTCGGGAGCTCCCCAATAGGGAATTCCAGGGTAGAGAGCGAATTTTCCCCTCTTCCTTCTGTTCTGTTATCCTCCATTGGTCTTTTTCCTGAATCACTTGCTTTATCTTCTGTGTCTTCTGTTTCTTCAAGTTCTTCTACCGGTTCCTCAGTGTATTCTGGTACTTCCAGCTTCCTTTCAGGTCCTATTACTTCCTCCGTCTGTCGGTCTGTTTGTGAGGAGTATTGGATCTGAGGTCTCCGGGAACTTGTCCTTTGTGATGTTTCAGCCTTTGAGATGATTTCGTCAATATAAGTTTTTCTTCCTCCTTTGCCGCCTGTGAAATTAGGTTTCTTGCATCCTCTCATGCATCTTTTATTCTCAAAAAGAAATCATTAATGCTTTTAGAAATCTCTAGTTTCCTTCCCCGGCAACGGCGCCAAAATGTTGGCTAGTTGAATTGTTTATTGATTAAACATTCAAGTACCACATTAATTGTCAACATGGGAAAGTCTTTTTATTGCAAAGGCTACCGCGTACTGTATGTACTTAATCCTAAAAGCATTAAAAAGTTGTAGTATACGTGATCCTTACGCTAAGTTATCACTGTACTGATAAAATGAAAGTAATTAATTAAAATTACAAATCTGAAAAGCGAAATGATGGATGCTCTGTTGGCAGAGGATCAGGACCCTATCCTCCAGGTGAGGACGTTCAGCACCTGCCTCTGTAACCAGATTGCTAACACACACTGCACTCTAATTCACCGGTGAAATATCCTTGCACAACTTCAAGCAATGAATGAAACAGAGTACTAGCAAAGCGGAAATACCAGAGGTAATGCTACAGAATCCAAACAGAGTACCAGCGGAAAGAAACTATCACACACTTACACACTTTAACAGAAAAGTAAATGGGTGAATCTTGTGAGGAAGGTGGGCCCAGTCCCTCTCACAAGATTCCCCAGAACACAAAGGCTAGATTAAGTGCTCAGAATAATCTTCTATTCATCTGCCAAAAGATTCAAGTACAATAAAATTTCAGACTTACTGATGTCTCTCAAAATCTCCTTTACAGATTACACATTAACCCCCCTTCTAATGTAGATGTCTCCTCTTTATAGAGGAGACATCTATTACAATAGATTATTACAGTTCATTCAGTTAACCCATTTGATCAAAAATAAGAATTACAGACCGTTGTTACAACAGTAAAACAACATATTCTTTCTTAAGTTCTGGCTGTTACACAGCTGGTAACTGTCTTCGACTGTCTTCTTGGGATCTTCACATTCCTTTGCTGTTTCCCCATGCTGTTCCTGATTTAAGCAATGGTAACTGTGTTCTACCCGCTTTAGATAGCTGCAGATCGTGTCGCGTCAGCGTTCTTCAGATAGTAGCCGGTTGTTATTTCCAGCTGTTGCAAAATAGCCTGCTTTAGATGGCAACTGCGTAGTTGCTGCTTCTGGTGTTGCAGCAACTGCATAGTTGCTGTTTCTGGTGTTGCAGCAACTGCGTAGTTGCTGTTTCTGGTGTCACAGCAACTATAAATTATAATTCCTGCAGGCTTAAGACAATTACTTGACAATTTAATCATCTTTTCCAAGATAAATATAAAGATACTCACGAATATGCAATGAACAATTAAACATATGGATATGCGGAAAGTCACTTCGTACCTTGGGGTGATTAAGTCATTATGTAATCAAAGCTTACAACTTATGACTGAAAAGGATAATATTAAGGCAAAAATATAAGGTCAAAATAGGTCAATTCTGAGTCCTAACACTCCTCTAGAGATTTCTATCCAACAACAACATCTCTATGGTAAAAGGTGTATTGTTAGAGGTTGCTCCATCAAAAATAGCAACCAAAAGGGACCTTACTGAGCACACAGATGAAGAATTAAGAATATTGTTATCTATGAGTGTTGTTGTGGAGGTATGGGACAAAATTACACAAGCAGCGAACATTTTTGTTCAACCAATCAAGATCTAAAAAGGAAAATGTGTGATTATATATACATGTGTGATAGTATTTGGAGAAATTCCAACCTAACCCACAAATTTGTTTACATTCTACTGGAGCTTACCTATAACTGTTCCTAAATTTAATAAACATGTAAAAGCAGACTCACTTTTCAATACAAAATATAAATTGATAGGAACATGGCTAAATTGTGAAAGTGTAAAAATTGGTATGGTTTAAAGGGACTGATCAATTTGAAAAGTCTTAAATGTGGTAATGAAGGTTGGGCCTCATTCCAAAACCCCTTTGGGCATCCATCTTAGGAATTGGTGCAGGATGCAACACTTTAGAATAATTTTTGTAGTAGTGATGTCAACACTTGTATAGTGACATGGGGTTGGAGTTGGCCTGTCAAAGCTCATTGGTCTACTTTGGAACTTCTCTACTGTGATGCCTTAGATGATTTGGAGTATGAGGGCATGATTTGATATTTAGTTTGCATTGAAGAAGCTTTGGACGCTAGATACTACAGAAAAACCCCTTGTTCTGAATAGGGAAGCACATGCCACTGAAGAAAGTAATAGCAAGTACATAGATTTGAAACTCAAATCACATCACTATTTATTACTCTTTGAAACAAGAAATAACTAAAAATTTCAAACACTACTATTCACTTTTCGTTTAGTCTAGAAGGTACAATGAATCTGGAAACATGTACAACAATGTCTCAACTTTCTTAACTCCTAATCCTAATGCCCCTTCCTTGCATGCATAGATAAGACAATTAAAGTCTGCCGCTAGTGAATATGATATGAGATATGTAAACATGCTTCCTTAGCTAAGGCTAAGAATTAATAACTAGGGAAGTGCTCCCTTTAACTGTGCATGTAAAAACTAAATAAAGAAAAGAATTTCGCTACTCTAGGTGCCAGAAACGAATCCACTGCCTAAGGTAAGTGCTTTGCTCAGAACAAGATATTAAGGACTCAGAAACTTTGTTGCTTCCTTCAAGAGAGGCGTATGCCAAATAGAAATAAGCTATCATGCACTATCCTCTAAATTCATTCACCTTTAACAAAAATCTTGTGCCCAGAAAAAGACAAGAGACCAATATCCAACAAAATTCGCTGACTAGCCAAAGACCCTTGTGCTCAAACAATGAGATAATAATGGAATGTCAACTAGGGTGGAATATTTCACCACCGAAATTGATAAGAGATAGAAGGGGTGAAAAACTATCAGACCTAATGCTCAAGAACAAATGAATTATTCCACACTTGGTGATCCAAAATGAATTCAATCCTTCTTTATTTATAGATTTTGTAGAGGGGTTTCACATTCTTAAGTGATTGAGTAAACCTTACTCCAAACCCCAAATTTGGGTTTTTTAAGTCCAGTTTCCCCAAAAATTGGCCAACAATGGGTATTTTGGGGGTTTTTCCCCTTTATGGAGGACTATAGTCTATGGGGATGGATAGGATATTACGTCCCATTCGTCCTCAATTTGTAGAGGACGTTACATGGCACCTAATAAAAGAAATAGTGCTTTAGTTAAGGAGGTAATAATTAAATGCTTATTTCTTTCCACATAGGACATACATCTTGCAAAAATGATCAAGGGGTACAAATACTAAAAAAGTCCTAAATCTTACTAGCATTGTCATAGTCCAAGAATAAAAAACCTTTCAAGTGAAACAAGGTCAGCACCACATACTACAAGCACAAATGACAAATTCAAAAACAATATAATTATTCAATGAAAGAATGATGAATCATATTAGCGCACTTTAAATTTAATAGCTCTTGATTTGCAGTGTCAATCAAAATTTCTCAGGTTGGATCATAACTAAGTACTCAATGTTGTTTTGGGTCCAATTTGGGGAAAAGGAGGAGCTCTTGGTGACAATGGGATGATCAGGATTTTCAGAAGGGAGCTATGCTATACTTTTCAACATACAAGGCATTCATTCTAGTGGGGGAGATATAGAGAAGCCTTTAATAAGGACCTTTCCAAGATCAATTTGGAGGAAAATCAATTTTCAAAGGTTAAACATAGTTCTAGATTCAAACAAGAGTAGTCATTTTTCAAAAAATTATTAATTCCCAATAAATTGGAGCCAAGCTGACATGTTGACTATTTATTCTTCTACTAGGCAAGGAAGCATTTATGAAAAGTCATTGGCCCTTTGATCCAATATTTGATGTAAATATCTTGATTATAATGTAATAAGAGATGTAGTTTATATTAAGGAAAAGGGAAAAGTATAGGGCCAGTTAATAATTATCTCTAAAAACCTCTCAATAGAATCCTAACATATTTGAAATGGAAAATACACCATGAGAAAATACACTGAAGGTAAAGAAATTGTTCGACCTGCAGTGACTAGATTTGCAACAAATTTCATATCTTTGCAATTTGTGGTTGAGTAAAAGATAAATTTGAAGAGGATGTCCTTGGGACTTGAGTGGATGGCATCTAAACATTCCAAGACCCTTGAAGGCATTGAAGTGGTTGCACTTGTGTTTAATGATTGTTTTTGGAAAGATGCCGAATAGATTATTGTTGTGATGGAGTCCCTTGTTAGAGTTCTCAGGTACTTCAAGTCTTTTAACTTTTTCATGTTTTAAATTTCATTTCAAGCTTCTTTTTATCTTTAGTGTTTCATATTAATTTAAATTTGAAAGCTTGAACTTTCAGGATGGCTGATGGTGACAAACTCGCTATGGGTTACATTTATGAGGCAATGGATCTCACAAAGGAGGCCATCAAAAGAAGATATGGGGATGAGGAGGCAAAGTATATGCCTATTTGGGACATTATTAATGCACATTGGGATAGGAAATTGCATTCCCCCTTACATGCTGCTAGGTACTTCTTAAACCCATAGTATTTTTATGATAAGAGCAAATTTAATGAGGATGGGGAGGTTCATAGAGGACTTATGACATGCATGGAAAGGTGCTTCCCTGATCCAGAATTTCAAAGTCATGTATTTTCCCAACTATAGGATTATAGAGAACCACCTAAATTATTTTCCTATACCAGTGTTATATGAGAAAGGTCTAAGGTGTTGCCAAGTACCCTTTGAGGCTTGAAGGCTTTATCAGTTCATTAAATTTGTTTAAACTTTATTTTGTATTTTAATGTTTTATTAAATTTTGTTGTCTTTTTAAGTTTTTACTATTTATTATTTAGTACGTCTACTCACAAACCCTTGCCACTGGTCTTTGGTGGAAAAACTTTTGTAGTGATACGCCAGATTTAAAGAGATTTTCCATTCGAATCTTAAACCAAACATGTAGTGCTTTAGGTTATGAGAGCAACTGCAACATGTTTGAGAAAATACATTCTAAGAAGTGCAACCAATTGACACAAAAGTTCTTAAATTACCTTGTATTTTTCCATTACAATCTACAACTTTGCAACAAGAACATACTAGGTGAGAGCTTGAATTTGAAGGTTTCATATTCTGATTTGGAATTTAAAGTTTAAACTTTAAAGTTCAAAGTCAAACTTAAATTCACATTTCAATGTCTCATGATAATTTTAGGTTTGGATCATTCACCAATATACCTTGAAGAGGTAGATTTGTAAACTAAAAATGCAACAGATTGGGTCCAACTAGAGGAGGCTCCTTGTTTAAGCCTACATGACTTGAAGAACTTTGAGAGTCAAACAAGTCGAGGAGTGGGAGGAATCACTTCTAGTTCTCACTCTTAAGAGTCTTAGACTCGTAGTTACTGATTTTTTCTAATTAATATGTAGTTGTTTGTAAACTTTTAGAAGCAGTTGCTTCTAGTTCTATGTAGTCACTAGTTAGGAGTCATGACTCAGTACTTTGGATCATGTTTGGACTCATAACATATATGAGATGCTTATTCATTAATGATATTTTGGACATCTATTTATATTATGAATTGTTTGGACATGGCTTTACTAAATATCAATGAAAAATGTTTCTTTTTAATTTAATATATGTGTATATTTTTACTTATTGAATTCACTGATTTTTTCCCGATTTTTTTTTTGATTTTTCCCCAATATGATTAAAACTCTTAGCTCTTTTGCCTCACCAATTTATTGTCTATTCCGAGTCTTGTAACATTGGTTACAAGTTTCATTATTCACTTATGAGTGCTAAGGTGCACTAGAGAGTGCCAATTCATGTTGAGGAGTGTTAGGGAGTACTAGGACAACACAAGGGAGAACTAGGTCAAAATGCATGGAAGTGAATGAATATGAGGGTGTGTTGGGGAGTGTCAATCATTGCTCGTTGTTATGCCAAGGAGGGAGTGACAAGGTATGCTAAGAATGGGTAAGGCATGCCAGGAAATATTAGGGAATGTCAAGAAGTGCTAGAGCGTTCTAGGTAGTTCTCGGGTGTGCTAACATGTGCCAAATAGTGCCAAGGCATTCCAGGTGCTAAGACATGATAGGATGTGCAGGGTCCTAGAGTATGCCAATATGCGTCAAGGAGTTTCAAGGCAAGAAAAGGAATAACCAAGCTAAAATGAAAGGAAATGAACACATAAGAGGGTTAATAAGTCGTGACTTTATATTTTTCAAAAGGGGCATGCTAGGCACACTAATAATATGTTCCAATACATGCCAAGTGCAAATGTGTGCCAAGTGCTAATTTTTTTCAATGCAATATTATGCCAAGGAGTTCCAGGGCATGCTAGGGACTACAGGGAATTCCAACACATGACAGGGGAGTGCTATGTTATGCTATGGCATGCCAACATGTGATTTTGCATCCTACTCGTGGCAAGATGTTCTAGGTACAAAGATGTTCGAGGTACAAAGATGTTCCAAGACATGCAAGGTGCCAAGGAATGTTAGTGTATTGTTCCAAATCATGTTAAGGTGTGCCATGAGTGTTGGGGACTGCTAGATCTCTCTCATTAGTAGAATTAATAGAGCTTGATTATGTATTAAATAATATAGTTCCTACACACACTAGTGGAACTTTATTTACAGGAAATTTGCTAGATAATAAACCTAATAGAGATGAATCATGTGTTGACTCATAGGAAGACTATATTCTTATGACTTGAGGGAGATGATGCACACTAATTACTTATTAACAAATTGACTGGCTATTATAACCACTATGACCTTGGAAACATAATGAAAAAGACTCCACAACAATGGTCTTAAATCATTATATTTTGACAAAAAATATAGTAACAGGTACATAGCGTCATCAAAAACTCATTGGAATGATCAATGATGACGAACATTTTTTGACTGTCACCAAAAGTAACCAAAAAGAGCATTGGTGAGGGTCAATAAAATATCGTCACTCAAAGTGTCACCAAAGAGAGAATTAGTGATGGGCCTTTAACGACCCTCACCAAAAGTGTCACCAAAGAGAGAATTAATGATGGGAAATTAATGACCCTCACCAAAAGTGTCATTGAAAATGGCTTTGGTGACAAACCTTAAAGGACCATCACTATATATGCTTACAACAACGATTTTTTAAAGACCGTCACCATATGCGACATTGGTGATAGACCTTAAAGGTCCGTCATAGGCATGAAGTGTCATCAAAAACTCACTGGAATGATAAATGATGACAAACATTTATTGACCGTCACCAAAAGTAACCAAAAAGATCATTGGTGATGGTCAATAAAATATCGTCACTAGAAGTGTCACCAAAGAGAGAATTAGTGATGGGCCTTTAACGACCCTCAACAAAAGTGTTTCCAAAGAGAGAATTAGTGACGGGCCTTTAACGACCCTCACCAAAAGTGTCATTGAAAATGGCTTTCATGACAAACTGTAAAGGACCATCACTATATACACTTACAACAACGATTTTTTAAAGACCATCACCATATGTGACATTGGTGTCCATCACAAGCATGACCCTCACCAATGACCTTTTTTCTTGTAGTGCATGGGGATTGAGAATACGCATCAAGAGAGGTTTTCGAAACAAGATAATCAGAGGACACCGAAGGCGAAGCTGAAACAATTTCCACGTAATTAATTTCAGCAAGACTTAATGGCATTACCTCGCCCCATGTGTCAACAAGATCTAGAGAGGGAATGACCCAAGGATCAAACTTGACCGAAATCATGTTAACAGAGGTAACATGAGGAGGTGGGAGTGGAAATATACCCATCAGAGCAGGATCTTTAAAGAGTCCTGCCCCCAAACTCTCATAAGGAGCACTGGTGTGCTTGACATATGGAACATTTCCATCCGAGGAGGAAGAGGCAAAGAAGGACAGTTGGTCAACTGTGACTATCTTCCCTTGATGGGGAAAACAAATCACGTAGAACAAGGAGGAGGCTACAACATGCATGGCATGGGTCCAACTCCGTCTGAGTAGAATATTATAATTGAGATTAGCATCAACAATCTCTACTTTGACGTGCACTGTATTGCCCTCCAAAGTAATGGCAAGGTTGGGTAAGACATCGAATGGTCGCGAATCGCGCCCGTCAAAAGCTTCCAAAGTGTTAGGGGACTGGTTCAGAGTAGGAGAACCAATTTCCTTCCAACAAGTGACATACATGATGTAGGTGGAAGCACCTTCATTGATGATGGTCCTGTGAATGGTTTTCTCATTGATGATGACCTGAATGAGAAAGGAAATTTGATGAGGCAAACGTGGAACGTGGTTTTCCAAGTCAAAACAAATAAGATTAGAATCAGTAGGATCAATACCCCCAATAGCCGACAGTAATGATTTCTGCTAAGAAGGACAGCTTTGAAGGACCTCGAGAGAAGACATAGCTGATGGCGCTTGAGCCAAATCCTCAACAATGTTATAATGTTGAGCAGCTTGAGTGTTTGGATTGTACGAGGACTTTCGTAGCACACCTAGAGAAGGTGTTCAAACAAAGGAATCAATATTAGGTCACTCTATATGGAGAGGACCAGAACTTGACAGGGTAGAAGAAGAAGGGGCACCTTCTTTTTCTTTCCCTACTGTCGGAGTAGGGGTTTGATAATCTTTTGTTTTTGTAGCCACATTAATTGGTGTACTCATCATGAACACTTGTGAACCTGAGGAAGCAGATGATTGAGGCTGGTCTACCATTTAGGTTTGCTGGGATGGAAAGGGCTCTTTCAGGACAGCTGGGGTCCCTTTGAGAAACTGACTAACTTCAAATCGTCTGGGACAATCCTTAGTATAGTGATCTTCCTCACAAATGAGGCATGGATACTTAGGCTTCCATTGGAAAGCATCACCAGCAAATGACTTAGGAGGACCCTGTTTTGGGGCATCGACTTTACCTTTTCCTTTGCCTTTCTTCTTACCTTTCGAGGATTTGTCCGCTGCGGTAGACTGAACAATGTGGACCTCTGAGGTTTTACCAGGGCTAGGTGGATTCTGAGAGGGATTATTGGAAGCATTTTTTGAGGCCGACTTCTGTTTGGAAGAAGATTTTGTAGGGACCTCGGACACTGAACCAATTACTCCATCAACAGGAGGTGTAGCCTGTGACTTTGATGTCGTTGGATTAGATGATGGCCTCAAAGCATTGGGTAATAACTCATAGAAAGTGTCAGACTGAGAGTAAACAAGATCTAAGTACTAGGGACGAGCAATGGCTTGCTCCTCCATGACACATCCACCCATAGTGATATCACAAGAAATTGGAGCGACAAATGATTTGGTGAACCATTCAGTCAATAATTGATCAACAATCTCAAATTTGATCAGGCGACGCATATGTCTCCATTCATGGATGTGATCAGAGATGTGGGTCGCGGTATTTTTCTTGAGCAATGTAAGAAAATACGTGTCAATTTCAAGGTGAGCTAGCAATTGGAAATGAGTGAGGAAAGCCATGGCTAAAGAGTTGAAGTCATAATAAGTACTTCGAGGGAGCTCGATGTACCACTTGGATGCAATGCCTGTGAGAGTTCATTGGAAAAGGCAGAGACGAATAGAACCGTCAATGTAGGAATTCGAAGAGAACCAGAGGTGATATGTCATCAAATGGGATTTAGGATCTTCTTTCACTTTCCCATCGAACTTCAGACAATCTCTTAGGATCTTGGATGGGACTGGAGGCCAGTATGGAAAATGAAGAATTGGATCATTCATGAGTCGAGACACATCTAGCAACTCTAGTGTAGCCAAGAATGACAATTGAGTATTGAAAGGCATTGGAGGTCGATAAGCGGGTCCAACTAGAGGAGCCCATCCCTGCTGGTAAGGATTTTGTCCCCATAGTGGAGGGTTTTGTCTATATGGAATTTGATTTTTCCCCCACTATAGGTTACCTTGCCCATAGGGAGGATTCTGACCTTGAAAGCCTTGAAATTGTCTAGCCATAGGTTGTTGATAAGCAACATACGGGTTAAAAGGTTGTTGAGCCTGTTGACCTTGGACATATGGGTTTTGCACCTGTTGTCCATGGACATATAGGTTTTGAACCTGTTGGCCCTGAACATAAGGATTTTGGACCTGTTGTCCTTAGACAAAAGGATTTTGAACTTGTTTCCCTTGGACATGAGGATTTTGGGCCTTCTACTCCAGGACTTGACCCTAACCTTGTCCTTGCAAAGGTTGGGCCTATTGATATGTATATATGGGTTGTTGCTACCTGGGTTGGCCTCGCTGCTACGAGGACTTACCTTGTGGCTTCAAAAGTTGTCCCTGCGACTGCAAAGGTTGACCTTGCAAAGACATAGGTTGGGAGGTTTGCTGAACATACTAAATTTGTGGTTGCATGGTGTTGGTATCCTAAAGTGCCCTATTTTCTACCCCATTTCCATCAAAATCAACCTCTGTTTTATCTCAATAAAAGACCCTTTCTTCCTGCACTAGTACAAGATAGTTACTCATTCCTGCACATGCTCATATTTTATATTAAGTTTTATTTCAGCACTTTATGAATAATTTTATATGGATTTCATGCCTATTTACATATCTCTTGTAACTCAGATTAATTTCCTAGAGTAACCATGGAACTTAGTATTAATTATGAATGAGTATGACTAGTGCAGGTAGATTCCTACACCACCACAAAGACTGTCCGAGATTTCCGAGAAGCTAAATCTTCCATGAGGATGGGTCTCGGTCCTTAACTCCGAATTTCATTGTTGATGAACTGAAGTAGGATAATAGGTGGCACGCAATCGAGGAATATTTTCCAAAGTTAGGTTACAGCCAAGCGAGATTCATGTGTATTATAACTGCTGGCCAAGTTTGTAATTTTGGTTTCTAAGTCTGTTCGGCCGAAAGGCCTGAACAAGAAATGTCTGTAATTAGTGAAAATGGCTAGAGCCGAAAGGATATATAAAATATAGATATAGGTAGGACGAGGCTAGTATGTAAGTAAGAAGGGATCCATTAATTGTAATTTTGTTTATGTAATTCGGTTATTGCCTTAGCTCCAGGGCTAGACTGCTCTGTCATGTATATTTGCCGAATCAAGTAATACAAGAGAATTTCCATGATTTGCATACACAACATCTAGTTTATCTTTGATGTATCTTTTGAAGTGTTGAGCTTTTTCATTCCTTAGAAGGGGAACGAGCTGGTTGGTCAGGGCCCAACCAACCCATCTTGTTTACCCCTCTCACTTTCATTTTTCAGAAAGAAGGTGTGGATATTTCGTTTACAGTTGTGTGATGTTATAGTTTTAATCTTATATTCAAATTTTGATTTAAAATATCTTTTGTAGCTAACGTGTGAAACAGATCCATGGTTTGAGAGTTAGCTATGTTTACTTTTTTATGAAATATCTTTCTTGGATTTCATTTATTCTCAATCTCTGTTTTAACTCGTTTTTAATCGGATCATGCAAGGAGCTCTTTCCTGCACTAGTGTATGTTATTTCCTGCACTTGGATTTAATTATTCTTTTGCAGTGAATAGTGAATCACTTCTCTGCATATTATTTCTAGTTATTACGCAAGTGAATGAATCATTAATTTAGTAACTATATTTGGTATTAAAAGTACATCTTTAAGAGGATCTGGAAGTAGTTGCATAAAATCATCATAAACATATTATACTTGCAAAGAACATAAGCATCTTTGAATGGATTACTAAAGTTAGTTAACACATGCAAAACACTTAGACTATTGTTTGATTCTTTTGAAGTGCCTTTATTTCATGAAGTTTATTTCCTTTGCAAGGTTTAATGAATTGAAGCATTTCCTTTTTCACAGATAATTTACTTCAGAATTTCATTTACAGTTGCAATTCTTTTCCAGCACATCTTTCAGTGTTTTCAAAAGTAATTTGGAAACTAGGTGAAGGAAGCTCTGCTTTGGTGCAAGAGCTAGTCTCTTGTCACAAAAATAAAGTGCTCTAAGCCCTTAGGCTTAGAGAACCTCCACTAAGACATAATTCTTCAATAAGGAAGGTCACATATACTTTTGCACAGAGATATTGTACCTGCACTAGTGCAAGCAGATTGTAACAGTGCAAGGACAAGTTGTTTGTGTGGAAGGAAGATCAGAAGGAAGACAGAATTTTGCAAGGGCCCACTTGTCAAACTGTTAGCCATCCATCTGAAGATTGCATTACAACACTTAAGATTGTTTCCATCATGTGGAATTTCTTTACTTGATTTACATGCAAATTGGATTTTACATTCTAGCACTGGAGTCGCTTTGGTGTCAATTACCTTTCCGATTGTTTTCTGTGAAACTTTGCAAAACATTTCCTTTAAGAAGTAGGATTAGAGATAGGAAAAATTCATACCATTTCTGGCATTGCCTATGCTTCATCTCTAAGTTTACGAAATCCTCAGGTTTACAATTAAGTGTTGAGGAGTTTCCTCAAGCGCAATTCCTGCACCCAACATTTTGGCGATGTTACCAGGGAGGCGATTTGAATTGGCAATAATTTTCCATTTTCTGCAATAGGGGTAAGTGTGCTATTATTTTTTCTACAGTGTTCTTCTATTGTTTGAAGGAATTTATAGGTGCCGATTTACTTTTTGAAACTTGCAGTTTTTATTTGAATTTTGTTTTGTCATTTTTTGAAATGAATGCCTAAAAGAGGTAGGGGTCTGAAGCCCAAAGGGGCCAAAGAAACAATGACAAATCTGACATGAAAACTCACATTGGGCCTTCTTTTGCAGGCAGAAAGTACAAACAAACTTAGACTTATCATGCAGGAACGGTCCACCTAAGCCCTGGTAGCAGTGGTCCAGGTGTGACACAGCCCATAAAGGGGAAGAAGGCGATTGTTGGAATCCATAGTTAGCCTTCTTAGCCTGTTAAGAGTAGTTCGGGTGGAAGAACAACAATGGAAGATATGGAAGACCATGTAGAAGGAAGTGGTGAAAATCAGGTAAATGAGGAACAATCCACTTTCGGATTCCTGATTGTGGATCCTGATACACAAGTACAAATGAAAAACATTTCACCATCAGCTCTTCCTCATTTTTATGGTAAGGTACATGAAGACCCAGACTCTTTCTTATTTGAGTTTGATATTTTTTGTAGAAGTTATGATTATTCATCGGATGCCCAGAAGTTAAAGTTGTTTCCTGCAACCCTCAAGGACGCAACACTCTGCTGGTTCATGGAACTGGAAGGAAACTCTATATCTTCTTGGGAGAAAATGAAGAAAGTGTTCTTGTCAAAATATCAAGAATATTGTCAAACTAGAGATATTCAAGATGAAATCTTTACTATTGTGAAAAATGATGATGAGACTTTAGAGGACTACTTGGAGAGATTCTTGTATATCCTTAAAAGGTCAAAGCACAAATTTGAACTAAGTACCATTAGAAACTTGTTCTTACGTGGGCTCACTGATGATGCTAGAAATAATTTAAATCTATTAGGAAAAGGGGATATTTCTCAAAAGACTTTTGATTAGGTATATGACTTGTGCAGGAAATTCTCAAGGAATCAATATAGATCTGGTAAAGGAATTCAAAATAAAAACAGAAAAACCGAATCTACTGATGCTATGATTATTGAGTTAGAAAACAAAATGGACAATATAAAAATTGAAATAATGAATATTATTAGTAAACAAATATACTCTTTGAAGTTTCAGCAAAAACTTGTAGAAGAGCAAGAGATATTGTCTATTTTCTGTCCTAAATGTAGAAGAAAGTATCCTTTAAGATAATTTCCTCTAGATATTAAAGAAACTAATAAATGTGAAATCTATGCATATAACCATGCTACGGATAAATGTCCCTCTATACTTGGGCTGAAAGTTGTATTGGAGGGGGTACAACCTGAAGCCGAATCATTGCATGCTATAGGAGCAAGAAGGAATTGGCCTTAGGTAAGTGTAGGTATGGTTCCTGAATCTCCACCACATTTTTTGGTTATAAGGCACATTCATATTTCTATCCTAACACTGGTCACTCTCAAGATTGGAAGCAGGGGAATCAATATCAATATGGACAAACCTCCCAATATTGGTAATAAGGATGGAGAGGGACAAACCATTCACATCATTCACATAATTCCTATCATGCACCTATGCAATCATACCCTCCTACATATGCACCTTACCCAATGCCTCAACCATCATTACCTCAACTGAGTCAACCTATGCCACCATTACCGTTACCTCCACCGTTTCGACCTTCTCAGCTGCCTGCTCAACCTTTACCCAACCCCAATAATAAAGTGGTACAAATGATACATTTTATGACCCCGCTTTCTTCATCCAGATTTCAAACTATGCCAGTTGGAGTCAATGATCTCCAATTGAGATCAGGGAAGGTAGTAACCTCAGAGAATCAAAAGTAGCCCATGGTGATTATCAATGAGAAAGGAGAGGAGGAAACTCCTGACCATTCCGAAAAAGATGACACCATTCAACCTATCCCTATACATTCTGATCCCTTGTCATCTTCTTCCAACCGACCTCCCTATCCAGAGAGGTTAGTTGTGGAGAAGAAATACCCCATTCCTAAGTCTAGCCTGGCTTTCGAGCTTAGGAACCCTTTCATAAGGGTACCTTTGATCCAAGCCATCAAATGGATCCCCATTTGTACCAAAATCATTAGGGAACTTTGTCTCCAGAAGCCATCAAGGAGAATATTGGAACCCCAAACCATTCAATTTGTTGGTAGAGCAATAGAGTTAATGATGGGATGTATGCACATGGAAAAATATATCAACCTCAAAAACCCTGTTGTCTCTATTCTGATAGGTGATTTTCTTGTCTCTAATGTCCTTATAGACCTAGTGGCAGCCATTAATGTTATGACCAAGAAAACCATGGATCAACATGGACTGGTCCATATTCGTCTTACTCCCACTGTGCTTGAACTAGCAGATAGATCTAAAATCAAGTCGGAAGGAGTATTGGATGATGTGGTCGTTTCCTTAGATTCTTGGGAATATCCTGCAGATTTTCATTGTACTTTAGCCAAAGAACCCTGTGGGAGGGAATCCCTTGATCTTGGGATGACCATGGCTTACTACAGCCGATGCTTATATCAGATGACATTCTGGTGATATGTATATTTCCCATGGAGATTCCAGAAAGAAAGTCACCCTATATCCACCCACTAGATCTATTCAGGAGCTCCGAGACACTTTATGGTTAGACTACAATAGTGATGAGGAGACTCAACCTATTTCCATGATACATCAGAATGTTGAGTCCTCACAGGAGCAAGAGATACAAGACTTCCTAAACAATCTAGACACCATGCCTAATTTCGAGTCATTGAGTTAGATTTTTAGTCTAGATTTTTATGAAGGATATGACTCTCTACCCCCGTCATCACTATCTCTAGCGACACCGTTGTGTACTCTTGAGCCTGATACTACTATTTTTGAGATTAGTCTAGGTAAATCCTTGTATATCAGTTTGGACTTGGATCCTTCTCAGCGAGAGCAGCTTGTGAATTTGTTGCAAAACCATCTTGATACCTTTGCATGGGGTTATGAAGATATGAAAGGAATCCCTCCTGAAACTTGTACACACCATATCTATATTTAGGATGGAGCCTGACCTATCCGACAACCCCAAAGGTGAATGAACCCAGGTCTAAGAGACATTGTAAAAGAATAATTGCAAAACTCTTAGATGTTGATTTTATTATCCCATTACTGACAGCCAGTGGGTCTCTCCATTAGTATTAGTCCAAATAAAGATGGGAAATGGCACATTTGTATTGAGTATAGAGAATTGAATAAAGCCACTCTCAAAGATTACTCCCCCCTTCCTTTCATCAATCACGTACTTGATACCCTTGCCGGTAAGAAGTACTTTTCTTTTATAGATGGCTTTAGCGGTTATAACCAGATACAGATAGCACCCGAGGATCAAGACAAAACCACTTTTACATGTCCATAGGGTACATTTTCTTATCGAGTGCTTCCCTTTGGGCTATGTAATGCCCCGACTACCTTTCAAAGGGAAGTCTTGGCTATTTTTGTTGACCTTGAATGCGTAGAAATCTATATGGATGATTTCTCTATGTTTGGTGATTCATTTCAGGAAGTACAAAGGAATATAGAAAAAGTGCTCCTTCACTGCCAAGAAGCTCATCTCATCTTGAGTCACAAGAAATGCAGATTGATGTGCAAGGCGGGGGTTGTTTTTTTCCATCTTATTTCCGACAAAGGTATCCAGGTTGACCCTGCAAAAATAGAAGTCATTTCGAGTCTTCCTATACCCAAAACTCAAAGGGAAGTGAGAGGTTTTCTAGGACATGCAGGCTACTATAGGAGATTCATTGAGAATTTCTCAAGGATAGCTACACCCCTTTTCCGACTTTTGGCTAAAGATAGTGAGTTTTCTTGGTCCACAGCTTGCCAACAGTCTTTTGAGACATTGAAGGAAAAATTAGTTCAGGCACCAGTATTGAGAGGACCAAACTGGTCCCTACCATTTCATATTTCCTCTGATGCCTCAGATACTGCTATAGGCGTAGCTTTAGGACAAGAAGAAGACAAACAATCTTATGCTATTTATTTCATTAGTAAAAACTTGTCACCCACTGAACTAAATTATACGGTAACTGAGAAAGAGTTTTTCGCTATAATTTTTTCCATTAATAATTCAGACCAGGGAAAATTTTAAGAACCCCTCCTAAATTTATAAATATAATAAATGGGCGAATCTCCATGGTATATAGGAAAAATGGAAGGCGATTTTATCAATAATATAATATGTATATATAATTTTTTGGCGAATCTCTCACCAGGCATGGCGAATATTTTACTCAATTATAAAATCTTGTAAGATCTTGGCGAGTCTTTCACTAAATAATAAAACTTTGTAAAGTCCTAGTGAATCTTAGCATAGGCTACATGCTGGTTTAATTCCCCCATTTAAATAGGCTACATTCTAGGTGAATACCATGGGTCAATACCATGTGCCATTTTTATTTTTATTAATTCTAATATTAGGGGTAATAATGGTTTTTTGCATGGTATTAATAACAATCTAGTCCATGGTATTTTGTCCCATAGTATTTTGGCCATAGGTTTCACCTAAATATAACCCATTTTTTGAGTGTTTGTAAATATAAGGTGACTTATGGAATAAATATAAAAAAAATGTTTTATTTGTTTACCATACCTCTCGTTTATTTATATTTTTATTAAGATTCACTTAAATAAAACCTCTTTCTTGAGCCTTCATAAATAGAACGAGGGTTATGGACTAAATATAAAAAGAGGTTTTATTTATTTACGATACGTCTAGTTTATTTATATTTTTATTTATTTACCATACCTTTTGAGTAAGTATAAAAAGACGTTTTATTTATTTACCATACCTCCACTTTACTTATATTTTTATTTGTTTACACCCTTACATGTATATAAGGTGACTTATGGAGTAAATATAAAAAATGTTTTATTTATTTACCATACCTCTCATTTATTTATATTTTTATTAATTTACCATACCTCTTTTATAAATATGGTATTTGGCCCATAGGATTCACTTAAATAAAACCTATTCTTGAAAATGGGCGAATGGAAGGTTGTAAGTCCTAATTTCAAGGGCTAAATTTACCTTTTTTACCCTCTCCCTTAAAATAAGGTGGGCTATTTGAGGTGATTTGTAAAAATGTACTATTATACAAAATATTCGCCCACTAAAAATTTAAAACCCCTTAATTTCACCAAAGGGCCAACATTCGCCCCTAAAATTATCCTTGATTCAGACATTATATTATAGGATATGAAGTTTTGTACATGAAAACCATTCCACTATAATATATTTGATGAATAAACCATTAACTAGTGGTAGAGTGTGTGGTTGCTATTATTACGGGAATTTAATATTGCCATTGTTGATAGACCAGGAGAGTCAAATGTAGTTGCAGATTATCTTTCAAGATTAAATAATCCTGGTGAAGAAATTCCTATTGATGATGATTTTCCCGACAAACATCCTTTTGTTGTGTCAACAAAATCTCCATGGTTTTCTGACATAGCTAACTATTTAGTCACCAGAAAATTACCACCTCACTTACCACTCGTGAAAAGCGGAATATCATTCAGAAAAGTGCTACATATTCCTAGATCCAAGGAGACCTCTTTTACACCAGAGCATATCTCCTTATCCATAGATGTGTAAGAGAGGAAGACGTGTTTGATAGCTTAAAATTTGCCCATGATGAAAATTGTGGAGGTCACTTCACCGATAAGCGAACTGCATACAAAGTATCATGAGCTGGTTATTTTTGGCCTTCCTTGTTCAAGGATGCCAAACAGTATGTCAAGTGGTGTGATAGCTGTCAGCGAATTGGCCAGCCTAATCAGACCAATGAAATGCCTTTATTCCCTCAGGTTATGATTGATCCGTTTGAAAAATGGGCCATTGATTTCGTAGGACCAATAAATCTTGCATCATCAAATAAAGAGCATATTTTGGTTTGTATAGATTTTGTTACAAAATGGGTAGAAGCTAAAGTTGTTTATTTTGTTACTGAAAGAGTTGTTGTTGATTTTCTTTTTACTGAAATATTTACTAGATTTGGTGTGCCTAGATGTTTGACAATGGATCACAGTTTATTTCTAATCTGGTATAGGGTGTGATGGAGCAGTACAAAATATGGCATAGGAAATATACATTGTATCACCTGCAAGCAAATGGTCAAGTGGAGTCCACGAATAAGGTGATTGAGTCCATCCTCACAAAGACAGTAAACATGCACAGAAAGGATTAGGCTGACAAATTACTGAAAGCATTATGGGCCTATCAAACCACTTGGAGAAACAGCACAAGACACACACCATATGAGCTAGTATATGGGAAACAAGTCCTTTTGCCGATAGAATTCTAGATCAAGACTTTCAGGACTGTAGTCTAATTGGTACTAGATCTCTCTAAAGCATAGCAACAATGCCTTCTACAATTAAATGATTTAGATGAAATCCAAAGGGATGTTGTTCAACAAAACATATTGGTTCAAGCGCAACGCAAGAAGTGGCATGACAAGTCCATTCAAAAGAAGCAGTTCCAACCAGGTGATTGGGTACTCCTTTACGATTCAAGATTCAAACATTTTAAAGAAAAATTCCATACATGCTAGATGGGACCATATGAGTTGGTCAAAGTGTTCGAAAAATAGAGCAGTAGAAATAAAAAATATTGATGGATGGAATTCTGTCTTCCTAGTAAACGGGCATAGATTGAAGGTATATTTTTAGCCCCTTACTAAAGGAGATTTTATGCAGCAATTCCAACAACCATTTGAAAAGGAGTTGGTAGGTGGTAACACCAACCTATTGAAGAATTGATTCCTTCTTGTCCTTATTAAAAAAAAAACAAAGAAAATAAAAATATTAAAAAAAAAATGACAAAAATAAAAAGTATAAAAAGAAAAAAAATCCTGTAATTATGAAAATCAGTTGACTGACATGATTGCAGAAGGATTGACCTAAAAACTAGCATGCTAGTAGGAAGATTGAAATTTTAATAAAAAGGGAATGTTACTTGATTTTTAGATATGCTGGCTACCACCAAGAAGAAGCAGGTTCACGAAACCAAGCACTTACCCAAGTTTGGGGTAACTAGCATGGACATTTTTATCCAAGTAAACACTTACTTCCCGCTGCAGTTATTTTTCCTGCACCAGTGCAGGTATATTTAACAGTAAAAATATCATCTTTCTTCTATTTCCCATTTCGAAATTTCCCACTAGTTTCTTTTCTAAATTCCCCAATGAATTACCTTCCTCTTTCTTCTAAGAAATTACCCTTACCCGATTTCATAAAATCCCTCTTTTCCCTTGAATTTTTTCCCACATCCCGTTTCATTTATCCCTCTTGGTGATATTGTTTCTAAAATCCCTGCTATAATATTCCTTCCCATTCTAAAATTTTTACCCCTTTCCCACTTCTTTATTTCCTCATAAATTGATTGCAGAATTTGATGCAGTCAATCCAGAAGGCATGTTCAAGAAACACCAAAGGATGGTGAATAAATTTTTCTTGTATAATGAGGCAATTTTTTTTAAGTCCAACTACATAAGTATGTCCTATCAGATTCTCTATTTGGTAAAAGTCTCTGGTGCAAGCATAGCGTAGTGCAAGCACAGTAGTGCAAGCAGGTTTGGTGCAGAAACACAGTTGACTGTGAAAGCAATTTACACAGTCCTGGAGTGGTTTATCAGGGATATTTATGGGCCTGTACTTTCTTGCACATGTGTTAATATGTTATCTCATTCCATGTTTTAATTGATGCTTTGTTTCATTATTTACTAATCTAGGAACAAATATTTAAAGTGAAAGATGTGTAAGGTTTGGAATCTAATCTTTTTTAATAAATTCTGAAGTATGTTTGATTGAATTATGATGTTGACTACGGGATGGTACTACTGTTCGATAACCTGCACACCCTCCTTGAAATGATTCTGCACTACTTGACCATTATTAGCTTACCCACAATCTGATCATTGTAGTCATTGTGCCACCACCACCTATACTGCCATTGCATCCAATCATCACGATTCACCCATAGCGGGCTGACACGAATCAATACTTGATGTGGGGGGGCTATTCCATCATAGCTGGGTGAGTGGGTCTAAAAAGATGGAGGGTGATGAACCTCCAGCATAAAACTCTCGGTGAACGTTGGAGTCACTCAGAAATTCCTTCGAGGGTGTGAATAGAGCGAAGTGGAGTGTGGTTCGAAATGGCACCTATGAGGAATGAACCATTGTCTTTGCAGGAAATTGAACAAACCGCCGAGTACAGGAATAGTCTTGCACTATTGCAAGAATCTAGGTTCCTACCATTTCTACAAAAGTTTGACGGGTTCGACATGGTGGTGGCATTAGAGTTTGCAAGGACATTCAAAGAAGGTTGACTCAGGGTCGGGTCCTTAAAATTCAAAATTATAGAGGAGTTCATCGCACAAGCCACATGCTTGCCACTTATAGGGGAGTGCTGGTTTAAAAAAGAGCGGCTCACGAAGAAGCGTTGGCACTGGTTTGTGGTCGATAAGAAAATTAAGGTCGATTGGAGAAAGGGACTTCCACAGACTGCCATGGTCGGGAAGTGTGAGATTTACTGTTTATATTATAGAAGTTTGTAACCGGAGAAGGATGCTATACCTTGGCATTTGTATACCACCTCCGATTGCTATTGCACTTCGGCGGGAAAAATTGATTAATTTTCCTCACGTCTTTCTCACATGCCTTGAGAAGATGGCGAAAAACGTGCTGAGTAGCAATGTAAGCCAGGTTGCAAACAATCTCTGCCATCATGGGCTTATTACAATTTTTGTCAAGAAAAAGTTAGAAGAAAATGGGATAACGTGGGAGCATTTCTGAAATAATTCCGAGCAAGGGGTGCAGAAGAGTCTGCTAGCACCAGTACAGGTAAGAAGAGAAAGGTAGGGACATTGTCTCCTGCCAAGTGGCAAGGTAAAAGTTCACCAGTGCAAGCAGAGAAGAGGGTCGTTGAGAACACTCCACCTGCGGCAAAGAAGAGGAAGACTAGAACCTCGATGAGGAGGAAAATTGTCACCCAAGGGACGAACCAGTCGAGTTCTCCAATCGTAATCGATGAAACACCCCAAAGTCCCCCCAGTTCATAATCTCTCGGTGCTTGTAGACGCAGTGGCACACATTATGGAAGATGAGGAGAATGCAAAAGACGACGTCCTGTTGTCAACATTTGTCAGTAGGCTAAAGAGCAGAAAGACAACATCGACACTGCATACTAGTGAAGTGTAAGCAGAAGAGAACAAAGAGGAACAACATGCAGAGGGTCTTGATAATTTCAACGAACCAAACGTAGAAACCCTTAATGATTTCAAGGGTCAGGGTACTGAAAACCCTACGATTTTAGAAGGTCAGGGTACTGAAGACCCTATGATTTTTGAAGGTCAAGGTATTGAAGACCCTGCGGTGTTCGAAGGACAAGGTATTGAAGTCCCTATAGTTGTAGAAGAGCAAGGAACTGAAACCCCTACTGATTTGGAAAGACAGGGTGTTGAATCCCCTGAGAAGCTGGGAGAACAAGGTGTTAAGAGCCCCAAGAAATTGAGTGCATAAGGATGGAGAGATGGTGAGGGCATAAAAACCCTCAGTAACGAGAAAACCCCAAGTATAGAAACCCTCAGCGATGTCATAAAGCAAGCTTTCGACAGCCTTGACCTTGATGATGATGGGACTTGTTTCGAGTCCGTGGCAGAAAAGATGTTCACACCCAAAGATCTTAGCACAACACCCTCCACTCTTTTCCTCAATAGCAGAATAGTAGATCTGGAGCAACAAGTCCATGACCTGGAGGCTTTGAACTGTTATATTCTTTCCATGTAGTTAACAAGGGGTTTAAA